>OX392505.1:5209402-5759402 GCA_947623375.1 Apotomis capreana | reverse complement strand
TGGATACGGAATGCCGTGTAACAAAATATAATAGTAGGCCATTTATTAGAACAGAATTATTTTAGTTCACTTAGGGTTAGTTTTTGTCTAGACAATCAGTAAATTACTCAAGAGATCATGAACGTGTCATGAAACACGGTTTTTAATAAACTTGTTAGGAACAAACAACAATTTCACACTTACCTTTTCTATAAAACAATAATCCGGTAGGTGCCTACCTTACCATACCATACCTAATTATTATTGTAAATTACGTTTCTCGATAAAAACGTTTTCGAAAGAGAATCACGATATGAACCGTAAATAATGAACAAAACTATTAAATACTATACGTGTAATTTAAAAAATATTTGGATCAACGAACAAAGAAAGTAAAAATCTAATCTTGAGTTTAAATAAAAAAATAAATACGGGAAAAACAAGCCAAGAAAACTAATAATAAACATATAAGACAAATATTACGTCAAATTTTAGTGTCTGAACGGTTTTTTTTTTAATGATAAATAAATTTTAAGGGATCATCTTACACAAATCGACCCAGTGTCCCAAGCAAAGTAAAGCTTGTAATATGGGTACAAGACGACGATTTTATATATACCTAATTTATAAAGTATACATCCATGACCAGGAATAAATATTCAAGTTCATCACACATTTTTGCTGGCGGCTGTTTGAATTTGATTGAAATGTATAATTTGTAAAAGGAGTCGTTTAATTCTACCAAATACGAAGCGCAAGCTTAGTCTGTTCGACAATACCGTGATATTTTCAGTCAAAATATTAAGTTGACGCTTGTCACATTTACGTGATTTACGAGAATTTGAAAACACCTACTGAAAAACAAACATCCAAACACATTGGCACATGGAGGAAACAGACTTGAAATAAATAGGAAAAAAAAACAAACTTAACAAAAAAATGCGACTGCTGTATTCGACCTTCAAAAACCTTGTCATCTCCTCACGGTAATATGAGCATGTTTTATTACAATAAAAACTTAAACTGTATAATTTCACAGCATTTGGTTTGGAAATGCTACTTGTTAGGTACTGTTGATATGACTAAATGACAAATTTATTTGACTTAATTAAATTAATAGGTACTTCAAGATGATGTAGATGAATTCAGGTTTTGGTCTGACAATAAAATTGTGATGGACAAAATAGGAACCGGAATCTACTATATATAAACGTTAAAACAGTAATAATGTTGATAATACCGCTGTAACAAAGACAAAAACACCATTCCCTAAATGCGGGCTGTGATTTTAATTAACTTTTAAATAAACGTAATTTTAGTGTAAATTTGCATTAGTTATTGACTTTCAAACGTAATATGCTTAAATATCCTAAATACCAACCTCTGAACTTACTATATTGGACATAACATACAAAATAAAATAACCTTAACAGTATACTGGTACATAACGGAATGATTCAGACGTCCCAAGAAGAGTTTGCCTTGAATTTTACACAAACAATCAATAAAATACAGTTCATCATCATTTTGAATCCGAGGCGTCCTGTTTAATACATGACTCTCTATAGACTTCCATAACAAACGGTTCGTTTTGGTACGGTTCGGTATGGTTTCATTTCGGTCGCCTGTACATTCTACGAGTATATATATTATGGAGAACATTTAATTTTAGTGAACAAAACAAAAACAGTCCAACTGTTCAGTTCTCTAAGGAAATGAGGTTGAAGGAAATGAAATATTATCAGTTATCACACCTACCTCATAAACTCGACCTCTTGGTAGCCGCAGGAAAACCGCGCTGGAAATTGAATCCAGAATCTAGCTTGATAAAACAGATTTCTTCTAATCATCATAATCATTTTGCAGCGAGCTAATAACATCGTCGTGTTTACACTGCTCTGCTCTGATAATAAAAATAAGGTTTAAGTGGGATAATAATATACCGGTGCTGTGTTATACAGATACGTTATTAAACGTTAAACAGACAAACAAACATGAAAATAGATATACAGACTTCAATTCATTTATACAGGAGAAAGCAGTTCTTTTTTGAAGACCTTTTATGGTCCAAAATTCAAACTGCTTTATGAACAAGAATGCTTATTGTGACGCCACAGACAGACTCACAATACACAGACACGCATACAATACACACTAGCAGATTCATCAGATGTATCCTCGTTCACCGTTCTCGTCTCGTTCATGACAGGGCGTTCGTCATACCTTGGAGCTTAAATATTCGCGTACGGTGCGGTTCCAAAGGAATATTCTTCCGGCCACGTTTGGGCTGTGGAATGACCCTGCTGTCTTAAATACTTACCTGATTTGTTTTATTTTCATATTTCATAATATGACTCTGAGCTGAAAAAAATAACATTGTTAACGAGAAAAAAACTACTTTTTAAGTAGCTGAGTTACCTTAAAGTATGACAAAAGTTACATTTAACTCAGAGTTATTTTAGTCAAGCTTTTACTGTTAATTTTTCGCGGTATAGACAGATGTTTGTGGACACATACTTGTGGTTGAATAGAGTTAAATTATATTTCATTAATTAAATTAAGCTTAAGTATTATTTCCGTGATACATCTTAATCGGTTCAGCGTAAAATGGGAACAGATAGACAAACATGGAGTTTTATTTCGAATCTATAATATTAGGGATTATCATTTTAAAACACCTGGCCAAAAAAAACAACTACTTATACTATCCGCTGTTAAAGTCTTCCAGTATGAACTATTAAATTCATTAATGTGGCTGTTTTCTGTAAGACTTTTAGCGCTTAAAAACGATAACATCTTCTCTCATCTCCCGAAAAAAAAACCCGATGCTCTCCACACAGCTGTACCGATTTTCTTGATTCAAAACTCGATGCTCTCGATAAAAACACAATTCGCTGTTTAATGACAATATCAGAGCATCTATTCAGGAGCTACACACATACAGACAGACTCAGTGATACATATATACTTACATACAAAAATTTAATTAGGTAATTATCTTCCTCCAACAACTGAACTGACAGACACACAGATACGCAGATAAACAGATACACACATTACACATACACATATTAAACTTATAACACCCCACTGTTTTCGTCGGGAGTTCAAAAAGGCAGTTGAACAGGAGACTGAGACCAAGACTGTGCCAAGATGAGCTCACTGCGCGCCGCAAGCCGCGCTAGTAGCCTGTGCATCAGTGTACACTTGGGTGCTCGGCTCCGCGTTCACTTATATGGCCACGTAATATGAATAATCGCCTTGCATTTTCTACGAACAATTAATAAAATTCAGTTCATCATCATTTTGACCCCAAGACGCCTTGCATTTTCTACAAACTAATCAAATTCAGTTCATCATCATTTCGACCCCAAGAAGTTCACTGTTTTATATAGGTAAGTAGGTATACTCCCACTTGTACAACAAACGGTTATGTTTGGTTTTTGGGTTCGGTTCGGTATACTTTCTTCGACAAAAAAAATATGGTTGAAATGGAAAACTTACTAGGCCCTTAGGCAAACATATAAGTCATTGATACCTTATAAATAAATGATAATTAAAATATCTACGTACCTAGATTATGGTTATTATTATCATTTTAACGGCATTTTCTCGATGAAAATTAAATTTTGCTACTTTTTGAAGACTTGACATTTTTTTTAGTGACAGGTGACTTTTGTTCTGTATAATTTATTTATAATTTGTAGCTCATAGACAATTCTTTTAAATATTTTTAATGCTAAGGCTAGACTGACGTTTAAAAAAAATCTACTCTCCACCAGAGGTCGGTAGTTAAAATATCTAGTTCTTAGCACTAGCGAACTCTAGTGGGCAGTAAAGAATTGCAATTTTGCTAAATCAAAAGTGTAAAATGACTATAACTATACTTATAAACGCATATATTATACGATTATAAGTACATAATTAGAAACAGTACCTAGGTACCATAATACTTTGGTGTTCCGTGCAATACAACTTAAATACTAAGCATATGCAAGTTGTACTGAAATAAGAGATCTGCACATTATACAAGTTTTCAGTAATATAATAGTGTATACTAGTTACTACAACATTAATCACGGGCCGTTCATAGGCCAACCTCCATAACAGAGTGCTCATTCGTAAATAAACAAAATATATATACAAACACAAAACACGTTTTTTCAAGAAAACACCATGCTTAAACCGATTGCTGTTTTAGTGAAAAAACATCATGTTGTTAAGACATATAAATAGAGATATGTTTCATTTCTGTTGGTTATCGGGAACATTGCCCCCCACTTAAATAAAAGTGTAAATCAATATTGGCGTCACCGTCTATGCATAAGTAGTCGTTTTGTATGCCTTAGATAGTACCAATTTTGGCCACATTCCTCTTAACAAAACACGATTTTCCAGTAAAACCCCATATTTCCGGAGATTGTTCCCATACTGAAAAACAATTACAGTTGAAATCTACATGTTGAGAAATGTCCCCTCTCTGTTGGTGGGTGGGAACGTTTTGTCCATCCTTTTTTGCCGATGGTTTTTGTATTCAAAATAAATTAAGTTAAGTAATGAGCACCGCCAATACCAAGCCCACTCACCCACGCTATACCAAGGTAACTGCAGATGCGTTGCCAGCCCAGAGCCCTGGCTGTTTTACCCTCCGAACCGGAACACATCAGTGTGAACACCTTTATTTGTCGGTGGATTATGGATAAGACCGTGGTAGCTTTCTACAAACAGATGTAGTTATATTTCCGACTGGCCCTAAATACAAATTTGGACGATTTTCAATGTATATTTTTCACGTGGAACGTCTTTGCACATGGTAAAATATTTCCGATTGTATATTGTACAAACGGAAATATTTCTATTTGCACGTATTTACAATGGTATTACTTCTGTGTAAAGAACATTTACACACACGAACAATTTTACTCTGTTGACAATTTAGTTTGATATTTTTTTAATGATTATTTATAAAAATAAATAATCAGGTATATCTACATTAAAAAAATAGGATCGAGTAAAAGATTGTATAAAAATAATTTAGTAGTGTTAATCCATTTGAGCTTTTCGCCTGTGTAGATATATTTATTTATTTTTTTGCTGCTGACTGTACCTCAAGTAACAAAACCACTTTTTTTATTATTTGTCATTTATTACCAGACACGTTATTAAGTTAAGTACCTACGTGATCCCTTTCACGTAAAATAAGTAGTAATGTAATAAAACCAATCTTATACTTTATGATTAACTAAAAAAAAAATCATGGGACACAACATAACCTGACATCAACATAACAATTAAAACTTATTTTATAAGTGGAACATGTAACGTAAAGATACCTTAGTACTTAAGAGACGCTAATTTTTTTAGACAAGATGCTAAAGGCATGAGGTTTTCCTCAAAGCTTCTTACAATACTGGTAATTTTGCTGTCCATGATATGGTATTTTTTTAGACAACGCCGAAAAATGTTGGTCTCTGTGTAAAGTTGACATAAAGAGAAATCTACTTGCTCCGCTTCGACTTTCATAGCTTGAATAAAATGAAGCAAATGTTTGCCGCAAGTTATTTTCTTTTTAAGCCCGCTGTGGTAGCCTTCGGCCACGTTGTTGGTGCGATGCCTCTGTCCATGACATGATAATATGTCAATATACTTCAAATTGATCCACTGCGAATTCATATAATCATTGAACTGACGAATGTGGGCAAGACTTGGGGCAGCAGTTTGAATTGTAAGCCATGCCTCTGGTATATGGCGGGGCTGTAAATGTGCTAAAGTTACACATTGTGCGACATATGTACAACCTTCACGGTTGCTGGCGATTTCTAACTCCCTCGCTTTTTTCCACACGTTCTTGCTGTAGTGAAAAAAACATCCACTTATTTGAGCCGAAGGGAAATTTTCCTGCAGAGCATTTATAGCAGCAACTTCGAAGTCAACTTTTAGGTTCTTGGGGTTGAATTCTGGTATGTTTGCTTTTATTTCTTGAAAAAAATTAGCATATGTTTGCTGCTGTTTATTAGGCAGCAAACCAAATATTATAGGCACGACTTTAGTCACTTCCTGAGTGCTGCCCACGTCACCTAGGATTGTATATAGCTGTGTATATGGGTGTGGCGTCACTTTAAAAGTGCCGTCGAGAAAATACGTATCTACTTTCTGGATATATTTTTTGCTTTCTGGCGTGACGAAAATTGTCATCCCATTTTTGTTCACAAGTAGAAAATCTTGAGACAGATTTTCAGGTATTTCTACCTCTTCGCATGAGTTAAACTGTAACTTTTCGACGCCTTCCTTACGGCTTCTATATAATGCGTCACGTACTGTGTGATAAGATGGCAACTTATCAGCGAATTCTTCTTGCCTGAAACAGGCCATCTCACTATGATATAGCGAAGGCATTGGGCTAAAGTCCACCTGGACCTTTTTCTTTAGTTGGGCAAGTATCTTTTCTATTTCCGTACTTTGGAAATCTGGTATACACATATCATGTGCTATCTCTCGGATAACGCTTGTTTTTACCGAATTTATCTTGATACTGCCACTACATGACCGTATATGACACCTCCACACCAACGATCCATCAACATTTTCTCTGTTTAAATGGTACCGTTGTCCATGTCGCACAAGAATTTTGCCTCCATGAGTACTATTGATAAAACTAAAAGGATCTTTATTTACAATATCTTCATTCGTTGCAAACGACATCATTTACAACAACTGACTTTATTGCAGTTTTTTCATCTAAAACAAAACCTGTGCATAAAGTGATTGACAGTGTCAAATATTACTATGACATAATAAATACTTGAACATGAAGTATGAAAGTAATTATTAAGATATTACGTTGGAACTCTTTAGCAGTATTTTCTTTTGAGCAGTAGAGCCCCAAGTATTCTGTACTAGCTGTGCCCCGCGGTGTTACCCGCTCATCCCACGGGAACACTAAATTTATTCGGGATGAAAAGTATCCTATGTCCTTTCCCGGGTCTCAAACTATCTCCATACCAAATTTCATCTCATTCGGTTCAGCGGTTTACGCGTGAAGAGGTAACAGACAGACAGACAGACAGACAGACAGACAGACAGACAGACAGACAGACCGACAGACAGACAGACAGACAGACAGACAGACAGACAGACAGACAGACAGACCGACAGACAGACAGACAGACAGACACACTTTCGCATTTATAATATTAGTATGGATGAGTATGTGTCATGAGATCGAGGACTACAACGATGAAAATGTCTCTTTAAAGGTTCAATGCAATAAGAAAAACTGAGATTAAAAATAAAGAGTTTATGACTAAATGCGGCTAGAAAAAGTGAGATTAAAAAAAAAGAGTTTATGACTAAATGCGACTAGAAAAAGTAAGATTATGAAATGGGAGACTAAGGAAAAAATCGATTATACATATAGCACACGTGACAAAACACGATCGTGGCAAAATGCGATTAGGGGGAAAATCCTACCGATAAAAAATACGTTCGAGGCACCCATCTACCAAATCATTTCTTTTGGGGCAATCGAATTTGGGAAATGTCACTATATTAGATTTATGAGAATATTCACCCACCACTGTGCATTTTAGACACCCATGTTTGCCATTAAAATTGCAAACACCTGAAATAGGAGATAACAATTATGTTATTAAAATTACCTACTTTTGTGTAGGTATCTTGATTTTATTGATATTACAAGTACGTCTTTAAAATTTTCGTATTGACAGATTTCAGCAGAGCTGAATACGAAATGCTTTCAATACGAACATTTTAATAAATAAATTTCTACTATGATGCCATTAAATGAAAAAAAAAAACACCTTTTATCATTGCTCTTGCTGGAGAATCACATATTAAGGCTCTAATTCTGACTTGCACAGTTTTTTCAGTTCCTGTCTTAGTAGTGACAGTAAATCCTTTTTCAAGCTGATTCATTTCCTTAACAAAAGGCCCCAGATAGGCATCTAAATTTGATGGCTTCACATCTCCTGAGTAAATACCTGTAAAAGAAGGTGCATAACCATGAAATCAAACAAAAATTAGATTCTAGAAAATACTACAAGAAATAATGATTGTATTTTTCCGTCATATTATAATTTCTTGATATCCAGCAAGCCTTGAAATTGGGGTTTGCCACTTATACAAGTTGAATTCTAATTTAGACTTTTATACCAAGCATATGCATATGTACTACATCGTGTCATATCATAAATAAAAAACTTTGAATATTTACCAATTACGAACGGAGGCAAGGCAGGTATTTCGAAGATATTACATAATATAGGCCAGAGTTGTTGTCTTGAACTTTTAGAAACTGGCAATCCGTCTATATTAATGTTAAGATGAATAATATCTGGAATGCACGTTAAACGTCCCAAAATATCACTGAGAGTTGTCATTAAGCTACTATGCCAATACATGCCTGGAGACAACTCACTGATGTGTACTGCCTCTTTGTTTGTTTTAAGCAGTGTTCGTGCGTCCTTTGGTAGAACATGATTTAGTCTTTTGTTTAAAATACATAGCAATCCATTTACGTGTGCATGAGGTACATTAAAGTGTAACGCCCATTTTTGTAAATCACTTTTTAAGGCAATATCTTTTTCATATTCGGTATCGCTTTCGGTCGAAGATTCATTTTCACTGACATCACTTATGTTACAGACGGAATTACTGTCCTCGACATCGATATCTTCTTGTATGCAAGAAAAACCTGCAGAACCCTCACCAATATTTTTTCCAACACTAGCTTGTCCTGGCAGCAACTGTACATTTGATTTATTTATAATTTGTTTATACTTCTTCTGAACCTTCCGCCGATAGCCACCACTTCTTGAACGATTTTTCCATACCTTGTAATCCATGCCTATATTTAATTAAGATTTAGATTCACAATAAGTATTTTTTTCACAGAACAATATGGCTAACTGAATATTATTC
This sequence comes from Apotomis capreana, assembly GCA_947623375.1. NCBI lineage: Eukaryota > Metazoa > Arthropoda > Insecta > Lepidoptera > Tortricidae > Apotomis > Apotomis capreana. The sequence goes on along the minus strand of OX392505.1, from coordinate 5,750,483 downwards.
TTACAATTGTGTTCCCAAACTCGATTTAAGATCAAACCACCTTATATTGATCTCGTCTTTTGTATTGTAAGTATGTTAATCCAATATCATTCTAATAACTTACTAAACTACTGCTATTGATCTTATAATAGCTTTAAATAAGATCAAAAAATATGCACTTATAGTGTTTTTAAGTTATGCTGATATTAGTCTGATATTCTTACAACAGCATTTGTCAAGACCATTATAAAATCAAATAAACTTAGAGAATGGGGCTATAAGAACAAATATTCTTATAATAACTTTAAATAAGATCAAAAAAATATGCACTTATAGTGTTTTTATGTTATGCTGATATTAGTCTGATATTCTTACAATAGCATTTGTCAAGACCATTATAAAATCAAATGAACTTAGAGAATGGGGCTATAAGAACAAATATTCTTAAGTACAAGGAGTCTTCGTAAATGTCATTGTAGGAGTAAGAGGCTTAGAATAGCATTATAAAATGCGCTTATATACATATATAAGACTAAGTAATAAGCCAGAGAGTTCTTGAGTGCGTACTAGCTTATCTAAAGCTGATATAAGAGCAGTAACATGTTCCAAAACAATTATAAAAACGCTATAAGCCTACCACTCTTATAAAATGCGCAATCCAAGACTTTTTTGCTGGTTGGGTAGGTCTCTATTCTAGTATCCATAGATATTAATATTGTTATCGATACGAAACGTCAAATCAGTATGTTTTTTTATAAAAACCGCACGACATTTGATCTCGAGTGACATGAGAATATGGATACATTCGTTTGTATATGATTTAGAAAAAAAAAACATTCGTCTTGACGGAGGTTCGAATTGCCGCCATTATTGTTGTCATTTGTTTGCTGGTTCTTTGCTGTTACGAAAGTAGAATTGTGAAAAGTTTATTGTTATTCACATTTTAGTTGAAAATATTGTTTCAATGTAAATGTAAATTACAACTATTACAATAAATAATCTGTTTATGTATTTGTTCAGATTTATTTCTTACTGCATTAGTATATGTCGTTTTTAAATATTTTACAGGTAGCACTAGTGGTGCTGGTCATTTCCTTATGGCTTCTGAACCTATCTTAGAGTACTTATGATATGTGTGTAGATAAAGTAGTGTATACAACTGTACATAATTAGGCCTTAAAACACTCGTGTGATCCTATTATGAAACTCGCTGACGCTCGTTTCATAAAACCACACTCATGTTTTAAGGCCTCTCATTATGTATCAGTTGCATAAACTACTATTAATGTTCATGCCTCAAGAGAAGTCTGGTTAATTTAACTAAATATGGCTGATATTTTTTTCAAAGTTATCAAGCGTTTTTGACGCGACAACGTCTTAAATTAGGTTGCGGCGCGGAGTCACTCATGAAAAAGTGTAACGCCCGCTCACGTTACGAGGGCCGGTTGTCCCGCTAAAACTCGAGCACGGCTGAACCGATTTGGCTAATTTTAGTATTGAAATATTCGTGGAAGTCAAGGGAAGGTTTAAACGGTGAGAAAATATTGAATAAATGAGTGGAAAATAATAAAAACGATAATTTTATATTCCCATACAAATACAAACTGTTCGTACTTACCTGTCAAACATATGATGTTTGTTCCGTCGGTTCGGTATTTTTAGAATAATTACATGTAGATCTAGACTAAATAAGGGTTTGGAATCGACAACATACATGCATAATAGTCTGATTATCGCATATTTAGATTTAAAACATGTAAAATAATGACACTATAATGACATTAATGACACATGTGATGGGTGCGTTCAGAAAGTAACACTTAAAATGTTGTTAGGGAAATTGTGAATGGATATGATACAAATAAATATTCTACCGAGAAAAAGACGTTGTCACGTAAAATCTTCCTTCGCCCGTAAAACCGACTTTACAGGCAACCATTTTTTTTTTCTTATATGTAAGTATACGGATTCATTGGAGCGGAATTTTAGAAGGACATTTGTTTTATTCGTTCGCTGGGCGGGGCAAATTGGTCGTAGAACCGATGGCCATCGGGGCAGAAAAGATCTTAAGTGGCAACCAAGGACTGGAAGACGCAGCGTGGGGAGGCCCCAACAAGGTGGATCGGCGACCTGGCTAGAATCGCGGGCAGAAATTGGATCAGGGTGTCGCAAAAACGATAGTTTTGGAGATCTTTGCCCAGCCTTTGTCCAGCAGTGCACCAGATTTATCGAGTTTTTACTAATGGTCCTTCAGGCAGAAAATGCGAAGAAACCTATTCAACACAAAACAAGAGACAAGCGTAGAATTTTAAGCTCATAAAATCCGAATCAATAAAGATCGTAACATTTGGATAAGGCCCAATATGCATTATATTTTTACGATCATTTTCTGTTTGCGTGAATATACAAAAATTTACACTTTGCCTCTTTACGACGCATATCCACTTATAACATGAGTTCCTTTGAGTTCATTTTTGTATGAACGAATGTTGCTTTTAAGTTTGTAAGATCCCGGCCTAGTTTCATGGCATTGTTTTAAAATTCCCAAGCCGCGCCTGCCAAATCGTCTACCAACTTTGTCAAAGTCATATCTCTATCTGAGTTTTCCTTGAAATGTGAACCAGATTCTTGGTAAGATGAGATTGTTTTTAGTTTGACATGGTTGCAATATTTAGTAGATTGTAATGATGATTTAGATAGGGGTTGAGATCGGGGTCGAGCACTGTTGAACCTCCACAGTTTCCTTTGCATTGGAGTCCATTCAGGACGTGAATATTTTTGACGCCAGTCCAAATATGAAATGAGATTATTACTTTTGGAGTTAAGTATGCCGACTTTGAAGTAAGTGATTCCGGAGTGCAGTTTTAATTTGGTATACAACATGACCGTGTTACTCCGATAGAATATTAACAAGAAAATTATTTTGCCAAATTAAATATTTATAATACATATTATACATAAAATACTCTGTTGCTAGCAACAAGCTCTATGGCATAGAATCAGAATCAGAATCAGATATTTATATATAATAAAATCATTTTACACGTCATGGACAGATATACATACAATTATAATATTATTAAAATTATAATTTGTAGAACATGTTACTTACTACATTCTTAAAAAAATATTCGTTTTACAGAATGTAGATATATTATGGTTTAGTATATCGGGACATAATTGCATGAATCCAATTAAGCTACGTCGGTGTTATGAGGTCAATCATCAATATTTATAAAGTCACATGTAGAAAACTTTACGAGATACCTACTGTCTAAAGCCAAGACATCCCGAGGCAGCCGTATAACTTTGCGGATTGTTTTTTGCACGCACCTGCTTCTGGGCTTATATGACAATCAATAGCAGCCGCGTACTAAGCTTCATCGCATCTACTGCCTCTGCTTGGCTTTCTCCATCAGCACGACCGTTTTTCACACCATAATCAAAACAACGTATCCATTTCTATTCTTAACGGAAATAACCATATGTTTAACTTCTGCAAGGTTATCGAACGTGTGGACACAGAATTTGATGACTCCGACTGTGCGGAATATGTTTTTGTTACTGCTTGCCATCAATATTATACACCTTTTTTTTCGGTGTTGAACCGTGTATATTTACTGGGAAATCTGTCATTGGTCATAATAACAAGAATGAAAACTGCAGTTAATTTTAATAGTTTGATTTACTAGCTGACATTTGATTTGTTGCTTCATCGATTATTTTTACTGCGCCATTACGCAGGAACAAAATCCTGAAGCACATCGCACCAATTTTTGCCCTTGCCTAGATTTGAAGCTAGGACCTCCGGTCGACTAGTAGGTACTCAGACCATTGGGAGTAGGTACAATGATCCGTGTTGACCAGAAATTAATTATTCTCTTGAATTAAAAAAAAATCCGTTTGACTACGACACTTCATCATCAGCCACAAGACGTCCACTGCTGGACATAGGCCTCCCCCAGAGAACGCCACCATGACCGGTCCTGCGCCCTCCGCATCCAGCGGACTCCAGCGACCTTCACCAGGTCATCAGTCCACCTTGTGGGGGCCTACCCACGCTGCGTCATCCGGTGCGTGGTCGCCACTCAAGAACTCGATGGCCCCCGCGGCCGTCGGTTTTACGAGAGTGATTTATGTGCACTGCCCATTGCCACTTAAGTTTTGCTATACTTCAGGCTATGTCGGTTACTCTGGTTCTTACGACACTTACTATTCAAAATTTAAAATTCATTTTATATTAACGTCTTTTGTTTTATAACTAAGATAAAAATAAAAACCGGCCAAGAGCATGTCGGGCCACGCTCAGTGTAGGGTTCCGTAGTTGCTCATCCTTCACAATAAACTGCTGTTTTAAGCCCGAGGTTTACGTTAAGAAAAATTTTAAGCTCTATAAAAAGGTCGTAAACGCCCTAGAAACTGTAATCACATATTACCTTCTGGAAGTCAACTTACGACCTATTAAAGAAAAAATATGAAATTTGGCGATAACTCAAAAACGGCTCGACCGATTTTGTTCAATATAGTTTTCGTTGAAAGTACTTATAAGGCCTCATTTACATGAATTTTTCCGATTTTTTTTTGACCCGTGGTTGAAAAGTTAGAGGGGGGGACACTATTTTTTTTGTTTTTGGAGCGAATATTTACAAAACTGCTGACTTTATCAAAAAATAATGTTAGAAGACCCCTATTATTTTTACAAGACCTATTCAACGACACCCCACACACCAGTGTTGAAAAGAAAAAAAAATTCACCCCCACTTTAGGTGTTCGAGAGGTACCCGAAAAAAAATTTTTTTTTTTAATTTTATTTTACCGTTCTCTCGGCGTTATACATACACATACTCATACCAAATTTCAGCTTTCTAGTACTAATGATCACGAAGCTAAGCCGCGGACGGACGGACGGACGGACGGACAGACGGACAGACGGACATGGCGAAACTATAAGGGTTCCTAGTTGACTAAGGAACCCTAAAAAGATTCACGGCAATTCTTAAAAACTCCTGCATTCTCATCAAGCGAGCTGATTACCATGAACAGTAAATCCGTTCACCATTTATCACAGTCCCAGGTTACAAATCTACTGTTTCGAGAACCTTACTTACCGTTCAGTTTCATCAATAATGCGTTCTCTGAAAAAGCTTCGATGCCCCGAAATGTTTTCCTGGGAATAAAGAATTCACCACCCAATACAAAACGAGAAATGTCCCTTTAACATTTGCATCGGTAATGGGCTTGCTAAATTGGAGATTTACTTTTGTTTTGGCTAGCTTTGAGTTAAAAAAATTAAAATTAAATCCATGCTCTGATGTTTTTTTGGGAGGACGGGAAATTGGAAGGAAGATAAATTGCTTGTTTTAATTTTCTTAGTTTGTTTTGTGGTGTGTGTAGCTTTACATGAATGTGGCGTATGACACACATAGACTCATCTATCCTACTCTATATTCATCAGTAATCCATACTAGCCATACTAATATTATAAATGCGAAAGTGTGTTTGTCTGTTACCTCTTCACGCTTAAACCGCTAAATCGATTTTGATGAAATTTGGCATGGAGATAGTTTAAGATCCGAGGAAGGACATAGGATAGTTTTCATCCTTGAAATTATCCCTAAAAAGATTGAAAAGTGAGTAAGTAATTCATGATGACATTGATGACCCTGGTAGGAAATGTAATTATTAGACCAAAAGCACAATTGCTCTTACATTTGCTTAGGCGCTTTAAATAATCCTTTTTATTAATTAAGGTGATTAGGTAGATATATGTCGTGTTGTACGAGGTTGCTTCCATATTTCCAAGTTCCACGCGGACGTAGTCGTGGGCAAAAGCTAGTAAATCATATTTTTACACTTTCAGGCGCGCACACTGAAAGCGTGTGTCATAAGCCTAGAGAAACAGATGACTACGCGACGTCTAGAGACGTTGCTCACCCAAAACTGTTAACGCTATCACTTGTTTCATCATCATTATGTCTACTTCTACAACTGCCTATTCCTTAAGGATCTCAACCATTTGTCTGTCTTTCGTCTCCCTTCGCGCACAGATCATGAGAGTGAGTGTCACGAACGAATTTGCCAAGCTTTAGTAACTAGCAATATATAAGCTGAGAAAAACTTAAGTCAGTTCCAGTTTGCTACTCAGATTTTGAAAAAAAAACTTTTTTTACATATCGAAGTTGGCAAACAAGCGTACGGCCCTGATGGTAAGCAGTTACCGCAGCATATGGACCCTTACAACTCCAGGGGATTCACATGCGCTCCTTTTTTCAAGATTTCCATACTCCCTACTCCATAATCCCCCGGGAAAACCTCCCTGGACAGTAGTTTTATTAAGCGAGTCACCCGAACAGATTCTCATTTACCTAAATTTCGAGGTCTTCGTCGGACAGTGCCCTGTGTGAATAATCATGGCGAGAAGGGAAAAAAAATGTCTTTTGGATTTATTTAAATACGTGTCTAAAACAAAATTATATTAAAATACGCAACTTGTCCGAAAAGCCTCGACAAATGGATTTCTTCTTTCTCATTGGGAAATAATATTAGCATAAATAAGTGAAAAATGTAACATCGGTCGAATATTTTATTCTGTTACATCTCAAACTTCTGTTATTGCTTTTAAATCTTGGCAAGTTGAAAAACTTTTTTACTTTGAGATTTCTTACAATTTTATTCTACTTTTGAGCAGTTTTTGACAGTTGGAAAATTGGGATTTCAAAGTTAGCAAAATGTATACACGTTGCTTGTCAGGCTGACTAATTCTGTCTGACATTATTCTTAAAAATGAATAAATCCGTGTTTCCTTCCTATTAGAAGTTTTGACTAAATAAGTTTTTAAATCTGACAAAATTTACCTTACACACGAATATTATGGGCATCCATTATATTAAGTGATTATACAATATTTTTTAACTAATCTATCTATACTGTTATAAATTTCTAGATACATATTGAAAATCAATTTTCAGGAAAAACCTTAATAGCATGATGCAGGATCGTCATTTGTTTTGTATGGGCGCGCGGCGCCATGAGAGCCTGTTTTCATAATTTCCTTTGTCCTCTTATTACGCCGAAATGGCTGGACTAATTTTGACCAATTTTGGTACAGGGATAGCTCACAGGACATTCAAAGATGGTTATAAGGTACTTTTTATCCATATACGGTCAAGAAAAAAAATACGCGGACGAAGTTGCGGGCAGCTTCCAGTAATATAAATATTTGTGAAAGTTTTAAGTCGTAATAGCTAATTCCCAAAAGGTAATCACTTAATCAGTATCCAAATATGTGCCTAATTGGTTTTAAATTTTGGTTTACTTTGAATGAATGATTTGAATGATTTATTGCGTGTATGGTAATTCAGGTTTACAATAAGCAGATGTTATTACATAAAACAGTTTCACCGAACCCTACCTTTGCAGGTGTGCACGCTTAAAATTATACAGTATAAAACCATAATAATATTATATAATAAGATTACAAAATGATTAGTTAACTATTACAAAATTACCTTCATATATTGGAATAACATGTCAAATATAAAATACAATATCAATGTCAAATTATAATGTAAGCTCCATATATTCTTTTAAGTTATAAAAGCATTTGTCCGCGATCCAGCACTTAACTACTTGCTTAAATCTATTGCCATTAATTTGTTTGAAACTGTCTGGTAATTTATTATAAATGTCGATACACATTACGTAACAGTTTTTCGAGGTAAGTTTTAGTCTGGTACGAGGCTTGTAAAGTTTATGTGCATATTGTTGCCGTACTGTTCTGGAGGACATAGCCTGAACATCTTCAAACAAATGTTTGTGTTTATGTACAAATAAACAAACCTCCAGAATGTATATACTGTATATAGTTAGAATGCGATGTTTAAGAAAGTATGGTCGGCACGATTCATCTCTTTTAAGTCCAAATATTGCTCTTATGCATCGCTTCTGAATTAAAAACAAATCTGTGATATCTGTGGAATTTCCCCATATCACAACACCATATCGCAATGCCGAATCAATGTATCCGTTATAAGCTGTAATAGCGGCTTGCAAGGACACGACCTGCCGGACCTTTCTTAGAGCATACACAAACTTGTTTATTTTGGAGCACAAGTCATTAATATGTGTCTTCCAATTACAATGACAATCTATTGTTATACCTAAAAATGTTGTGTGTGACACTTCTTCGATGGTATCATCACCATATTTAACAATTAATGACTGCGTTTTGCTTTGAGAGGAACATAACTGCATAAATTTAGTTTTAGTTATATTTACTTTTAGATTATTTGATGTCAGCCATTTTATGGTTTGAGCTAATGTCGTGTTTATGTTATCATTATAAGTAGACAAGTCTTGCCCTCCTACGATAATGGTAGTATCGTCTGCAAACAAAACACAATCATCAGAAAGCACACTTGGGAGGTCATTTATGTAAACTAAAAACAGCAGAGGTCCAAGAATACTTCCCTGCGGTACACCATAAGTGTTTTCAATGAAAGATGACTTGCATGTCACAATAGTTTTTGTTTGCGAACAGTATTTTAATGTTTCTACACATTGTGTTCTGTTTGATAGATAAGTCTTAATCCAATCATATGCTGGGCCACGTATACCATATTTATTTAATTTTAAAAGAAGCCTTTTGTGACAGACAAAGTCAAAGGCTTTGCTCATGTCCATAAAAAGTATAGTGACAGGTATCCTATCGTCTATATATTCCATTATGCGCTTTATCAGTTTGAAAGCTGCAAGGGAAGTGCTCCTGCATCTCCTGAAGCCATGTTGTGCGTCAGTTATAATATCATGCGATTCGAAAAAGCTTATCAGTCTGTTATACATAACTTTCTCAAATATTTTCGAAAATATAGGGATTAAAGTGATTGGTCTATAATTTTCTGGTAAACATTTTGCACCTTTTTTATATACAGGCTTAACTACAGACAACTTTAAAACATTAGGAAAGACTCCTTGATTTAACGATAAGTTTATTAAATATATTAAAGAAATTGCAATAAGTGAAATGTTGTTTTTAATAATGTCAGTTCGTATAGAGTCGTATCCTACTGCTTTAGAATTGCTAAGTGATTTTACAATTTTTATAAGTTCATCAAAGCTAACAGGATTTAAAAATATTGTGGATTCTATACCTTCAATTTGTATAAAATCTGATGATCCGCTTTGGGAACTACAGTTATCTTTAATAACATTGACAAAATAGCTATTAAATATTTCGGCTATATTTTGTGGATCCGTGATTTCTGTACCATCAAATAAAAGTTTATCTACAAAACGAGAAGTCACGTCAGATGCAGTGTATTTTTTTACGACTTGCCAGACAGCTTTACACTTATTATCAGCATTATTGATGTAATTATCATTTTGGTGTTTTTGACATGATATTATACATTTCTTAAGACGCCGTGCGTAGTTTTTATATTGCTTATTGTAGTTTTTAGAATGTCGACTCAACAAATACAGTCGTCTTTTTGTGTGACAGGATTTTTTAATACCTCTTGTTAGCCAATTACAGGTTTGTTTTTTCATTGACATTTTAACCTTTACTACCGGGAAACATAAATCATAAAAAAGCACAAATAGATCATAAAAGGCAATAAAAGCCTGCTCTGCGTCAGTTTCTTGAAATACTTCTTCAAATGATAAAGAAGACAGGCATTCCGTAAACTTATTTTGATTTTCTTGACTATAGTCCCGTTTATATTCATACCACCATTTGACCGGTGGGCGGTGACGCTTCTGAATCGGAACTATGAATGATTGGGCAGTATGGTCAGATAATCCTAAATCATGAATAGTCACTTTCCCATCCTCGATGTTGCTCGCGATGTGATCGATGCACGTCTCCGATGTTGATGTGAGTCTTGTCGGCTCTCTTACTACCAGCTTGAGATTATACGATTCTAATATTCGAATGAGTTCAGTTGTTATTTTTGAGGTGCGTAGCAAGTCGATGTTCAGATCTCCATATATGACATATTTCTTCCTTTTATGCTGGCATAAAATATTTAAAAGCTCTTTAAGTTTTTGGAAAAAAATAGCGTTTTTAGATTTTGGAGTTCTATTTGTATAGATGCATATAATGACAATGTTATACTTTACTATATTTGTTGCACAGCATTCAAAAACAAACGTTTGTGATATAGTTTCAGTTTTTGTTATGGTTGAACATTCAATATCTTTTCTCAATAATATTGCAACCCCTCCTCTTTTTGAATACTTTCGAGAAAAGCAAGCCGCGACTTGGAAGTCCTCTAGTCGCAAATTACATTCTGTTCCTTGGAGCAAATTTGTTTCGCACAGGCAAATTGCATCTATTTCAATACCATTTTGTTTTAAATCTGTTAATGCGTATAATAGATCATCTTGTTTATTTAATACTCCTGAAATATTTTGGTGCAGAATACCAAAACTATTACACGGATTTGCGACGAAAAAACGTCTGTGTTTTTATTACTGGAATCTGTTGCTCATTTTTTTTCGACGTCGGTCCTTTTTGGATATCCTCTTTAGACACAATTTCGTGGATGTCACAGATTTCAAGAACCTGATTTGGAAGCTTTGTTGGTTGTATATTTTTTTGCCGGAGCTGTCGTTCGTATGCAGGATTATAAAGTTTACACGCTATATTGTGGAATATACAGTGCACTAAATCCCTCTGCAATGCACTGTTTTGATAACTCAATGTGTTATTCATACATCGCATAAAGTCACAGTGGTCGTTTTGATTCTTAATTAGTCGTAGCATATTATTCAATTTATTTTCATTTAAATGTCGGCTGTACGAAATTGGTGATAACAATATATTTGTTTTTTGCAACTTTTGTATAGAGTAGTATAAGTTAGCGAACATTTCATTAGGATTCGTGTCATTTGAACCAGTTAATATAACTACAAAGTCATCTCGGTTCAGTTCCAAATTAGACAATGGCTGGAGGACATTTCTAGTGCGGGCTCCGGGATTAGAAAAACACAAGACATCGAAGTAATCGCCAAACACCTTGTTTAATTTTGGTCCAAGGTTTTTCCCCTGCTGGTCAGATACTATAATTATTTTACGCTTATTCAGGCCCTGTGTGGAGCGACTTTCATAGTCCTCTTGAAATTGGCGAGTGTAAGTATTGCATGGGTTTTTATAATTATAGTTCCGTTTCTCTGTCGTGGTTCCGGTTTCATTTGAGTTTAAATGTTTAACATTCAGTGGTTTGTCGGTGGGCGTATTGTTCTGCAGAGGATTGAACAGTATAGATGGCGCTGCCTGGGCTACTGAATGGGTTTCTTGGGTCATACGACGGGGCCCTTGAGCCATCGGTTGGGGGTTTTGAGGCATCGGTTGGGGGTTTTGAGGCGTTGGCTGGGGCTTTTGAGGTATCGGTTGAGCCTCTTGAGACCTCATTTGGATTTTTCCAGGTATCCGCTGGGGCTCATTTTTCTCTTTTAGTGATACGTTTAGCTTTTCTGTTTCATAAGAAAAATCTAGCTTTGTACCACTAATAATACTTGTACGTTTTTGTCTGGGTTTCTGTTTAGTTTTATTTGTCGAAGTTGTTTTGCATATATCTGTCAATTGTTTTATACGTAGTTCACTTTTAGTAAGTTGTAGAGTTAGTGCGTGATTTTCAGTCAACAAGTTCTGGATCTCCAGCTGCGCCGAGTCAAGTTTTTCTTGAAGAGCTTGCATTTTTTGTTTCAATTCGTCGACCATGTAGCTATTATTCAGACGCAACTCGGAAAAACTCCTGTTTTTGTCACACGGTGTTGAGAATCTCGACGAACTCAGTACACCTTCCTCTTCTGACAAAATTTCTAATGAATTTTCCATAGATATGTTCGCTTGATATCGTCTACGTATAGTGATGTTATCTCGGGGATATTGTATAGATGAGTTAAGAGATGGCGTAGAATATTGGTTTTCAGGCAGTTTTGTCAAGCACTCCTGACATCTATACTCACCTTTATTTTCATTTGAGAGTTCTGTGCAATGTTGGTGATATATTTTTTCACAGAAAACACATTGGACATAATGTCCATTACCAATATCGGCATTGCATTTTACGCATACGGCTGCCATCTTGCGGATTTGTTGTGCGATATTACGGCACTAATAAGAATCGGCGATGTATGGTGTAATTTTATTGACGAGTGCCTTGGTGGTTCCGCAAAGAAGCTGTAGGTGGCGCTGTAATTAATGTTATGCGTTATACATCCAGGAGTGATAACTTTGATCGTGATTAATGTTTCTTGATGAGGGGCTTAGCGGTTCAGCAAATAAACGTTAGATGGCGTGTGCAGTGAGGTGACTGCGAGGGAATTGACAGCTAGGTGTGTTCAAAGTTCCTGACAATTCAAGTGTAAACAACGGTCACAGTTTGTATTATTTTGCTGATTTTTGTTTGAAGACACTGTTAAATAGTTTATTTGTTCGTTCTGAGTATTGTTATAACCACAAGTGTACAGTTTATGTCGGTAGCACGAAATGTTTTGTCGAAAATTGTCATATATAATTCACTGATAAAAATATCGTATTTCTGTCTCTTTCCGGTTAAGTTGCACTTAGATAACACTTTCACGGGTTAGTCACGTAGTTGTTCACACACTGAGGTAATTTTTTAACTACATTCTTTGAGATTATACTTTTTACATAAAATAAACACAGAGCTGTTGTATACATGACGCGAGCGCCATCTACCCTCCCTCCCTCTTTAGTACGGTTTTCATCAAATCAAATCAAAATCAAAATGGTTTATTTGTCAAACATAGGTAGGTAACAGGTGGCATACAATTATTACAAGTAACAAGTACATCTATGTTTCACCGTTAGGCACACAAATATATATTTATTATTATTATGCTAGTTTTAAACATTATTTCATATTATGAATAGGTTTATGTCAAGGCGTTTACAAATGAAGCGAAAATTGAAAAATTTAATGATTCGGACAGGATTCGAACCTGCGTTTCCAACGGCTTTCCGGGCCAACACGGGCGTCCTCCCAATTGGACCACCGAATCAGATGTCAGAGTCATTGAATTTTTCAACCAGTTGCTTCGACATGCCTTAGGGTGGCATTGTAGCGCCATCTACCGTAAAGATTTAGACTTTATCGTCGGCACCATCGTCTCAAATTTGTTGAGAATCGATAGTAACGATGTGCTACACCCAAATAACTTATTTTTATTAAAGCAGTAACGTCTGCTAACGTAAACTAAATGTTTACAAATGAAGCGAAAATTGAAAAATTTAATGATTCGGACAGGATTCGAACCTGCGTTTCCAACGGCTTTCCGGGCCAACACGGGCGTCCTCCCAATTGGACCACCGAATCAGATGTCAGAGTCATTGAATTTTTCAACCAGTTGCTTCGACATGCCTTAGGGTGGCATTGTAGCGCCATCTACCGTAAAGATTTAGACTTTATCGTCGGCACCATCGTCTCAAATTTGTTGAGAATCGATAGTAACGATGTGCTACACCCAAATAACTTATTTTTATTAAAGCAGTAACGTCTGCTAACGTAAACTAAATGTTTACAAATGAAGCGAAAATTGAAAAATTTAATGATTCGGACAGGATTCGAACCTGCGTTTCCAACGGCTTTCCGGGCCAACACGGGCGTCCTCCCAATTGGACCACCGAATCAGATGTCAGAGTCATTGAATTTTTCAACCAGTTGCTTCGACATGCCTTAGGGTGGCATTGTAGCGCCATCTACCGTAAAGATTTAGACTTTATCGTCGGCACCATCGTCTCAAATTTGTTGAGAATCGATAGTTAGCAGACGTTACTGCTTTAATAAAAATAAGTTATTTGGGTGTAGCACATCGTTACTATCGATTCTCAACAAATTTGAGACGATGGTGCCGACGATAAAGTCTAAATCTTTACGGTAGATGGCGCTACAATGCCACCCTAAGGCATGTCGAAGCAACTGGTTGAAAAATTCAATGACTCTGACATCTGATTCGGTGGTCCAATTGGGAGGACGCCCGTGTTGGCCCGGAAAGCCGTTGGAAACGCAGGTTCGAATCCTGTCCGAATCATTAAATTTTTCAATTTTCGCTTCATTTGTAAACATTTAGTTTACGTTAGCAGACGTTACTGCTTTAATAAAAATAAGTTATTTGGGTGTAGCACATCGTTACTATCGATTCTCAACAAATTTGAGACGATGGTGCCGACGATAAAGTCTAAATCTTTACGGTAGATGGCGCTACAATGCCACCCTAAGGCATGTCGAAGCAACTGGTTGAAAAATTCAATGACTCTGACATCTGATTCGGTGGTCCAATTGAGAGGACGCCCGTGTTGGCCCGGAAAGCCGTTGGAAACGCAGGTTCGAATCCTGTCCGAATCATTAAATTTTTCAATTTTCGCTTCATTTGTAAACATTTAGTTTACGTTAGCAGACGTTACTGCTTTAATAAAAATAAGTTATTTGGGTGTAGCACATCGTTACTATCGATTCTCAACAAATTTGAGACGATGGTGCCGACGATAAAGTCTAAATCTTTACGGTAGATGGCGCTACAATGCCACCCTAAGGCATGTCGAAGCAACTGGTTGAAAAATTCAATGACTCTGACATCTGATTCGGTGGTCCAATTGGGAGGACGCCCGTGTTGGCCCGGAAAGCCGTTGGAAACGCAGGTTCGAATCCTGTCCGAATCATTAAATTTTTCAATTTTCGCTTCATTTGTAAACATTTAGTTTACGTTAGCAGACGTTACTGCTTTAATAAAAATAAGTTATTTGGGTGTAGCACATCGTTACTATCGATTCTCAACAAATTTGAGACGATGGTGCCGACGATAAAGTCTAAATCTTTACGGTAGATGGCGCTACAATGCCACCCTAAGGCATGTCGAAGCAACTGGTTGAAAAATTCAATGACTCTGACATCTGATTCGGTGGTCCAATTGGGAGGACGCCCGTGTTGGCCCGGAAAGCCGTTGGAAACGCAGGTTCGAATCCTGTCCGAATCATTAAATTTTTCAATTTTCGCTTCATTTGTAAACATTTAGTTTACGTTAGCAGACGTTACTGCTTTAATAAAAATAAGTTATTTGGGTGTAGCACATCGTTACTATCGATTCTCAACAAATTTGAGACGATGGTGCCGACGATAAAGTCTAAATCTTTACGGTAGATGGCGCTACAATGCCACCCTAAGGCATGTCGAAGCAACTGGTTGAAAAATTCAATGACTCTGACATCTGATTCGGTGGTCCAATTGGGAGGACGCCCGTGTTGGCCCGGAAAGCCGTTGGAAACGCAGGTTCGAATCCTGTCCGAATCATTAAATTTTTCAATTTTCGCTTCATTTGTAAACATTTAGTTTACGATACCAGACGTTACTGCTTTAATAAAAATAAGTTATTTGGGTGTAGCACATCGTTACTATCGATTCTCAACAAATTTGAGACGATGGTGCCGACGATAAAGTCTAAATCTTTACGGTAGATGGCGCTACAATGCCACCCTAAGGCATGTCGAAGCAACTGGTTGAAAAATTCAATGACTCTGACATCTGATTCGGTGGTCCAATTGGGAGGACGCCCGTGTTGGCCCGGAAAGCCGTTGGAAACGCAGGTTCGAATCCTGTCCGAATCATTAAATTTTTCAATTTTCGCTTCATTTGTAAACATTTAGTTTACGTTAGCAGACGTTACTGCTTTAATAAAAATAAGTTATGTCAAGGCATTATTTATTCACATTTATCAATAAAGAAATCATCTAGTCTATAATATGTTTTCTTAATTAGTAGATCATTTAATCGAGCTTTGAACTGAGCTAAATTTTCAATTTGTCTTAGATCAAAAGGTAATTTATTATAAATTTTGGGAGCCATTCCAAGGACACCTTTGGAGAGAAGTGCACTTTTTAGCATATCTGATCTAATTTTCCCTTGAAGTCGTGCACTGTTAAAATTTTTAAGCAAATAGGTGTTACTTTTTACAAAGATAGCAGTCTCATAAATGTATAAACATGGTAGTGTTAATATTTTAAGCTTGATAAAATGTGGTTTGCAGGACTCTGTGGGTAACAGGTTGCATGCAGATCTTAAACATTTCTTTTGAGCTTTGAAAGCCTGTTCCCTTTCTGTAGAGTTTCCCCAGAAAATTACACCATATCTAAGTATAGAGGTTACATACGCATGATATGCAGTTAATACAGCTATTGTATTTACAATTTTTTGCAGCGTATATATAGAGCATAGGAGTATTGGTTGAGTTTCTTACATAAGTGGTCAATGTGCATCTTCCAATTCATATTGTTATCTACCACGAGTCCTAGAAACTTGGTTGACTTCGTCTCATCTATAGCAAAACCTCCATAGTTGACATTCATAGGACCCACAATGTCACCTCTCAGTTTGAAATTCATAATTTTCGTTTTCTCGAGATTAATTTTAAGGTTATTTCTAGTAAGCCATTCTATTACTAGTTCTAATGTTGAATTGATTTCAGATTCTAAGCTTGTTTGATTTGGGTTACTAAAAATAACCGTGCTCTCATCAGCGTTCATGTAGTTGATATCTGCATAACAAGTTGTCTGATTGTGAAACATTATGTGCCATGGACTAGAAAGTTTTGTCATTTCAATCGCATGTGCTGCACCGTTTGCAAGCAAATATTTGCCGCAGTCCGGTAAAATAGCAGTTTTCTATAATGAGAGTTACTACGATGTTTGAAATTCGAACTACGTATGTATCGTGCCGTCCCGCTCATTCAAATATTGTTCAACACAAGATCGAGAGAGATAGCACGGTACAAAATTCAATATTCGGACTAGCCCTAGTATTTTCGAAATAAGACAGTCAATAATCGGTTTTCGTTGTTGATAAAAGTTGTCTTTGCTGTACGTGGTCTGTGGTGGTAGCTGGCCAGGACGCGAATCCTGTACCTTTGGATTACCGGTCCAACGTCTTAACCATTCAACCAGAGACGCACCGTATGCTTTCAACTTCCCCATCCGTTTTGATCTAAGTATACCCTATATCTTTGTTTCAATGGTTTAAAAAAAAATGTGGTCATTACACGTTTTTTAAATTTATACCCTATTTTATTTTGAAAGGTATTTTACCTTAGAGCATCATCTATGATAACATGCACACAGGTTTACATTTCATGGCACTCTTTTTCAGCAGCAAAATTTCAAGAAACACAATTGAGTTTCGAAATAAATATTTAATAGGTACTATTTTGCTGAATTGAAATGAAAAGCAGTAAGTATATAAAGAAAAATACCCCTTGTTCTCATTTTGTATAAATTACAGCGTTTAAACATTAACTACAAACTTCCTACCTTGTTTGGAATTACCTGGACGTGTCGCTGACTTCTAGCTGCTTCTCGCTCTAAGCCAGAGGAATAAGTGGGATGCTATATTTAATTCAAAACAGCTCGCGGCGTTCATTAAAGAAGCCGAAACAAAGGAAAAAACTGTCAACTTGCGCCAAGTTTAATTGCCTTAATAAATCTGACGGGCGAATTAGGGCGTGGCCCTAAAAAGCGCGGGGCGGTTGTAGTGAGTCATCCTTACTGAAGTATAGGATCAGTAAGATGTTTGATCATTGACTCAACTTGAATCTTGGGGAGAACGTGTACGGCGACTATTTGTAGCGATTCAGTCGCGCGATTCATGAACGCGTTTGGTGCGACATCGGGTATACGAAGAGTGTAGGAGGTTCCGCAATTGAATATCGCGGATGTATCTATCTATACCGTATCCCGGCTGCATCGGGGCGTTTTTCAAAAACAAAAACTTGAATCCGAAAGAATGAAAAATAGTGTCCTTTTGTTCGTTCCATTTCGTCACGTTTGGATATGAACTTTTTTTATTTGCAACGTTACGTAGTAGAAATTAAAATTGTCATACAAATTTTAGGAAACTTTTTTTTATTCTTCACATTGAAAATGCTATCGATTCTGAGTAGGATGAACCCAAAAAATCTTAATTTGAAAGTAATCTTATGCGTAAATTTCATGTTTTCCAGCTCTTATTCGCCATTATTGTGGCCCCACAGGGTAGGTCTGGCTCAGGGCCCAGGCGAGATGCAAATGAAACTCTTTGTAGCGAATCTTAAGGGATTTATTCGTAAAAATATCCAGGAAACTCTTTATGCTACAAAAGAATATAAATTAGTACGCAAACTTTTGTGTAAATAAAAAACGAATGAGTTTTATAACTTAAAATGAAATATAAAAAGTGAAACCTATAAAGAAAATCCTTCCCGTTTTGTACGCCACGAAACAAGGTAAAAATACATCACCTTTTTAAATAAAGTTAGTATTATTTAAGACAAGCCTCCGTTAACTACAAATTAAGACGAAACACACTAATAAAGAGTCCTAAATAACCAAAAATGTGAAAGCAAACAACATTTATCAACCATGAAGGGTCCTTAATTAAAAAAAGCTGAAGGGCTACTCCGAAGATCGAAATTTGAAGTTTGTACCATGCCATCCCTCTCGATCTCGTGACCGGCAATATTTGAATAACCGAGATAACACGATACGATGTTTGAATTTCGAACATCGGAGTAACCCGGCTGATTACGGAGTTGGCCGAGGCGAGGGCGGTAGCCAAAACAAGCCGACTCGTTATACAGTACTCTCACTTAGCTTTGATTAAATTTAACTCGGGACCTGAAATCGGGATTAATTCCACGTTTGCGAATCAAAAGTCCGCGAAATTAAGGTTTAATGATGTTTAGCAATTTATTAAGTATTGTTTTTTTAAAGTTCCGTACCCAAAGGGTAAAAACGAGACCCTATTACTGAGGCTTCGCTGTCCGTCCGTCCGTCCGTCCGTCTGTCACCAGGCTGTATCTCAAGAACGGTGATAGCTAGACAGTTGAAATTTTCACAGATGATGTATTTCTATTGCCGCTATAACAAAAAATACTAAAAATAAAATAAAATAAATATTTAAGGGGGGCTCCCATACAACAAACGGGATTGGTTGCCTTAACTTTGCACCTCATTTGTATGGAGCGCTATACATACCAGGTGCAAACCTAACTTAATCACTTAAGGATGGAAAGTGTTTGAACGGAACCCTCGGCGCGCGAGTCCGACTCGCACTTGACCGGTTTTTTTGTAATAATCTACCTACAGTCATTAAACGTCTCTATATGTATAATGTTATAATTTTCTTTTGTGCTACTCTCAATTGTCATACAAATCTCTCTATCTTGGTTACTTTAAAAATGCACTGTATGTATACATACCGATCTGGTAAGTATGTTTGCTGTCGAAAGTCAAAAATCGCAAAATGACGTTACGATCTGCAGCCGATAGATCAAATAACGAACATTTTATGTAAATTCCGTGGAAAAACACCATTGTGAACACCCGGGGTATCGACGGAGCTAGCAGCCTGTGCGGTATAATTCATTGCGTAATTTATAGTCGGTTCCTAACGGTCCTTAATGCAATTTAAGAATAGGGGAGCTATTATAGGAAATTGTTTTTTTTTAAGTCGCGGAAACCGATTAAAATATTTTTTTTCCAACTTGCTTGGAAATGTTCCCATTAATGTAGTAAAACTGGACCGCGAAATCGTTCGTTATATTTCCAAGGCGTTAATGAAAATTAAAAAAAAAATATATTATTGGCCTTAGCCGGGAAATCAATATTATTTAAATAAGACGATTAAGTAAAAAACACACCTTCCGTTTATAACATCTCATACAAATGAGGGTAATCTTAATTTGGCCGGTTACTGCATTTTTACTTTTAATTTTTTCAAAGACTGATAATTCACCATACAGCCAATTGTCCACTAAATTTAAAAAATAAAAACTATTATAAACTTTTTAATTGTTCTCTGCGTTTAGTTCTTGCACTGAACACTTTTTTTGCTCTGCTACTGTCAATGTATTTGAAATGTCGACAAATTTCGAATAACGGACAAACAATTTAAATAATAATCTTATATGCGGTTAATTTATTTTCATGATTCTTAGTTATTTATTAGAGATTTCTCACGAAAGTTTTAATTTTAATAATATGATGATATTTAATGAGTGAGTTGAAAACTAATAAGTGTACCAAACGTAAACAAATAAAAAATAAAACAGAAATGATTGTGTCCAAATCAATATAAAAGTTATTTTGAACTTATGATCTTCTCCGAATGATAAATATGGTATGGTTTCTAAAAAAAAAAACAGTGTGTTTAGAAGTTGTTAATTTAACTAAAATGTTAATTATAATAATTACATAATTACCTATGTGCATATTTTTTGTTATTGTGTTTTCATATATATTTCATTCTTATTCATATATTTTGTTTTAAATCAAACATATTATGATTCGGACCCGAAATTTTATTCCTATTCCTAAAAAAAATAAGTACCAAATGAACTTCATGGTACTGATATATTAAATTAAAATGTAGATTGGTAATTATTTCCAAGCATATTTGGAGAAAAGCACTATACAAGCCTCGGCGGGAATGTCAGTTCGCAGATTCGTATTATTGAAGGACTCGGCTACGCCTCGTCCTTCAAAATCATACTCATCCACGAACTGACTTTTCCCGGCCTCGGCAGTAATATACTATTTGTTACTACTTTTTCTTAAAAATGTCATAAAATATTGACATTGTAGTCCTTATAGACTTCGAAGTGTGGTAGGTGCGGCGAGATTCGAGGTAAATAATGAAATTGCATACAATTTTCTAGGCGACTGGCCTGCAACGGCTGGCAATCCCGACTTTGCAGTGGTGTATTGATTAATAAAAAAATATTTTTTTTTTTTAACTTAATGTGACACAAACATTTTGTCGTGTCCGTCCGTCCATTCTAATTTAAAGAAAGTATTGTAGGTACCTACGGTCTAAATTACGAAGGAGACAATATTATTATTTATTTATTTAAGTTGTAAGTGCCTAATAATAATAACCATTATTTAGCTGTACAATATTTATTCAACCCAATTCAAACAACTGTGCGGTTTCCGGAAACCGCACAAGACCGAGACCGCTGACGGGAACTCGTATTGGAGGCCAAGACTCACTTCGGGTCGCTGCGCCAGAGGAGTAAGTAAGTAATTCAAACAACTAAATCAAATATGGGTATCAAATGTACTCAGTAAGATGCTCAATAGTTCGGGCCACGGTTGTTTGACTAGTCAGTACTTGGACCGCAGTTGGCGTTAGTACATACCATTAAAACTAATTCCAACGAAACTATCACAACATTTCTGTAGTATACATAATATAATATAGGCAAGTCATGGTCGCGGGTGGACTGGTGATACAGCAAGCTGTTACTGATGTAATGCATAATGCCAATACGTACGACTATTTATTTACCCACCGAATGCAACTGTCCTCGAAACTTCCATAGGGCTCCTGCACAAATCTCGCGAGGATTTACCGGCTACTTTTTGACCTGTAAGTATTTAACAAGGCAAATGAAGATTTATTTTTAACGCCTTTATGTTGTCGATTTTTTTCTTAGTTCGTTCACTGTAGAAAAATACATATGAGGTCCTTTTACCCCTCCCTCCCCGAACGTGATCTGTCGTGATTTTTTCGTGACCCCCCCTTCCCCTATAGAATCTCGCGTGATTTATGCATAAACCTACCTACCTACTGTAATAAAAATGAAGTCACTGTATCTTTTTAGTGACATTGAAGTCAAATACATGCTAATCATAGAAAACTTTTTTAATGTCGAGCGCGTTGAGAATCCCCACCCGCACGTCAGTCGTTATCGCTCGTTAGAGGGCCCCTATTGTCTCCCGGACTGTATTAAGAGACATTCTGCAATTTAGAGCTTATTTTGTACACTGAGTTGGCTTAAAATCATGTGTTTACCTTAATTCTTGTAATTTTATCCACGGTTTGAAAAAATACTGCAGATTAAATAGTCCTATTGGTCCCTTTTGATTTTGCGTCTGGGTTTTCTGCTCGAGATTCCAAGTATCACAGTCACCTTTATCGTTATTGTGCGTGTGTAATGAACTTTTTTTAGGGAGGTAGTATTATATACGGTGACTTATTACAGCGATTAAGTAGCGATGCAGTCGCATAAAGGTCACGATACAGTAGCAATGCTGTCGCTCGTCATATAGCCTCGCACACGTAGACATCGCTTCTTATGCAATACTGTTGAGAATTCAGTATTGATACAGCCGCGATTCTGCATCCATACAACTGGTAAATTTAGAATTCATTCAGATGCAAACCCTTCTTATACCCGATGTCGCGCAAAGCAGCCACGCGTTAGTACTGTTAGTAGCAACGCCGAATCAATAAAGTCGCACGTTTGCATCGAACAGCGCGATTGCATCGCTTCGTATAATATATTACGATGCAGTCGCACGTTCACGAATCGTGCTACTGTATCGCTATTGTATCCCTATATGCCCCCCCTTACTGTCTGCGCTGTACGAGTGTGATACGAGTAGGTATACTCAATGAAACAGTAGATTCTGATTTCAAAACAGAGCGCTTCACATCCGCAAGCGCAAAAAAAGAGTAAAATAATTCCAACCGCAAAAGGCGAAAATCCGGAAACGGCGGAAAATTGTCGAAATAGACCTGTGTAAACGCCCAAACGCGGTGCAGCACACAATGCATAATGCAGGAGGCTTTCGACGGCTGTGTGCCTCTTCTGAATGATAGCTACAGGGTGAGAACAGAAAATGAGGAACGGATGAAAAATTTCAAACGCCTGATTTTTAGGGTTTCCGTACCCAAAGGGTAAAAACGGTACCCTATTTCTGTAACTCCACTGTCCGTCTGTCACCAGGGTTTTTTAATGAACCGTGATAGCTATACAGTTGAAATGGTCACAGATGGTATAACAACAAATGCTAGTAGACATGACCAAAAGATACACAATAGTTTTGTAGGAATAATTAGAGGAACCAATCTTGCACATCAAAAAATAACCTTATATCAATACTATGTTCTATCTATTTGTGTTTATGTGATTTCTTTTGGTTATTTGCCCAGTCTTTACACAAAAAGACAAGGTTGCCCATGGTCCGTTAACAGAAGGAGCACTAAATTAAGCCCATGATCTTTCAAAGTAGAAAAAATAAGTAAAAAAAAAGCCAGGATAGCGCTGGACAGGAAGAAGCTGCATGGGATCAAATATACACAGCACCACTGAATACATGTAGGTACGAGTACATGTGTAATTTCACAGTGTACCTACGCAATCACCCTGTATATACACGAACGTACTCATGTTGTGTCCTAACGACAGCAGCATGCGCTCTTGAACCCACTTGAAATGTACTTTTTAGGGTTTTCTTTTCCAGTCTGTAAAGGATGAACCAGTGTGATATGTTATTCTTCTGTCAGCTTCAAAAAATAAAACTTATTTTGTTTTCAGGAACGAGTTAATTTCTTCTCAAAATAAAGTGTCGGTATTGGCATTGTGATAATTAAGCTATCCCATTAAAATCAATCCCATCAAAAAATATTGAACTTTTTGATCAGGACGTGACAATAAGGTCAGAAATAAGGTTTAACCAAGATTATCATTTACAAACCGGTCAGTAGAGCAATCCTGATTTATGGTGTACCTGGACACTGACGTGAAGGCAAGAAAAAAACTTAGTGGCGGAAAGGAAAATATAGCGAAAGATTCTGGGTTCAATAAGAGATGAGGAGAGATTAAGGAAGATAACGAGTATGAAGAGCTGGTGGCTATACCCAACATAATTACTGAGATCAAATAAGCTACACAACTCCGCTGACTGAGTCACCTGGAGACGATCGGGCAGTAAAGCAAGCGTATCAAGGACGACCAAGTGGAAAAACGTCCGGATAAACTCAACTCACGCACAAATATCACTTAAGAAAAATACCAAAAATAAAATTAATCTTCAAATGAAGAGTCACTCAGAATAAAAGGAACGGTCTTCCGTATTAAATTAGTAGCTAAGCATTTCATTCCAATGAGATAAAAACCCTTAGCAAGAAACGTAATACATCTTAATAAAGTATTCATTTCTTACAATTATGGTAATGATGCCAACCTTTTCAAACCCCCGTTTAAGCAGAAGGCTTAAATGTCCAATTTGAGTCAATTATAATGGGCAGGTTTCAGATGTCCACTTACTTCAATAACTTAAAAGGAATTATTTAAAAGGAAAGAATATTACTTTGAAGCAAAAATACGCCTCGTAATTTGCGATAATGGTTTGGGTGATATTTTTCGGCGATTAATGTAAAAACAAAAATTGCAAAAATTGTATTAAAAATAACAGTTCGATCGGTTTATTTGGTATGTATTGTTGTGGTATTGCCCAAGTTATTATAAAAACCTCCTTTTCTTTCTCCATTTCTCATCAATTTAAGAAAAGTCCGCTCATATGACGAGAATGATAGATGAATGATGAAGAAGATGAGAATGATGGTAGAGAATGCCTAAAGGCATTAAGTCCGCCATTTGTACTTTTTTTGTATTGTGCAATAAAGTTTAAATAAATAAATAATTAAATAATGATACACACAAGGTTTAATCAAAAGTGTAAACAAGTGACTGACATTTAGGCTGCGTTTCCACCAGAGATATTTAGGGAGGATGTGTAGCGAGGGATGTGTTTTTGTTAACCAATGGAATAACTTCATTTACTTATCCTCGCTCAGCGCAACTGATTCCATCGGTTAACAAAAATACATCCCTCGCTCTCTCTCGCTACGCATCCTCGCACCATGGAACACTGATGGAAATGCAGCCTAAAACACATAATAAGAAATATTGCTGGGCTGGTCATCATCAGGAATCGTAAAATGTGAGCAAAATCAAGTTAAATATCGTATCACAACCAGTGATGGCTCTAGAAATTTTGCTCGCATTTTACGAACCCTGGTCATAATAAGACCCTTGTTTAATGAATGGTATAATTAGTAAATTTGAATTTGGAATTCTTAGATTCAATATTGGCTGAGATTCCTTAAATATATAACCCCAGGCTTTCGGACTTTACAGAGCACGGTAGGTTGTTGGAGAGCTATTATGGTTTAGGACGGCTCCATAGCTCGCTAATGTGGTTTGAAAAGCCCAAAGTTTGCTTTTAGAACCCCTCTTTTTTGTCGGTCGCTCTATGCGAGATCTGATTTAGAAACATGTATTCAAATTAAAACCACAATTTAAGATGCCAATCAAAAAGTCATAACGACAGGGAAAGCCTATATTTTGACAGGAGAGTGAAAGAGACAGAGTCATTGGCTCAGTTTAATTAACGGCCTCGAATGTAAGTAAAATAAATCAAACGTGGCCCTTCCCGTTTTAACATTATTTTGTCGAAGTAAAATAATGTAACGCAGTAGCGAAAACCAGGGCCCTAATTCGTTATCTCTTTGATATCTCGGAGAGATAGCCGAAGTGGCGATATGCCTAGTATATCGCCACTTCGCCAACTCTCATAAATCCATACTAATATTATAAATGCGAAAGTGTGTCTGTCTGTCTGTCTGTCTGTCTGTCTGTCTGTCTGTTACCTCTTCACGCTTAAACCGCTGAACCGATTTAGATGAAATTTGGTATATAGATAGTTTCAGTCCCGGGGAAGGACATAGGATACTTTTCATCCCGAATAAATGTAGTGTTCCCGCGGGATGAGCGGGTAACACCGCGGGGCACAGCTAGTCATAATATATATAACTTAACTCGCAAACTTCACTTGACCAGGTAGTAACGTGAAACGTCAGTTTGTGTAGACTGAATTGCAAACATCGAGTTTTAATGACAGTTAAAGACGATTATATACCTGAGACCTCGTTTTTTGATGATATCTCAAAGTACACTCCAATTCTCTAAAAAATCCACAGGAGAACCGAAACAATCGACATAGATCGCAGGATTGTACGGTTGATGAGGCAAGGGGAGGTAATGTAGCCTGGAGTGTGTATGGTCGTTCTGGGGTAACTCACGCATTTTTTAAGGCACGCTTTTATTGAACTGTACTTTCTTACACAAACGTTCAGTTCTTAACAAGACCAATCAAATTAGCCAAAACAACTTGGTTTATCTTGTATATCAGATGCCACGTAACTGGTTACGATAAACGTACGGAATGCCGAACCAGTTATTTTCGTTTAGAAAAAACCGGTGAGACCAATTTTGAATTGCCTACGGAAACAAACTTTTCCGTTTCACTTCTGTTTTTCATCGCTTTGTGACCCGGCCCTTAAGACCTACGCAATTTTTTCCACCTCACGAGAGTGATAAATGGTCTACGTGAAAAGGAGGATTCTTTTAGAACTTGCCCTATTCTTGAATATTCCCCCGACAAAAACTTGTATTATGTTTATTAGGGACTGGATTTTCCTTTTTGGCGTTGTCATCAATATTGATTCTAAATTCCGAAGGATACCGTCGTTGTTTGAAGAGTACCAGGAGCTACACTAAATAATGTTATTTAATAAAGGGATATTTTCCTTTTTCCAGGGATTTTTTCTTCATAAGAACTTTCCTAGAACTTCAAGGACTACTTCTTCGAGTTTTCCGCTTAGCAACACATATTAATGTATAGATTTGCGGATAAACGGGTATACAGTTGGATTATTTCTTATTTGTACATGATTTATTAAGTGTAAATATGTATAATTCAGTGCGATAGATACATTATAGTTCTAAAATAGATAACTATACTCAGATAACTGTACTCGATTATATAATTTTATTTATTTTTGAAGTAAAGATAATCTAGTTTGTATTACCGTTGCAGCTTTGAGCGAGTTAACCAATGAAATGTGCCTAGAAAATTCTTAAATGACTTTCAAATTGAAAGCGTAAACCTATTACATAAAACAAATGCTTTGTAAACAATATCATAACTTTTATTTACAAGAATAATAATAAATTAGCCTTAATAAACAACAGCCGAAGTTTATATCGGGAGGGTTAAATGTTAATGAAGATTTATCTTCGAAATGTGGTAACTAATCCTTTATGTATATAATAATTTCTGATCCCTACAAAAATTAACATTCCAGAATAACAATGACATGAAAACTGCCCTCCTAACGTAAAGTGCAATAACTCGAGTTTTGGGTCAAATTGAGTTATATACATATTCGTAAAGAGCACGACGAGTTCTATATTCTCTTCTTAGACAGTTTTAAGGTATCTATTCTGTAAACATCTTTTTTATTAATCAAAACTGCGATATCTAAGGCAATGACTGGTGATTTACTTATAAAGAACGACATAACTCTAGTTATATTTGGATTGGTAATACTATTAAGCAACATTACTAACAATATCCGTAATAAGTATTGATAGTGCATTTTTAATAAGTAGGATTCATAAAATATTTTGACATCAATTACTTACAATAACTGAAACAAGTATAGTTATTACCATAGGGTCAATAATTTGTTTCAGCACATTACTAGTTAAAAGTGTAATAAGTAGGTATAGTTGTCACTCTTATGCTTGGTAGAATACATTACAAATTTATGCTCAATGACTTGTAAACGCAATAAGTAAAGTTGTTACACTTATTATTATTCATAGTTTACTTAATAATAAGGCGATGAAACAAAGTTATTGCATTTATGCTTAGGACCATAGAGCAAAGACAGTACAGTTATGCCAAACACATTGCAATATGATTCCAAGTTATCGCATTTATGCATAGTAAAAGACCTCACTGCGGGGTGAGGGGTGTGGTGTAAGTTGACTTTTGTGCCGCGTGGTGTTTCGCGGCGAATTTGGTGTGGTAAGTTACGTGTTTATTTGTATTAACTTAGGATAACATAAAATAAGGTTTACTATTAATGTAAATCATTTAATCTATGCCATTTTGTCACCGAATAAATCTTTTTTATGCGTTGCATCATGCCTTCAATTTATTTATTAAGCTCAAACTAAATACTTTTGACGTGATTTGGCTAAAATACATTTAGCTTAAGCTTCTCCATTACGGCAATGTTCACAAAGCTATGAACATCATAATCCTCCTTTTTTGAGAGTTAATAGTGTCGGTTTTCTTTTAATTAATTATTAATTACCTATAAGTCACTTACTTGGCAAGTTGTATTTTGAGAATTATTAAATTAATAGCTTCGTTTCATGTCAGTGTCGCATCCTATATACTATTCCTTCTTTTTTAACCGAGTTAAAAAAAAGAGGTTCTTAGTTTGACTTGTAAGTATGTATGGTATGTATGTTAGTCCGCGATTATCCGGTAAATCGATTTTGAAGCGGTTTTCAAACAATTATTTGTTACAATTAGAAGGTTTGGTATTTTAACCGACTTCAAAAAAGTGGTTTTCTAGGTTTGGCCCGTATATATGTATATGTTTGTCCACGTCAACACAAACTGAAAGGCCAAAAGTAACCCGTTTATTTTAAATACTCGTAAGTGAATACTAAAATGGTAGGTACTTAAATATTAAAGAATTGGCACCGACTTCAAAAGATGACACAAAGGTAATCTGTTTTTTTCTGAAGTCGGTTCGTTTTTTTAGTCGTTATTTTATTTTGCGAGTACCTAGCATGGATGTGCCTGGTATTTTGAGTGTAATCTAGATATCTATCCTAGTGATGTTAAAAAACGGTTTATTACTGTGGCACCAATGCTAGAAGGAAGAATTTTAGGGCTCCATGCCATTAGTATCTTAAAGTCCGAATCACATGATTTTATTTGTTTTCATTATTTCAAAGTCTCATTGGTATAGAGTAAAGGTATGTGTATAATACATAGTTTCAAATAATTAACCTAGAGTTTTGTTTTAGCTACTTCAAATACAAAATCTTCAGAGTTACTTACAAGTGTGAAGCTAATTCGACAACCAAAATTCAAAATTCTTTAAGTAGTTCTGTTTATAAACCAGCTACACAAAAAAGTCCAATCCTAAGTATTTCCAAAACTACTCTAAAAGTAAATGTCTTTTTTCTAATCTTTTGTTTTATTGTAAACATAATGTTTGTCCTACTAATTAAAATTGCAATAAGTAAACTAGTTATTGTACTTAAGACTCGAGCATACAGTACCGCGAACATACTCTAATTGCTAAACATAATGGTAATATCTTGCTTTACTTACTATAAATGCAATAATTAGTCTACTTATTGCAGTTATGGTTCGCAATTGTATCATGCATGTATTGGAACATCCTAAGTAAAAGTGCATTTGCTCATTTTTTACAATATAAACAAATAAATAAACAATAAAAAAGTATTTACAAATTAGCTAAATAATATTATCTACTTTTTGGTCAAAGTTTCAAGTCAATAGGCCGAGTAATAATGGTGATATAATCAAAACAATTTTAAAATCTTTAACCGCGTTTTTCTCGAAAGTATCTTGAATCTAGTTATTGCACTTTACGTTAGGTACCATCTCATCCTCGAGGGTAATGAATAATGATAAAAACTAATAGGCACGGACGAATTGCAACAAAAATTGGAATTGAATATGTGCGTTCCCATTGAGGGTCCACGTTGGAATTTCGAGCTTTTGAATGTGTCAGTCTTTAGTAAAAGTTCTCAAACGATTGTAAATTCATCCCTTAATTTGTAAAAGTCGGCACTCTAAAGTTACATTCGGTTAAAGGTGGACCCTCAGTCGTGCCTGTCAGGTACCCATATTTAATAATCTACTTAAAATTTACAACTGCTGTAAATGGCTACTCTTAGTAAAAGATTTGTAAAACTAATTTCATTAATTCTGATTCCTTTCTGATAATTCAATAAGAAAAAATTGCATGCAGAAGGTGGTCCCTCAATTGAACGCGATAAGTTCACATTAAGTGAGAACAATAGTAATATTTAAAACATAGGTGTGACTGAGAGTTAGTAAAAGTTCTTGAATCATTGTAAATTCATTATTTAGCTTGTAAAAGAAGCCATTCAAAAGTTACAATCGATTAAAGGTGGTCCCTCAATTGAAACGTTTGTCATAAGAATAAATCAATTTCCGTATCATTGGGTTGTTAAATAGACAATTGCTATAGTCTATTCGTTAGTAAAAAAAATTTACTAACTATTGCTCCACCGAGCAGTATAAACAAATGTACCGTTTTACTTAAAAAAACAATCAAAGGCCTGCGAAGAAATACTACACTCTAGGTGACCACATATTAGGATTTTGTAGGATAAGTAAATAAAAACAATTTATGTTTATTGACGTTAATTATTTTTTATACGGCCACACTATATTTATGGTCAATTTAATGGTCAAATGAATACAAAACTAAGTAACTCAAATTGTACTACATATTCTACAAGCACATAAAATGCACGCACGTAAAGCGTACAAAACCGCTGTCATTATTATAAAAGAGGAACCTAAAGCCTGGCAACGTTATCTTCTGCCTCCGATATTTCTTGCCAGTCTTGAGTTGGACTAACTGCATGCTTTTGTACCCGGCGAAATACAAAACATTCAATTTCAACAACTATTCAGCCCTAGCTTAGTTCATCCGGGATTGACTTTGGCGGCAATACAGTTAGATTGGTTTTCAGGTGTTCTTGTTAGCTCCAATCTTACATTTTCCGCACTTTCTCCTTCATCTTCATCTCTTTGCGGTGGTTCACCCTGTTTCCTTTTAAGTGTTTTGTGTATATTTTCTTATTGTTTTATTTCATTTGTCACTATTTATTTTTGTAATTATGTTCTATGGCCTCGTCATGAATAAATGCATTTCTTTCTTTCTTTCCCATTCATTTCAAAATTGGAAACCCTTTCCATACCTATTGATATATTTAGGTGCAATTATAATAGCAAAATTCGTCGATGCAAACCGAAGGTGTTACACTAAAGGTTTTATTTTTATACGAATACTCGCAATCTCAACTACGCACCACCAAAATACGCAGTGTGTAACACATACACACAGAGGCAAAAATCTGGGGAAACATTTGGCATGCAAAAACCTTAAAACCCGCTCCAGGCCTTCCGAACCGATCTGATTTATCGGAAGAAATGTCCTAACAATTATTGCACTACACATTATCCGATTTCTTCCGATAAATTGGTCAATTTCACTGTACATTATCCGATTGCTTCCGATAAATCGGATCGGATCGGAAGGTCTGGAGCTGGTCAATAGAGTCCGTGTTACTTAATTGAAACCTAGGACTATATTGCTATCTCTGTAAAGCACGTCAAGTTTCTGCAAGAAAAAACGAGATAACAGTATATTTGTCTTTTAAAAAATATACAAGCCCATTTGTCAATTTTTTCTTGAGAGATGGATAGATTGGGAGCATGGCGTTTTCTTTCTCTTATTGTCATGATAAAACCCGTTCCAGACCTTCCGATCCTACCCGATCCGATCCTACTTATCGGATAATGTGTAGCGTAATTGTTAGGAAATCGGATAATGTGTAGTGCAATAGTTAGGACCTAAATCCGACCGTTAGGACCGATAAATCGGATCGGATCGGAAGGTCTGGAGCGGGTTTAACCCAAGATATGTCAAACTTAAAAATAAAAAATAAATAACGTCAACAAAAAGTTATTATTTTTGTTTACTTATCCTACAAAATCCTAATATGTGGTCACCTAGAGTGTAGTATTTCTTCGCAGGCCTTTGATTGTTTTTTTAAGTAAAACGGTACATTTGTTTATACTGCTCGGTGGAGCAATAGTTAGTACAAAAATTTTACTAACGAATAGACTATAGCAATTGTCTATTTAAAAACCCAATGATACGGAAATTGTTTTATTCTTATGACAAACGTTTCAATTGAGGGACCACCTTTAATCGATTGTAACTTTTGAATGGCTTCTTTTACAAACTAAATAATGAATTTACAATGATTTAAGAACTTTTACTAACTCTCAGTCACACCTATGTTTTAAATATTACTATTGTTCTCACTTAATGTGAACTTATCGCGTTCAATTGAGGGACCACCTTCTGCGTGCAATTTTTTCTTCTTGAATTAGCAGAAAGGAATCAGAATTAATGAAATTAGTTTTACAAATCTTTTACTAAGAGTAGCCATTTACAGCAGTTGTAAATTTTAAGTAAATTATAAAATATGGGTACCTGACAGGCACGACTGAGGGTCCACCTTTAACCGAATGTAACTTTTGAGTACCGACTTTTACAAATTAAAGGATGAATTTACAATCGTTTGAGAACTTTTACTAAAGACTGACACATTCAAAAGCTCGAAATTCCAACGTGGACCCTCAATGGGAACGCACATGAATACATTTATTTAAATAAATAAATAAACATGGTACACTACCTAAGTTTACCATTTTTATTCTTGTTTTGTAGTCTCAAATTGACTGCTAATGGCAGGTGATAATCCCGCCTCCTGCCTAACACTTTCAAGAATCCTTGTCAATCTTTTGGTAGTGTAATTTTTAGGCATCTTAATTGCTTTGGAGCAAGGTTTTGTTTTCGGTTTTGCTCGGCAAGCGTAGTGTAGGACGCCCTCCGGCCAGATGGACCGACGACCTGAAAAAAGTGGCTGGTGGTGACTGGATGGCGAAAACGGGAGATCGGGCCATGTGGCGAACCCTGGGGGAGGCTTACGTCCAGCAGTGGACTGCAATAGGCTGAAATGATGATGATGATGAAGGTTTTGTTTTATATATACTACGACGGTGGCAAACAAGCATGCGGCCCGCCTGATGTTATGCAGTTACCGCCGCCTATGGACGCTTGCGATACCAGGAGCATCACACGCGCGTTGTTGACCTTTAAAGAACCTGTTGAGTACAGGTCTCAACAGGGCGGCTTCTTCGGCTCAGCTCGCAGTGGACTGTATACGTTGATGTTCGTGGGTCTTCCTGTAACAGCTTGTTCGGTTCAGGATCGGTTCGGTTCTGTTCGCAGGTTCAGGTTCAGGTTCAGGTTCGGTTCGGTTCGTGAACGGGCCGCGACGTAGTCCAAACGTAAGGACGTAAACGCGACGTAAACGGGCCGCGACGTAGTACACACGTAAGCGACGTGGTGTACACGTAGACGCGACGTAGATCGGGCGCGGAGTACGGACGCGTGATGCACGGGGCGCGACGTAGACCGCAACGTAGCTCTGCCGTAGACTCGACGTAAGCGCAACGTAGACCGACGTAACGTGACGTAGATGTAGTACGGCGTAGCGAAGGACGCGTCCAAGTATTCGGAGCTCGACTGACGGACAGGACCTCGACGAATAGCTTGGACCGACGTGCAGGCTGGAGCTCTTGAAAACTGTAGGCAGGATCTTGTAGAGAGTAATAAAACTGGTTCTTCGGTAGTGCATACTTTTATTTTTGTTCGACTTATTATATAACATTTTAGGCTCGGTTCGCCAGACATAACTCCCGTAAGCAAGATATTCTTATTAGGAACCAATTAGAGTCGAGGGAGCGTTCATTTCCCCTCGGGAACGCCCCTGTCGGTCAAGCGTGTTCAGTTTTAATTTCCAATGTTCTAAAACCTGCTCCTCGCTCTGATTGGTTCTTCAGTTTCAGGCTCTGGACAATAACGGCCGTTTTTTGGCTTATCAAAATTGCTTATCAATTAACATATCTCGGCTAATTATAGTCCGATTAACATTACACATATCCCGTTCGACGGGGCTCAGTAAGGGCTCTTAGGTTCTATCTGAACCTTAGGGTTCAGGTAACAGGGTTCAACTATACATCGTGTATAGTGGGTAACTTTTGTGAATGGGAATCTTGCAGGATTGTTCCTGTTGATTCTTACTTACATTTGCTTACGGTAGGGGTTCATATTATGTACTTTCGTTACAGGGGGTTCGGGTCTATTGTTATATACTAAGGGTTCCTTTGTCCCTTATGTATTTGAGGCGGTAGGTGGCCTTATGTAACCGGATCATAAAACTTTTACGTTTTATGTTATGCTTTATTACGGTTCACGTGATCGAGTTACATAAGCTCTTTCACCGCCTCGGGTGTCTCACAGCGGGGTGCTACGCCCCCGGCCCATTTACCTTTGGTTTAATAAGGGTTTCGTGACGCCTTATTTAACCAGTACCTTATGGACCGTGGGTGCAACTGATTTGCAGGTAGGATCGGAAGATTTATGTTAGGGGTTCTTATAGCATCTTTTATGTGCTTTATATAAGGGTCGTTAAGTATATAAGGATCATGTCGGTAGCTTTTATGTACCTTACTTATGTACTAGAGGTTCTTATGACAGCTTTTACGTGTCTAACTTATAACTATGAGATCATGTAGTATATAATATATTAATCAGTCTTAGTCTAACTTAACCTAATACATAAGTGACGTCACGGCGTTACATGTGTTCGCTGTCGGCGTGGTTGCTGGCGTTCTCAACAGAACCTATTTACTCCCCTCTTGAAGAACCGTAGTCCCCGGGGAAAACCTCGGCAGGGAGCTAGCTCACTCCACGAGCGTTGGCGGTGGAAAATTCCTCTCAGAACCGCACAGTTCTCAACAATGTAGTTTCTAGTGTGTGAGGATGAACACCCTGCCGATGGCGAGCAGTGCGATGGTAGAAAGTAGCCGTGAGCATCATTTCAAACAATTCCTCAGAACACATCCCATTATACAGACGGTAGAACACCCACAAGTAGGCAAAGTCTCTCCTCAGACTCCGAGGCTCGAAGGTAGGAAAAACTGGGTATCTTCAATAAAGAAAGTGATTTATATACAAATTAAATAATTTATTCCAGAACTATAATGGAATTACAGATCAAAAAGTAAAGTTAATGAAAGAACATCCTTCGTGTCATTGTCATTCGAAGACCGTTGAACTGATTACGGGTTTAATTCATTTTGTGAAATTATTGCAGGAAATAGTTTCATTAAAATGTTTATCGGCTCTTTTTATCACAGGAAGTACATTTACATACAAATCTTGATTTTTGTAATCTATCCTCTTATGATGAATTTAAACTACCTTTTCCTGCATTCTTGTTTTCTTTCTCCTCATTATCTAGCACTGCTTTAGCTTCATCGGTACCCAACACCGGAGCTTGACCGTGGTAAGTTTCTTCTGTGTACAATCTGTTCATCTTTCTCATAGTTCCATGTATCTGTGAAAAACGTTGTATTAATTTGGTTTATACTAATAAGAGACAAGATTTCTGGCCACGAAGTTTTTAAAAGTTGTTCTTTTAAAGGGATGACCCCAAATAAAGTGGCAAGAGGCATGGAGAAAGAAGAAATTGAACACATAGCTTAAAGTAACAATAGTAATAATAACTTAAAATTTTAAATAGAATCTATAATAGTTATATTAAAGTAAGTAACTTTTGTGAGATCATTATTGTCTTATTATTTTACATTTTAAATGATAACTTATAAGCAAATTAGAGTTAATGAATGCCCTTCAGACATGATAAGACTATTAATATTATAGAAATGTCAGTTATCAGGGTTTTTCACAATGTCACAATGTTAATCGATAATTATGTTTTATTTTCAAATATGCTATCTACTAAAGGTCCTCCATCCTTCTATTCACTTCCTCAATTGCACTACTAAGAAATTACATAATATAAATCGTAATTAAGGCTTTTCTTATAGTGAATAACGAGCTATTAACAAACATAATTATGTTTAAATTTTAAGGTTTTATGCTTAGATTATTATTTTTAATTATTTAAAAACTATACTAATCATGATGACTAGGTATTCATTATATAAAATAAATAAAATAAAATTATCACTATCTGACCTACAACCCGTTCTAACATTTGTAAAGAATAAACGAAGAAGCAGTTTGTACTTACTCTGTCCCAAAGCTGCATGTTGAATCCGAAATTACAGTGGAAGAATTCGTGGTGTTTGTCGTGAAATTCCGCGTCTGGTTGCCACGGCTGCCACCACTGAGACTTAAAGTTGATGCCGGAGTGGTCAATGATGCCGTGGTAGTAGTTGTATATGGCGACGACATAGAAGGGAACTAAAAAGGAAAGAAGTAATATTTTTCAATCAATCCAAACTAGATGTACTTATACCGTACTCATTATCACAATTCTAATACAATAAAAAAGACAGTTCGTTTTATTAATTCAAAACATTTGTATAACATGTAGTGGAAACTATCACATCAAAAATCGAGTTGAAGAATAAACTAGTCAATTTGAAAGTATTAATGATGAATAATGAATTTTTGATAAATCTGTGAAAATGCAAGACTAGAACAATAGGCAAAGTGAATTTCTGGATCTGTAAAGAAAAGTTAGCTGATAAAATGGTCACAGTAATGAAAGATTTGATAGAAAATTCATGAGTGAAATAAGATGAGATACATTTTGAACTTACGCCAATGAACAGGAACAGTGAACAGCGGCAAGCACATGGTTAGCTGGATATGTAAGATCTCCACGGGGTGAATGGCGGTGACAGAGAACGCCGTCGGCTGCTTGTACTTGTGGTGCAGCTTGTGGAAGTGCTGGTACAGGAACCGAGTGTGGTACATGCGGTGGAGTACGTAAGTTGTGTAATCCTGAAGAAAATTACAGAGATAGATATTAGGATACGGTAAAGTATCATACGTATTAAATCATTCTTCTTTCATTTCAGAACCATCAAACTTTTAAAAATAATGTGTTATCTATCAGATTCTTCTTATAGAGACGTACTATGAAAATAGTTGCTGGTTATATATTTTATCCGTATTAAAATTCTAATCTCAACAGAAGGTTGGAGACATGCGTAAAAAAAATTGGGCAAGTGCGAGTCCGACTCGCGCATGAAGGGTTCCGTACCATAATCTATAACAAGTTTGTTGTAGGGGAGCCCCCCTTAAATATTTATTTTATTTTATTTTTAGTATTTGTTAGTATAGCGGCAATAGAAATACATCATCTGTGAAAATTTCAACTGTCTAGATATCACCGTTCTTGAGATACAGCCTGGTGACAGACGGACGGACGGACAGCGAAGTCTCAGTAATAGGGTCCCGTTTTTACCCTTTGGGTACGGAACCCTAAAAACACGAATACAGAAGTTTTCTTTAATTACTATAATAGAGATTTTACTTCAGAATTTGGATTTAATCTTTCTTAATTTTATTTTGATCAAATACGGAACATAAAAGTAATTAATACAGTACTAATAATTCCACTTACCGAATATATAAATATTGCGGGGAACTGCAAGAAGAACCACAGCCAGCCGAACTCATCGAACTGATAATAAATGCTGGACGGGTTGCCGTTGTAAATGTAAGTGGCCAGCAGAGCAGAGAAGGTACCGGTGACGAAGAGGGAGAAAGTGCCGACCATGATCTCATGTCGCTCCAGCTCGGGGCTGAGCCATTTGTCGGGCTGGATCTTCCACTCGGCCGCGCGGTCGCGTCTGCTCATGTAGAAGTACCACTGGAATCATAAATACGTAATATTTAATGGAAGTTTACTTATTAAAACTTTCGTAAGACATATTTAATTATTGTATTAAGCGGTTCACACTAACATGAACCTGTCAGGATTCCTGACAATTATGAAAGTTTATTTTGCTTATTTATTAGAATTATGTATGAAAGTGAAAATAAAAATAAGAAACAATAAGAATTAGCCGGACAACACATCAAAGAAGTAATCACGCTAGCAATAGAGTCGTTAAAAGATCAGAATTGTTTTATTTGTTATTAATAACAAACTACAGGGGCATTTAATGTGGTTGTTAAGTCATTTACTTATAGGGATCAAACCAGCATTCTTCTGCAATTGATGGAGATAAGGGAGTGATGTTACAGCGGGAAAAAATACAGATGCCGTAAATTAACACACAGTTGTAGTGATTCTTATTTAACAACAAAATATGTTATCTTTTCAGCTCAATGAATGCGAATTGCGGAACTTTAATTTAATGTCTCTTGAGAACCGTCAAACCGCAAACTCGAAAATTATTGAAATGAAAGTTTATTGAAACTGTATAAAGAAATGAGCACAAAAAATATGTGTCTGTACAATTTTGATAAAAATAATGGATTAACTACAAAAAGAGCGAATTAATAGCCACCTACAAGATATCAGACCGCTACTCTGTGAACGTAAATTTTAAATGTGTGTACGTACGAGCGTAAATTTTATTCCAGTTCTGAGTCCAATACGGTAACAAGAAAATTATACTAACATGTAAGAAGCCTCCAATCACAAAGTACATCGAATAGGACACGGCGTGGGCCGAAATGAAGATGATGCTGAAATTCTCCATCTTCAGGTTTCGTTCAGTGAAAAGGGAGTACAAGTCTTCTGCGGTCCCATTCTTCTCTGTGTATGTTCCTGTGATCTGTTTCAGTGCCGTAACAAGGATGACGATCCATTCTCCTGGAGAACAATACAAAATATAGAATACGGATTCGAAGAATTTACAGCACATTTGTTCTTTCTGAGGCTTCTATATTAAATAAATAAGTATAGATAAATTCAGTCATTTTTAAAATTTTGCGGTTAAATCTTGTTAATTCAGCTTTCCTGTTGTTTCTTTCTTTAATGACACTAAGTAATATTGTTACATTTGTATATGCTGATATCAATCGATAAATAGATAAGATTAATATTTACGTCATAGTTTCAATCAAAGAAAAGATTATTACATTCTTTACTTAGTAGATTATTTTATACCATGCAATACAATATTGTGATGTTGAAAAACACATGAAAAAGAAACATTATGTAAAACGGTTTAATATAATTTTAAGATAACGAGGTTTCAGGAACTTTTTCCAGCCAAGCTTAAGGCAGCCAGCCAGACAGGCTAGTAAATTTGGTTCAAGCTTAGCAATTAATACCCATTCCTGAAATGGTTAAATAAAATTGCAGTTATTTACATACAAATAGTAATAAGATACTGATATCATAATATGTAAGATGTTAAATAAAAACGTTTTAAGTCTGTTCATGCAAATTAAATTCAACTAAAGAAGGGATTTGCTTTCATGGTCCTCACATAAATCACCCACGTAATCATTATCTCTATACAGTTAGGCATTAAATCTATTCTAACAATGATTAGTAGACACGATAAGTAATCATCAATCATATGTGCCAGGATTATATTTGATAACTTGTCACTAACCAGTGCTATTCCTAAAAAAAAATTACAATCGCGCGGTAGTTTAGGTAACAAAAGGGACTTAAAAAAAAGTTTTTGATATCTCGGGGCCTATGTTGGTTGCGTCTAGCACGTGATAAAAAAGTGACATTGCATCTGCACTCACACATTCTGAGAACACGTGACGGATGTTTTATCACTTATTTATCGCGTGATAAAAGCAGCCATCGTAGATCCGCTGTTTGGTAGAAAAGCAAATAATGAAAACAGATGAAGAAGCAGATATGTTTAAACGATTGAACTGAAATTTTGAAAGAAAGAAAACACATTCATTGCAGTGAAAAAGACGCATCACTTAACATTTACAATATCATTAACTTAATTTTAACAGGAAATTATATAAATATAGGTAGAGGTATATAATGGTGCTGCCATGTCCACCGCAAAAGGACACCACTCAGCATAATGCTGCGACATCGGGTAATTTGCATACCTAACTACTTAATTTTGATGACAATACAATATGTTACTACGGAGCTGGTCTGATGATGGAGCCGGAGGGTGGCACTAGAAGCTCTGTATTAGATAACGCAATCCTAACGAGTTTCAGGCGTTTCGAATTGTCTCAGTGAGCAACTGATGGATATTCAAAGAAAAGCACAGTCGGCTATAAAAGCTTGTCACAAAATAGATAAAAGAAAAATTGAGTTTCAAAGAAAATATAGAAACGAGTGGTCTAAGAAATATTATCTGGCGAAATAATATTGATTGAAAATGTTAGTTGGTGGCGTTAATATTAAAAACTCACCTCGCAACGTAGCACCAAATGTGAATACAGCAAACGTAGCAATAATAGTACTGAGGAACTCTGGTAATCTTTCAAAAAACTTCTCTAAAGGTTCAGAGTACTTTTCTATCCATCTGACTCCCTCTTGTAGCGGGTCCCAGTATTTTGGCTTCTGTTCTGTTTCAGTGGTTTGTTCCGGAGTTTCCTTTTTAGGCTTTTCACCAGCCCTTTGTCTGACTTCTATCGTCATACTGAAATCATCAAAATTAAGTATGGCGTCAATTATTCGTAATTGATTTTATTTTATTCAAAATCATGCAAGTTTTGAAGCTGAAGAATTTATGCTAATTGATAATAAATCGTGGTCAATAATAGTGTTACAGATACAAAGCACAATATCAATTTCGATGTCTTTAACTTGAGCAATACATCATAGCTACTTAGTGAAACAGACTGTTTGTTTAAACTTATCAAATATTCAGTCTTTAGTAAAAAAAATGCATGTCAAAAATACTTTTATTTGTACATGGGAAATACTTACTTGAGCTGGTGTGTGTGATTTTACTCCCAGATTTACACGTCTTTGTTTGACAAAGAATCGTGTGTAAATGATATCCGATCACTAATTTGCAAATCAGCGGTGATAAATGTTGTTAATCAAAACGATGAAGATTACTGTACGTCACGTAAAGAGTAGATATTAAGAAGGTTCAGATATATATTATTTTCTATATTTGTTTCTTTGTTATTTCTAAACAATACTTCCAGGAACCATTAACACAAAGATCAAAGCACAACGAAAAATTTAAATGCGTATCAATGGTTCAATATAAAAAAATGTGATGTACCCAGGATGTACCTAAATTAAAAACAATGAGATATTACATGTTTTATAAATTTGTAAATAATTACTCGGTAGGTTCTCACTTCGCGTCGTTTTTCGCGAAAAAAAAAGAAATGCTAATTTATTAAAAAAATTTCACCATCCGATGCATTGTCTGTGAATTTAATTGCTACATAAATCATTACAGGCTAAAAATTTAATCCAGTGAACACTACCAAGTGTTTACTGGACACAAAATATTATGTGTACGAGTATACTGTTGTTTATTCTACTGATTAGTACTGACTGTATTCTTTATTTTGGTTCTCATCATGTAACTTTGATTTATTCACTGCAATACCAATTACATGAATATTTTTATTTGAAATAAATACAATTATTTCTGCATCACACTAGGAGACTTGTATTTAATTAATCATTATTTACTGGCACGTAGGCAATGTGATTATTATTATTTTAAATCAGATTACGCAGATTAAGAAACCGTAGGATCAAATACTGATAAACAGGGTGTTACATTGTATTTATACTTATTTTATACCTACATTTAATAAACAACATCTGAAGATGACGCATTCATTTATTTTATTCGGTTATTTGCCGGTGCATATTATCAATTAACTAAAAGATATTTTGCAAATTAAAGGTTTTAAGCAATAATTATGTTATATTCCAATCGTAATAGTCGGCACAAATGTCTTATAACCGGCTTAAAAGCTATTTGTTCAGTACTAATACTTAATAAGCTATTGGGTTCCAATTAGCCTAATCTTACGCTCCTAGGACCACTGCCACTGCAAACCATGACTGTGTTGAAATGAAAATGCAATCGGACTTCAGACTTTTTTTCAAACCCCAAAAATGGATCCAGGACACATGTCATTTTCAAAAAAACACAACCATAGTGCGTTTTGGTCACTAGTAACCAAAACGCATTGAAATAAATTTAAGCACACATTCGTCACTGATGCCGAAAGCGAACTAGAAATATAAAATTGCGTTTTTGTGAAAGTGACGAATGTGTCTTAGATCGTTATTCTGATCTAAGTATAAAAAAAAACGCAGGCACGCAGAGCAGATGGCCGATGGGGCCGAAAAGTGCTCGAGTGGAGACCTCGGACCAGCAAGCGCAGCGTAGGACGTCCACCTACAAGATGGACAGATGACCTTATATAGGTCGCCGGAAGGCGCTGGATGCAGGTCGCTTCCAACCGTTATATATGGAAGTCCAAAGGGGAGGCCTATGTTCAGCAGTGGACGTCCTATGGCTGAGATGATGATGATGATAAAAAAAAATCTAATACAAATCGCTTAACCGATTGTATTCCCTAAAACCATGGTCCTAATATTTTATACCAGACCCATGGTCTACTCATACTTACGGAGATCAGCATCTCTGTAAGAAGGTAACGTGGGTCTGGGTGCCGCGGTGAGCAGTTCAGCGAGAGCAATACAAGTGAGCGAGACACATATACCGCGCATCACTACCGCTGTCGCGCAATGTCGTCGGCATCTCTGTTAGGACAATGACAATGATATGAGAACTCAAGCGCCTTTCATATTGGCGTTCACCGTGACAAGGTACGAAATGGCCTAGGAATCAAATTGGTTGACACTGTTGTTATCCTTAGCAAAATGCACTTTACCCTATTTAGAAAATAATTTATCCCACGTATATCCTGTGCCCCGTTTACGGGAAAACTGTCCGACGTAGAGAAACGTGTCCGACTGTTCCGTAGTAGTTACTTTATCTCTTTTTAATATGAATTAGGTTTTCCAATAAGCATGAGATGTGTAAGTTTAGTAATGCAGCTTAGAAAGTTTAGTACAACGTACTTCACAGTTCACGATTCCTTACATAATTTTATTAGAATCATAAAATTACATTTGAATTTTCTGCCATCTGTAAAATATTACGAAAAACATTATGACGTTACTGGGGAAATTTAGTTAGCTAAATTTAGGATAGCGCCATCTATCGGCGGCGGTTAAAAGCTCGTTGCTATGTGGTGGAGTGTTTTCAGTAAACCAGAACGATTCGGCCGTACGTCACCACTGAGTTCTCAATCTTTTCAAAGATGGCGCTGTAAATAACACGAGAAAATTGTTTCATAAGTAGGTATTACAAAAGGGTATTACTTTTCAAGTTTATTCTCAATTTAAGGATACTTAGTAACATCGAAAAATATATGCGTAAGTACCTACTACTTTTGCCAAAATTGTATATGAGATAGTAAGGCATTTCTCTAGGTCTTTGATGCATATTATTATGAAATTATTGAAACGAAATAGAGAAAAAAACAATACAGCTAAGGTAAGGCAAACCTTGAAAGCTGTATTTTTTTTCTAATCCGTTAACAATACTTATTGCATCGTGGCTGGGCCAGGCTTGAAAAATGCATAACTCCATAGTACACTAGTTGTTTGGTAGATGGCGTTGTAATTAAATAGTAAAAAATATTTTTTCTGAGCATATAATTTACGTCCGACGATTCAAGAGCATTTTGGCCACCGTTCCTGTGAGTTTGGAAAATTTAAGGAATATTTTGAAAGTCAATCGGCCTCGTTAACCTCGCTTTTTGCTAATAGAGATCGACTTAAAAAAATAATTTATATTTTATTTAAAACTATTCAAACGGATTGTATCGATTATGCTCAAATAATGAATACACAAACGCTACACGATACACGATATAATCCGTTTAATTTTTTTTAAATGAATTTTATAAAATGGGTAGTTTGCACAAATGTATGTCATTTTTCTCAGTCAACCGAAATACCTCTTGCTAACATCAGCAAGAAGTGAAAGCCAAGAAAGAAAAAAAACCGTTGGCAGTGTTAACTGGAAAGTTGCCGAAACGCCAGGGAGGCTCAAATAACGAATATACGCGATATAATCCATTTAAATTGTTTTATTTAAATGTGTGACAGTTGCGGAATCCAAAGAAATTGTTTAGTCCTCAAAATTACGCAACACACGGGAGCAGTGGCACTAACGCTCCCGAGTCCCATCCAAATAATGGATAGTCACGGGCTGGTTTTTTAGGATTCCGTATCCAAAACGGGACCCTATTACTAAGACTCCGCTGTCCGTCTGCCTGTCTGTCTGTCCGTCTTTCACCAAGCTGTATCTTATTTGTTTGTTAAATGAAGTGGTCCTATATAAATTTAATCTAAATTGATTTAGCGCTAATTATTGTATTAAGCGGTTTACACTCACGTGAAATTGTCAGGAACGGCCCGACATGTTTCGAACTCGTATGGAGCTCTTCATCAGGGACGGCTGCCCGTACACCGCCGCGGCAACCTTGTCACTGATGATGCGATGAAGTCTTAATAAGATTAACGCTTTTTGAGAAAATCAACAAAAAACAAAACATACGCATTAAGCTCATTACAGTCTGTTATTTTTTGTGAAAAAAAATAGATTATTGTCATCTTTCTGTCACTGAAATTGTCCCTTTATGGTCCCAGTAAACAATACAATGCAGTAATTACAGCAGTTATTGAGTAGGTACCTAAGGAAAGTCTCAAAAAGCAGAGAAAATCAAATGCCAGCTTAGCCAATCCATAAACAGCTTTGCAACCTGTTCCAAGTTTCACTTGTAAATGAAAACTATGAATAATTCAGCACAACTTTTAACTAGGCAAAACCTGTT
Source organism: Apotomis capreana (assembly GCA_947623375.1). Lineage (NCBI taxonomy): Eukaryota > Metazoa > Arthropoda > Insecta > Lepidoptera > Tortricidae > Apotomis > Apotomis capreana. The sequence continues at coordinate 5,706,273 of OX392505.1, read as the reverse complement.
AATTAATACTAATACAGAATTCTTACCGCTAAAATATACAAATGTTTATTACTTAAGTTTGAACTGTGTCGTTATAAAAATACGCTGCAATATGTGAGCATTTTTCATATAGGATGTTTTAATGTCGAGTGCAAGAAAATATAAACTAATTGATTAATTTATAAAAAGTTAACAGGTTGCGGTAAATCAAAGGGAGTCCAGTCACAGCTTAAGATCCCACTGCGAATTTCTTAACCTATGTTAACTTAAGGAAATTATACGGTAGTGCTCGCTATCGACAGCGTAAACAATTTGTATGGAGAATAGTAAAGTGCCCCTAATGGTTACTTTGTAAAACTAATCCATACAAATCGTTTACGCAACCGCTAGCGAGTACGGTCACTGTAAACTCATGGTAAGGGTACAGTTGTCGCTCAGGGTTGCCTTTCATTGTTGAATGTCAACTTTGACGACGCGGTTGGCTCAGTGGTTAAGCAACTGCCTACTGAGCCGACGGTCCCGGGTTCGAATCCCGGCAAGGGCAAATATTTGTGTGATGAATACGAATATTTGTGCCTGGGTCATGGATGTTCTATATGTATTTAAGTATTTATTTATCTATATAAGTATGTATATCGTCGCCTAGTACCCATAACACAAGCCTTCTTGAGCTTAATTTGGGACTAGGTTGATTTGTGTGAGGGTGTCTGATATTTATTTATTTATTATTTATTTATTTATTCATTCATATTACGTAGACAACAAACTGACAATTCAGGTGTTCAGGTTAAATATTTATTTTTTAGAATTGTTGTCTTCACAGATCAGCTCTATACATAACACCGTCTGTAGCAGATAAAGAGGCCTATGATAATAAATGCAAGTATAAGATAGGTAGGGAAATTTGCGATGGGATCTTAACCTACAATCAGACGTCGGCTGGTCAAAGAGACCATTAAAATGAAACAATAATTAATTAAAGAGAACCTTATTGAGTAGAGATTCCAGTCCTGCCTAAAAATCATGCTAAAGAGGAATGGGTGTTTCTACAGACATGAATTTCGAAGTAATGAAGTTTTGAAACTATCAATAAATTCGCAAGTTAGATGCAGGTTTTTAAGGGTTCCGTTCCCAAAGGGTAAAACACGGGACCCTATTACTAAGACTCCGCTGTCCGTCTGTCTGTCTGTTCGTCTCTCACCAGGCTGTATCTTATGAACCGTACTAGCTATCACAGTTGAAATTTTCACAGATGATGTACATCTGTTGCCGCTGTAACGATACATGCTAAAAACAGAAAAAAAATAAGTGGACTCCCATACAACAAACGTGATCGTTTGCGTTAACTTTGCACCTCATTTGTATGCGGCGTGCATACATACCATACATACCAGGTGCAAACTTAAGTAAACCCGTAGCCCGGCCTATTAAGATGGGAAGTGTTTGTACGGAAACCTCAGTGCGCGAGTCCAACTCGCACTTGGCCGGAACTTAGTGTGCTTACTCGTCATAATGCGTAAAAAAAACAAATTTCAGTCATTTCGAAACTCACGAGGTCTAAAGCGACTTTAACGTGTATTTATATAAGAGTCTATCAAGCTCTACTTAATAGAAAAATTCGCCATGATCTAAGCTAGTTAATATAGCAGTACAGTCACGAAATGCAAATGATTTGTCCCTACTGGACCTTAACACTATAAGTAAGTTCACACAAAGGCGAAAAATGACGAACCTTTTATTTAATTCCCCGTAGATTTGCTCACTAAACAACAGGGATTCGTTTTAATTACAAATATCACTCTTAATGTAATACAAGAGTTTTTGTTTATTAATTCAAGAAGACTACCGATGCCTACATTGTGGAAAAAATATGGGACCTGTAGATAAACTGCCTTAAATCAATAAGTTAGCTCATTTTACTTCAAATAGGAATTTATTTGCAAAAAGAAACAAAACTACATTTAAAAAAGATCTGAGATTTTCTTGTTTTATTCGGGAATTGCAGCTAAAAATTCAAAAAGTGAACTCTCGCTATTTTATCCTACGAATCGATGGGCTTATTATTGCTCCGGATAAAAAAGCACTAATAACTTATTTGGTTTTAGGAATAAAAAAGAACGTGAAATCTAACGTGAATTTTATTTAGATCTTTTCACGTAAACACTAGAGAAAATGTATTCCCTAAAAAAACAAACATTGAATGCAGTTTCGTTTCTTTAGAAAGCAAAAACTATGTTTTGTTTCAGTAAAATTAGCTAACTTATAAGGAGTTAAGGTAATTTTCTTCCAGCGCCCGCAGGTTTTATCCACCTTGTATAAAGTCACCTTCCACCGAACTTTTGTACGGCTGCGCTACGTTAGCGAAGTCTGTATCACATACGTTATATACTCTGTATTTATATTTATTAAACAGATATGTATTATATACTATATCGCCAGCTATGCTCACGAAATGATACTTCGTAAATGGTCGTCGATGTAAAGTATGGTACTTGACTGTCTTTTTGTGTATTTTTATCTCAGCGTACATGGTATAGAGGATTACAATGAGTTTATATACCCTCGGCACGTGTCCATTCGACTCCAGAACACGTCATTAGCAAGCAATCCGGATAATACAGATATTACACGACACAATGCCTTTGTTTCGATCCTTGTGCCGTCGCTGGTGTGGTGTGAGTTTGACTCCCGCCGGCATTTCAACTGGGGAACTAGTGACGTATCAAATTTATCGATACTTTGACATCGACTTATGTTAACCGCTATTATCGTTCATCCATAATTATAATTTTTATTTGCTTCGAATGCGTGACAAAGGCTTTTGCTTATCCTACAGGAACTACATATTTTTGGGGTATACAGTTGTAAATAGGTTTTGTCAAGCTTTGGCGAAGACGCTAAGACTTTAATTTATCGGTACATTAGCTAGCTTTATTTTAATAATAGTGTCAATCTGTTGCTTCCTTGTGGCTCAAAATATTTTGAGCGTTATAAACGCCGCATTAAATTTTGGTGTAATTTTCGGATTGGTCGGGTCGTGGAAACGTTCGTTCCCCTCAAATAATAAATGCGATATGATTCGTTAAACAGTATAATTAAATGTGCGACAATTGCAAGAACCGAACAAAATATTAGATATGAACGTGTTTTACGGTCTGATTACGCTAAACGATTTTATGTAATTTTGAGGTTTACAGATAATTGGTTATTCATAAATCGCTATAGAAGGTTACAAGAGAATTATGTTTTTTTTCCGTACCGACGAAGCCGCCTGCGCCTTCTACATATTTAATATATCGATATCGATACTATGAGTGTCGTATCATCTCTACGGACATCGACTGACCGCGCCGCCCTCCGAATTTAACTGATTGCTTTTCTATTAGAGCACGAAACACCCCCCACGAGGGCTCCGAGTAACAACTTTGTTGGATCTTGGTTCACTTTGTTTAGTTTCTAATCTTGTGCAATATTCAATAAATTATTAGTTTTTTCGAAGTGAATGGTTGCGTTTTATTTCTTATTTGTTTTTCGACTCGTATTTCCATAACGTTACAAAAGAGACTCATCGATGTGGTATAGAGAAAAAAATAAGACAATGTAATTTTTTATCGAGAAAAAAAAACACGTTTCCTATAGTCCTTTTTCCTACATTTATTTCACCAACTTAATTTATGATTCTTACAATTAAGACGATTTATATAATTTGTCAAATCAACAGTATGTAGGTATCCATTTTCAAGTTCTAACTTCAAACAGTAAAATATATGGTCGCATACTTGTAACTGACGATGGTTAAGTTATGCAACTTATGTTGTAAAAACTTTGGTTTAATTGGCCCTTACCAAACGTTTTTCCGGCTATTTTGTGCGTTTAACCATTTTACAAGCTTTTTTATTTTAATTTCACTAGTCTCGGTCAAATCTTGCACCACCTACCGGTGACCGATCTAAAATTTGGTGTACTTACGTAACTTCAATGACAATACAATAATATGCAGGAGGATTCTACAGTAAATAAATGATAATTTTTTTTAAGAAAGACCCGAGTTCTGTTCCACCCTGTATGTGTAAAACATAAGTCCAGGATCTAAAATAATACACTTTAAAACTTAAACTGGATTATTGTTGGATTCAAAATATATATAAGGATTATAAATTATAAGAAAGAGTCAGAAGAAACAACAACACCTCTAACCATGTAATTGATTATACATTCAGTAGATTTCCAGACTACATTTGATAAAAAAAATCTCAAAAGCACAGTTTGATACATCTTTAATTTAAGCCCCCCTTCTCGAAACTCCTATCTCATTGAATTTCGGATGAGTTGTGTTTTCTAACAAAAGTGTATTCCCGCGATGATCGATTGCTGGTCGGTGTGACGCAGCGCCTATATCGATTTTATATCAAATTTCGATTAACATTGCACCTGGGGATCGTTGATGAATTATTTTTTATTGATCTATCACAAGGTTTATCAGTAGGTGGGTATTTGAGCACCGAGTTTAAGTTTTTTTGAGGTAACAGTTTGTAGCAAACGATTTTATTTTTTTGATAAATATTACTACTAGCTGTGCCGCGTGGTTACCCGCTCATCCCACGGGAACACTACTTTTATCGGTATGAAAAGTAGCCTATGTGCTATCCAGGGCGTCAGCTACCTTCATACCAACATTTACCAAAATTCGTCCAGCCGTTTGAGCGTGAAGCAGTAACAAACATACACAAATACGAGCTTATTTTTGTAGATCCCATTTTAAAATAAAAATCAAATTACTTAAGACCTTATTCATGAATCAAATCTATTGAGAGCAAAAACGATTGGCATACACGATAAACAAAAACAAATACCTGATGTATAGTCAGCAGCAGAAGAAGCTAAGCACGGGTTCCCTATATGTCGCATACTTTTTTTTGTCCGAAACTATTTTAGCATAACAGACTTCATGTTCAGTTTTTGACGAATGGTAATGCGGCAGAAAACTTATTTGGCATAAGTTCTAACTTACCAAAAATGTGTTTGTCCGAAATTGTATTCGCATACTATTGTTTAGGCCGATTATATTTACGAATAATGCCAGGTTCTCAAAATTATTTTCATACGGACTCTATTATCCAGAAAATAAGGACTGTACAGATCATTGGGGGCATGTTAGACTGCTTAGCCACTTCTGCAACTGCCTTTTAGAACTCTTACACTGAAAGTGTACAACTTTATATTGAGTATTTAAGACATCTAATTTATGTAGTGCCATATATAAATTTGCAGCTCTACCGTTGCACTACATACCAGAAAGAAAAAACCATGAAAACCACCATAATACATGTACCTGCCAGACAGACACTGCTAAACGGAGGCCTCCCCTATTGCTCGCCATAAATTGCGGTCCTGTGCAGACGGCATCTATCGACTTGCCGCTAGCTTCTCTAGTGACCAAGTATACCTAGTCGGAGGACATCCCACACCGCACTCTCCTCTATGTGGTCGCTACTTCTCTTTGCTGTCCCAACGGCAATCCGTTCTCCGGGCCGCATGGCCCGCCCATCGTATCCATAGATCCAGCTATTACCTAAACAAGCGCTAAATACAGTCCACGTCGTAATATTGTACATAATGCCCACTACTAGGACTATTAGACAATAAATACATAGGAATATTATAGGGATATTAGACAGTAAATACATAGCCAGCTATTGTTAGGTACTCATTAACAATGTAGGTATACAAAGATTTTCTTTAATATTTTGAGGGGTATGATACCTATATACTTATAGTAAATAAATAGCTTAAAAGCTAATCCTTTTAATATAATTGAATATAAGAAATATTGCCATGAGAAAATAAACAATTAAACAAGAATCGTCATCTTCAAGTATCAACTCAAAGAACTTTGCTGTTGGACAAAAAGTGTCTCTGAAAGATTTCCACAATGATCGGTCATATCAATCCCGCCATGCGCAAGTACTGGTGTAATGAACTCGAAAATTTGTTCTTGACTCATTGATGTTTTCTTTGTGGTAAAGTAGTGAGAGTCGTTTCTGGTACAAAGGCTTTCCATTGCGATCCAGCGTGGAAATTCTGCGAGCGTTATGGGTACTTGAAACGACAGGGACGGGATTTTTTTACCTTGTTCCTTTTTAGTTTTAATTGTGTAGTAATTTATTGAACATGTTTTTATTTATTTATCTCTCCAATGGATTTTATGACAAATAAAAAATGTTTAGTTTTTTTATACGTTCGGTACGTTTATTATAACACAAGCTTACTAAAGCTTACTTTGAGACTAGGTTGATTTATGTGAGCTTAGCCCAATATTTATTTATTATTATTTATTTAAGTACCTAATATGTAGCCGGCAGCCACTATGGCATCCCAGTGGGACAGAGACTAAGTAGACTAGTATTTAAATGAGGTGTTAAATAGCAAGTTCTCTCCCGCTAAGTAATCACAACCTGCTGGCTCAGCTGAGCTTCACATCGGTAAATAATGCGGGGTATTAGGTTCGAGTCCCGCGGTGTGCCCCGGGGATCCTGTTCATAGAAATATGGCAGAGACTAACATAATAGGAAGATAGTTAACTCTGGTGAAAGTGTTTAGCTACTATCATATCTGTGAACTTTGTACGAAAGTTGTTACACTTTTACTCATATAATCGCAAAAGGTTTTAGAACAAACTACTTACCTTCCTTCCGTTTCACTTTTAGCAAATAAAACGTTTATACACTATTGGTCCAAACAAAATGTTATTTAATGCAGCGTCGCCGATATTGTGCGTTTTTTCAAAATACGCATATTTTTGTCATTAAACATTCAGTAGGTGGAAGTTCCAAATATTATAATTGGAACTAAATTATTATTTGCATTTGGATCCTGTCCTAGGATCCTATTAAAATTAGAATTGAAATCTTAGAATATGCTATAGAATAGCAGAGTTTGTCCATTTTTATTAACTGTTTTAACAAGCCAGATTTATCTATTATTGCTTGATGATGTCATGATAATGATTATTGCTCCTGTTACAGGCCACATCGGTTATGATTATGATTGACTACAGATCAGGGGGCGTATGATGGTTGCGTTTATCACGTAATAAATAAGTGGCAAAGCATCTGTCACTCATTGCACACTCGCATTTTATCAACACGTTACTTTAACTTATTGACGCGTGATACAAATAACCATCATAGATCATATAGGCCCCCGGACTATCATACAAATTCCTCTATTTTCAAAGAGCTGTCCTGTCTATATCTACCCAAAGTATCACAGCATCAGGGAGCTCCACGCGGCGGGGGTCAAATTCTACTGAGCTCCGAAATTGATACAGCCCGCCATCAATGCTCGTATTAAATCTAAGCCGCCATTGTCATTGAGATTAAACCTATTGTATCGGCGTTAGTTCTGTGAAGTGTGAAGGTAGGGGTGTAATTGTACACGTAAATGGGACTTGGGGATTAAAAAGTATTTTTAAAGTAGTCATCGTTTCGGAATTGTATAATTCTAGTGCGCTCATTTAGGAGACCCTCACTGCATGATATGCATCAGGTAGTGTGGTGGTTACTTTTAAAATTATATAAATATCCTAGCTTTTTCCCGAAGATTTTGTGAGCGATGAATTCATATCGGTTTACCCTTGAAATGTCAACAAACGTTTCATCGAATTTTCATTTCATAGAAAGCTTTTTTTTTTCTGAAACCATAAAATATTTTTGAATGTTATAACACAAACCTAACCTAACCTAATCTAAAGGTTATAATTTACAAAATGTCTAAAAATGTATGACTTACCTACGAGTAAAAATATGTCGATAAAGCATTCGGTGAAACGTTTGACTACATTTCTAGGGTATCCGATTCATATCACCTATCAATCGGATATATCCGTGGTATTTGAAGCCACATTTCAATTTGATCTGTATTACAGGCGTAATTTATACAAGTTGCGGTTTAGTTGGAAATATAGCTCATTCACTCGCTCATTCGAAATATTCATTTTAGTAACATAGAATTCTTCAGCGAAATAATTGGCGGTAAATATTTGAATAGTTCTTCAACTAGAGGGAACAGCATTTGTTTTGGAAAAACTTATTCCCGAACCAAAAGTGTTATGAAAAACAAACGTTTTCGATAACAACGAACGTAAATACATTCCCAATCTGTGGAATATTCGTACCGAATGATAGGTATTTATAATAAAATTGTTATTTATGTTTTCTACAGTATTATTTGTTAGATGGCTTAGTCACCATAAATGAGTGCCTACAAAAAATATATGAGCAAAGTAATTTTCTTTTCTTGTTGCATTTTACTTTTGAATTTTTAAACATAATAATTTTAGGTCGTTGATGATGATGAGAATCCCAAATATTTACCTTACTTTTTATATACTTTTTTTATATTTTACGTCTATAAAAAAGAATATTTAAATATTGATGGAGGTACATTTAATGGTGAGTATTTGAAATGAAGATTTTTGATTAATCTTCGTGAAATAAACAATAAGGCCGGCGTTAGGTAGATGTTGCACGGCGGTGTATATGCAAGTGCGTGCTGCTGTCCTCCCGCGCCCGCGCGTCGCACCTCCTCTCTCGTCCAGCAAAGGGTGGGCGTAAACAGTATGTATAAAACCTAACTCTAAAAAAATATAAACAGATAGGTACGTATTAACTATATTCATCATTGAAAATTAATGTACACTTCCCAGGCCCCTTCTACCCGCGATCCTAACCAAGTCGTCGGTCCACCTTGTTAGGGGCCTTCCCGCGCAGCATCTGCATCTTCAGGTCCGCGGTTTCCACTTAAGAACCTTTCTGCCCCAACAGTCATCGGTTCTACGAAAAGATTAACTTATATACGTATTGTCTTTAGGAAAATAGCCTATTGTTTATAGATTCTGTGTGCCCGCCCGTTCTTTCCGCTATTTAAACAACTTACAATATGTTAGTAAACAAATAGCAATATCCGGCTCTTGAGCCATAACCAAACCGCAATACAACTCGAAGCCACATTCCTCCTTTATGACTCTACCATTACAGCGGGTCATCCCTTAAATTCTTTTTATTGCGCCCTTGTAAATCATTGCGTAATGCTCCAGTGCATTATCCGTCGAGGAAACTTCATTATGGCCGGTTTAATGGGTCGAAGGAGCGATAAAATCCGGCCGGCCGTCGTAATGGCGGCGGTGGATATTTGTTGGCCGGAGACGGGACTGTCTGGGGCTTGTATAAGTTGTATTACATGGTGTTTGATGCCAATTGGGCTAATTAACTCTTTTAATGGCAAAAATTTACCTAGACGTCCTGTCCCATATATGATATACATTTGCGGATACATGTTAACAGTTTGGCTTCTGGGTTATGGTTTTCTGTCTACGTATACGAACTGGGTATTCAAACGGTTAATGAAAGGTAAATATATGAAAAAACTTAAGTAAAGAACTGCGTGTAGTAGTAAAGTGTCTGTTTACAGAAATTGCCGTTATAGTAGGTATATTTGAATTTTGACATGACCTCTATACCGATTTTAGTTTTCTAAAGTTTTTCTCCAATCGAGGATAATTTTAGGTACGGATAAGTTGCAGCAATGAACATGGCACTTTATACAGTTTTTAAGACTGTTCTCTGAAAAGTACAAATATGGCCGCTGTAGTAACTTCTACTAGTCCTCACTTATAGCTTGTTGTGTTAGCTATGAGATTATTAATAGCTATTAGTATTATTATTTACAACATTGATTATCAGTTCATGATAATTCGAAGACTGTTCTTCTTAAAAGACAAACATAGCCGATGGATTACCGGCCGCTGATACGTGCAATTTGCTGTGACTGTGCAGATACAGATATAATGTTTAGAATATTCATGCCTTTTTACAAAAAAGCAGGTAAGTGAGGTTCCTTCACGTAAGACACAGTCTCCAAGACTGTCCTTCCTACAGGACAAATATGGCCGCCACAGTAACGGCTGCTGATACATCACGTGCAATTTGTTGCGATAGCGCAGCGATAGGCCGAGCGAGAATTGTTCTTTATTGCCCAATAAAACGTGCGCGGGAGCGGTTTGATGCGCACTAATTTTCCGGAATTTAGTTAATTTTTTTTTAGAAACTATATGCACTATAGTGCGTTGGAATGAGATGACACGTTGTGTTTTTTTAATTGGAATTGGAATTTTATATCGTATAAGTCATCAAACATCGTTACACCTGCTAAACAAAGGCTTCCCTAAGGATCTAAACGATAGGCCTATTGCGTTGACTATATTTTTTTTTGAGGATGTCAATTGATTCTATTTTTTATTGTGATCAAATGTCTATATGGGACTGACTACACTTAAACTGCTCTCAAAGTCAGAAATGACCGTCTAAGTTCAACATTCCTACGTAACTAGCGCTAAAAACGCTCCATACAAAAGGCGTCCTGGCTAGTGACGTCACAGGCCGGTATATGTATCAATAATTGTATGGAGAAATTAAGAAATTTGCAATTTTTACCGTGAAAAAGTGCGTTTTAGTTCATGGTTGTAGTACACTTATTGTTTTGTAAAATTATGAGGATTCTGGAAACATTAACAAAATTTCTTTTGGTATAAAAAAAAACTTTAAAAATTTGCGCACCTACCTTTGAAGTCACATATTTCCAAAAAAGATGTTTTTCTGGTTTTTTTTCTTTGTTTCGTGATATATTTAGCTAATTTTATTCGTATATCTACAGTACGCTGTAAAATTCAACATCAGTCAACATGTCTATTGTTTTCTGACCTCGCTACTGCCTAAATTTTTTGTCCGCCCGCTTCCTAAGACGGCTCAAACTGTAGCTTAATTCAATCCCGAGATTCTATTCTTTTCGTTTCTTGAATAGCGAGCTCAAAAAGGAGTTATTAGGAAATTCTCAATCCAAGTCAGTGAAAGAATTTTGAAATTTTGTCAAACTTTTGAATATCTCAAAAAGCGATTGATTTTGGGATTTTGCTCTCAAACAGACGCACATTTTGACATATAGCGCATCCGCGTACTATTTATATCTGCGAAACTATTCATTAATCTGAGCACTATGTACTCGATCCGGAAAACATAAACAATTTTTAAACGGTTTTATTTAACTTGCCCCGTTTGTTTATTTATTTATTTGGGTCAAATCTAGTAATTGAAATTTGACCCCCTTCCTGTTAACGTATTGATCTGAAATTTGGTACAGATCTTTAGTTTTGGTGACAATATAATTTAATACATTCGGTATTATTGTAAATCCAAGATGGCCACCGCTACAAAATGGCGGATTACATATTTTATCACTACTTCCTTTATATGGGTATCAAATGAAAGGGCTTCATTAGTAGAATAGAGTTCTTTATGAAAATAAATGAAAATCCAATATGACCGCCAAAAAAATGGCAGGTTCATTTTTCTTTTCATAACCCCTTAAATATGGGTATCAAATAAAAGGTCTTGACTAGTAGAATAGATTACACTATGAAAAATAAATGAAAATCTAATATGGCCGCCAACAAGATGGCAGGTGATTTTTTTTTCACTACCCCTTCAATATGGGTATTAAAAGAAAGGGCTTGAGTAATAGAATACTGTAATATGCTTTGACAAATTTAAAATCTAAGATGGCCGCCAGAAATTCCAGATTTCCATATGGGTATCAAATTAAAGGTCTTGACTAGTAGAATAAATTACACTATAAAAAATAAATGAAAATCCAATATGGCCGCCAACAACATGGCAGGTGATTTTTTTTTCACTACCCCTTCAATATGGGTATCAAAACGAAGGGCTTGAGTAATAGAATACTGTAATATGCTTTGACAAATTTAAAATCTAAGATGGCCGCCGGAAATGCTAGATTTCTATATAGGTATCAAATTAAAGGTCTTGACTAATAGAATAGATTACACTTTGAAAAATAAATGAATAGTTCATAGTTCATAGTTATTTATTCAAAAAAACAATATACATTGTGTTTGAATGTGACAATACAATATTAAATTAAAATCGACATAATAACAACAAAATTATTTACTTATATCTACGTCCAAATTACTAACAATTAATTAATTAAAAATCTAATTCTAAGTCATAACATTAACAATCATGTCCCTCGATCATTATTAAAATCCTGAATTAATGGCATTACCAAATTCTTCAATGGAATAAAAGCACCCCTTCAGCAAAAAAGCTTTGAGCTTATTTTTAAACATGTTACTGCTTGATATCAACTTCATTTCAACAGGCAATTTGTTAAAGAGAGCAATTCCCTGGTAGCCTGCCGAATGTTTCACTACATTAAGCCTTGCAAGGGTGGATAGTGGCAGATCCTTTCTCCTAGTTTCCAAGCGCCGATTTCTCTCTTCAGTCGTTTCAAAGTCTGATATATATTCTTAATTAAGTCACTGAGAACTACAAGAATATATAGACTGGGCACAGTGAGTATTTGGAAATCTAAGAAGAATCCCCTGCATGACGTTTGTTGAGGTATTCTGGCCATAATCCTAATGGCCCTCTTCTGGGCTGTAAAAGCCGCCTTGACATTGTATTGATAACTATTACCCCAGAATTTAATACTATATCTAATTCTAGATTCTACCAAGGCAAAATATACTATTTTTAATTGGGATAGTTTAGCCTCATCCCTAAGGCTTCTAATTGCATAGCTGGTGGAACTGACAGATTTTACGATAGCTGACAGTTCTTCTTTCCAGGTCAAGCTAGAATCGATAATAACTCCAAGAAATTTTACTGAATCAACCTGGTGAATAGTTTCATGCCCTGTATTCATCTGTAGAAAATCTTTGTTGTTGGCCGTGGTTTTGAAGAGCATGACCTTAGTTTTGTTGCAGTTCAATTTCAGTTTATTTGAATCAAACCAAGTATTAAAAGCTATCAGAGCATCGTTAACTCTTCCATTCAACTGAGTGATATTATCTCCAGATATAATGGCATTCGTGTCGTCTGCAAAAAGTACCAGACGAGTGTCAAGAAGAGAGTTATATATGAAATTAATTAGGTCGTTGGTAAAGATGATGAAGAAGATTGGACCCAACGTAGACCCCTGTGGAACACCTCTCGTAACTTTGGATAATCTAGAGCAGAACACATTTTCGTTGTAATTCTGTATACATTTTATTTCCACAAATTGTTGCCTATTTGTTAGGTAAGACCGTAAAAGTGCTAACATCCTGCCTCTGATTCCGTAGTGTTCCAGTTTGGCAATAAGGATACTATGATCAACCATATCGAATGCAGAGCTCAGATCCAGGAATAAACCCGCCACCTTTTTTTTTGCATTCACTTGCTCAACAACATCCTCAATCAATCTAGTTATGGCCTCGTTAGTACCCCTACTCTTTTGATACCCATACTGTCTAGTGTTTAAAACATTGTTGGAGGTGGAGGTGTTTCAAAAGTCTATCCTTTATTAGACGTTCCAATAATTTGGACAGAGTAGGCAGTAGAGAAATGGGTCTGTAATTTATAGGATCCAATTTAGACCCTTTTTTATGAATTGGGAGAACTTTGGCTATTTTGAATTGGTCTGGGAATATACCTGTATCAAAACATTCATTAAAAAGATAGGCTAGTGGTTCCGCAAGTATGTCTATATTCTCTTTTATGATTGCAATGGGAATCTCATCATATCCACTAGATGACTTAGGTTTGAGTTTATTTACTAAAAAACGAACCTCCACCGGATTCACGGGCTCGAACGTCATATCGTTTAGGACTCTAGTAGTGTTTGCCTGTAGAAGTGTAATGGCTTGAATAGAAGAGTTGCAGGGCCCGGCAGAATGAGTGAATTTTTCTAAAAATATGTTACAAACTTTTTTAGGGTCACTAACTGTTTCAGAAATTCCATTTTCAGTATCTACTTTCAGAGATAAATTGTCTATAGATGTTGCCACGCAACTCTTGTTGCGATGTTTGTTCACGATGCTCCATATTGCCTTCGAGGAGTCCTTGGCTCTGTCAATCTGAGCCTGAATTGCCATTTTCTTGGCCATTCTAACTACACGATTAAATATGGTGACATATTTTTTTCTGTAACTTATAATTGAGTCAGAAACAGAAGTTTTGTTAGTGGTAAGGATTCGCTTCATATTACTTGAGACTCTTATTCCCTTTGTCACCCACTTAATTTTATTGCTTTTCTGCACTAATTTTAATTTCTTTTTTTTGAAACTTTGTTTAAAAATTTTGTTAAATTTCTGTATGAAAGTATTTAAACCAATATTTATCCAATATTTACTTAACAGTTTTTCTCGAAAATGCCATTTTTCAGCGCTAGTAAACTTTCTGATCTCTTTATATAACAGAATATCGTCACTCGATGTACCAGTTTTATCAACAACAAAGGTGCAGTGTATGCCCGCGTGCCCATCCGCCAAGCCGTTTTGGTCGATAACAGGAGCCACTACGCCTTCGCCTGGTAAATTGGTTAAGACATTATCCAAGCAAGATTGTGTCTCATTTCGTATGAAGGTAGCAGCTGAGATAAGATGTCTATAGTTGTAGCGTGTTAGCAACGACAGGAAATCGGCAGTTTTTTTATCCCCCCTCAACAAATTGATATTGAAATCACCGACAAAAACACATTTTTTGCTGAAAAAGTGCCCCAGAGACAGCTCAAGACGATGTATAGATTGATCAAAGTTATCATCTTTAGGATTACGATAGCAGCACACAATATTTACATTTGTGTCGCAATCTCTCACACCACAAACCTAGAAACATTCCTCTAAGTACAACTTCTTACAGAATACAAGCTCTTCAAATTTACAAGCGTTATGAGCTAAGATTAAAGAGCCTCCTCTTTTCTTTTTTGACCTCGTATTAACAACCGCAAGTTTATACTCTGCCAAGCTAAAAATGGGTGCAGAAATCGCATTAAGGAAATGCTCACAAACACATATATATTTATTTGTATACGGAAATTTTTGCAAGTAAATTTCAAGTTCGTCTTTTTTATTACTGATGCCACATAAATTTTGATAAAAAATACATAACTTATCCCCATGTACCTTACTCACGGCGTCTTTCGACCCAAATCCCCAATCCATTATGGCCGCCAACAAGATGGCAGTTGATTCTTTTTCACGACTCCTTCAATATAGATATTAAAAGGAAAGGCTTGAGTAATAGAATACTGTTATATGCTTTGACAAATTTAAAACCTAAGATGGCCGCCGGAAATTTCAGATTAATTAATTGTTTCAATATGGGTGATGGATATCAAATGAAAGGGCAAGTCGAAAGCTGCATAGTGGATCGTAGAGTTTAGAGCAGTCAATACTTAACAGTAATATGAATGATGAAATTTAAGCAACCAATCAATACAAACAGTATGAGGCCAGGGTAACAGGCCAAAGTGAGAGACAAAGAGAACTGTTAGCGTCCAAAACACCTGAGCAATATGAGGCCAGGATAACAGGCCAACGTGAGAGACAAAGAGAACTGGTAGCGTCCGAAACACCAGAGCAATATGAGGCCAGGATAACGGACCAACGTGAGAGACAAAGAGAACTGGTAGCGTCCATAACACCTGAGCAATATGAGGCCAGGATAACAGGCCAACGTGAGAGACAAAGTGAACTGGTAGCGTCCGAAACACCTGAGCAATATGAGGCCAGGATAACAGGCCAACGTGAGAGACAAAGAGAACTGGTAGCGTCCAAAACACCTGAGCAATATGAGGCCAGGATAACAGGCCAACGTGAGAGACAAAGAGAACTGGTAACGTCCGAAACACCTGAGCAACGCAAAGTCAGGTAAAATAACCAACGGGAGCGTAACCTGCAATCATCTGAATCATCGGGAATCATCTGCAGATGTTCGAAAATGCTATTAATACTTTGTTCAGTCTCGTTTGTGAAATTTGCACCAAGCGTTGCCACTCGTATCCTAATCAAGTACATACAGTACGTACAATACTGGCGCATTAAGATACCTGCAGAATTATCTTCAATAACAACGTTACTTTTATGTTCCCGCTGCCAAACACATGTCACCAGTAATAAAACAATAGCACCATCAAATGCTTTCTGGAATAATCTGGATCCAGTTTCTATACCAGACGTGATTGAATCGCTGACCCAGGCAGAGCAACGTTTACTGTGCAGAATCATACCCTTTATTTGTAATTACTGGGCTATAGAAAACCCTTGTAATAATGAGGCACTGAATGAATTAAAACGAATGAGAAGTACGTATGCAACACCATTAAAAACTAAAAACTTGAAAATAAAAAATAAATAAAAAAGTTTTTTAAGTTAAACGGTTTTATTGAAAATGTACTAAAGGGTAAAAAATAATTCGGTAGGTCCTAGGTACTCCTCATCAATCTAGGGCACTGATCAGACAAAAAATAAAATCGTTGGGCGTCGTGTGAAATTTCTATCAAGTCAACCGCTGTATCATAATAAAAGCTATTTACATATTTACGCAGCTTACGCGCGCCCAACGATTTTATTTATTGTCTGATCAATGCCCTAGATTGATGAGGAGAGTGGGTGATGTCATGGTACCTAGGACCTACCGAATTATTTTTTACCCTTTAGTACATTTTCAATAAAACCGTTTAACTTAAAAAACTTTTTTATTAATTTTTTATTAATTCGATAATTGAATGGAATAATGTAACCTAATATAATTTGATAATTTAATATAACATGTGACATGTAAAATTGAGAAACACTATAAATAAATGAGTATTAATATGAGTAAACATTTTCAATGTTAAAAACATGTAATACGAACACACAAAGAAACGGTGATCACAAACCATTTATCAAAAAGTTGAATCTATTTGTGTCTATTGTATGCAGATTCTATTTTTATGTTAGAGCAAAAAATGGGGATATTGTAGTAATGTTTGAGACACAATCAGATAATCGATCTGTAGTGTGATGGCTCTTGGGATCCCAGCATGATCTGTTTTTTTTTTCAGGAGTACCTAACTTTCGTCAATTTCGGCCTTCCTTATTTAGAGTCAGCTCCTGTGATATTAAATTACCACTTAAAAGACAGCTCTGGATCATAACGGGGATGCTTACAAGTCTCTTCGGAATCAAAGGACTATTGATCATTGGCCAAGGTGGGACGTTCTGATAATACTGATTATAGAATTTATGGCGAGGAGACAAAGAGAACAAAACATATACTGGTGTGCAATTATCATGCCCTTCCTTTAATTGAGGAATTCGGTAATGGCTAGTCAACTGTAGGAATTGCAGGCACTGCCATTCGGTTCCATCATTCGATATATGGAGGTTGTAGAACAAGCCATTAATTAGTTGTAATAGCGGATGATTGCCTGCTTAACATATTTCACTGGCTCGAAGTATATCCGGAAGACCGCTGTTAATAAGATAAGGTAAGATAATCACTACTAGAAACCATTTTATATTTTTGTAAAACTCATGATTATGACTAACCCCATTCATATTATTCCCATTTTTTTGTCTTCAATATTAGGGTCAACCACTCAAAACCCCGTTTCCAAAACATGCCAACTTAAGCTGTCCAATTCGACTGAAGGTCAAACACAACAAGCCAAGGACAGGGTCCAACAAATTGAATCGGCGCTGGCGAGCTGATGCCCCGCAATTAAGGCGGGTCTCCATAAATCCGCCGCTGATCAGGACATGGAAGAGGCGTTATGCCCGTCGGCTCCGTACGTCGGGGGTGCACTAAGAGTGTAGCTTGTAAAGTGTATGTAGTTGGTGCAGTCCGTAAACTTGGCGAGTATACAAGCGAACGAGTAGGCATAAACCCGAAAGCCAATATACCTGCGGAGTAAACTTGTTAGTTGCAGTAATGCTGTGAGTCCTCAGATACTTTATTGTGAGACTTAAACTCCTTTGCTCCTAGGTGAAATGTGACAATTCTTTTTCACTAGGACCATCAAGGAATGACACTTGATGAAAGTAGCAACGAGTATTAAATTTAAATATTTTTACTGGCCTATAACGAACAAAAAATGTGCTGAAGCATGTGTGTCCACTTGAATAAGTGGGACGTTATATTAATGTTGTCATGAAAATTTGCCGAGTTTCTTGTTGACTAGATAGACTAGATGTCATATTTCAAAATCGTCATTATAATAGAACCTGACAAAGATCCCTTGAGATTTAATTGACTTTACTCATCATGTCAATAATGAACAGAAGATGATCATAAGATCATCATCATATCAGCCGAAATTCTCTCATCGTTCACTGCCGGACAAATCTCACTCTATGAATGTCTCTATTAGGTACTATTACTACTGGTACGCACGCTACCTTTACTCAATTGTTATTATTACTGGTACGCACGCTACCTTTACTCAATTGTTTCCTTCGATCTTAAGATCATTGATTCATGCTGTAGAGAGCTTTCTTATGTCAACTCTTTTGCTAGTTCGTGATCTATACATTACGTACTATTATATGTACCTAAAGGTTGTCTGGAAGAGATCGCTATTTAGCGATAAGATCGCCTGTTGTTTACCTCTGCCTGTTATTTTAATGTATATCATGTTGTGTTGTATATTCCTTGATGTTGGAGGTGTGCAATAAAGAGTATTTGTATATGTCAGTCTATGGGTTTCTACAATTACTGGTACGTACGATACTATTACCATTTTTTTTCCTTGGATCTTAAGTTCATTGGTTCACGCTGTAGAGCCTTCCTTTTTTTCCTCTTTTGCTAGTTCGTGATCTACACATTATCTACTAACTATTATATGTATAATATTTGCTCTCACTGTACCCCCGACTTAGTCCTGACAAACGTGCCCTCGCGCACGGATGGCAGGATGAACAATAATATCAGCGAGCGTGCGCCCGCGGCCCTGGATTGACATACCACCACTGGCCATCTTGTGACTATATAATGCTCCAAGTGTTGACCACGGTAACTTAAGAGTCAGAATTAGTCATTTATTTGCTTAACCATGGTATTATACAGGTGGAATTAAATATACTTACAAAACTACATGTTCTTTCACAGACATGCAAATCTTAGATACTTTGTGTATGCAGCACATGCATAGATTAGCTATGTATACTACTACCTACTTAGTAGTATACTAGGAGTGTCATTGAAATCTTCCCAATGTGCCAATAGTAAGCTTAAGTAAGCTTTAGACGCAAACAACTTTAACAATTCGTTCTTAAATTCGGTCATTTTAAAATTGAAATCGGTGGAAAAAGCCTTCTTACGGCACTTAAGCCATGTACTTAATTCCATGCGTTTTAATGAAATTTTGTTTCTAATAGAGTTGAGATGACAATCTAATCTATTAGGACTACAAATCCAAATGGCGAGTTATTTACCTTATACAAATAGTATATCATCATCATCATCATCAGCCCGGAGTCGTCCACTGCTGGACATAGGCCTTCCCCAGTTCGCGCCACCATACCCGGTCCTCAGCTTTCCGCATCCAACCGCTTCCCGCCACTCTTTTTAGGTCGTCGGTCCACCTGGCGGGAGGCCGTCCTACAGGGCGTGTCGTTCGTGGTCTCCACTCTAGAACTCGTCTGCCCCATCGACCATCGGCTCTACGACAAATATGCCCCGCCCACTGCCACTTCAACTTGCATATCTTAAGGACTATGTCGGTCACTTTGGTTCTCCGTCGGATCTCCTGGTTCCGGATTTTGTCCTTCAGAGAAACTCCGAGCATAGCCCTCTCCATAGCTCGTTGAGCAACTTGGAATTTGTGGACGAGGCCTTTTGTTAGTGTCCACGTCTCGGCCCCATAAATAAGGACCGGAAGGACGCACTGGTCGAAGACTTTGGACTTAAGGCACTGGGGCAGTGATGATGACTGAAAAATATGGCGCAACTTCCCATATGCTGCCCAGCCCAACCTGATTCTTCTGTCAGCTTCCTTGTCGAAGTTGTTTCTACCTAGCTGGAAATAGTATATAAGTAAAAGTAATTCTCCATTTAGAATGTTTATACTCTGACCTGCCCTGTACGGAAATCAACATCGAACGTTTGCAATTACATTTATTTATCACCCACACCACAATCTTTGACCAAAAAGTAGTAAGCACAAATAGAGATTTTCTTGTTAAAACGGTTGCTCTGATAGTATTTACCCATCTATATTAATATTAAGAGAAATATAAAGAGATATTACTGCTCGTCGACAGACTTTCACAGTCAGTTTTTGATAGAACGTCTGTCGAGTGAGCAAGTTCTCAATAAAACTAAAATTTCACAAATACGATTTCCGGACCTAAAAAACTTGTACAAATAGCGATTTAATCATTGGAACGGCTATTACTTCTGACAGTATTTATCCGTTTATCTTCAACTTAATCTTTAGTCAATTTGTCTTTATCTATGTCAGAAGTAAATCGATTCCGCTCGACAAAGGCAGTCGCGGCATGACAGTTGCAGGCAGCCACAATACGCTGTTATCAGGTAGGGTTGCCCGTGTGTCGATAAACCGATGATTGATTTATCGATGATAAAATATATCAACGGTTTATGTTATTTCTGGACGAGGTTGTAGGAATTTGTGGTATGAAGGCAGCGCAGTGGTGAAGGTTCGGTGATAAGATAAACAATAAAATTAAGGCAGTAAGGGGCTGAGCTGACGAGCTATTAAGTGGGGACCATGCATTGGAAGACGCAGCGTGAGTGACTTAACACAGGGTTTACTTTTGACTAGATTTGACCTGGTGAAGGTAGCTCAATTCCACTAGATCAGAAGTTTGCAGCACCGATCACCGTCTTTAGACTGACAATTTCATATAAAACAAAAATTTACAGCTAACGTGGACAGAACCTATCCCTTTCTCACTGACTTAGTCGTTAGTTTATCAAGCTGAAACGGAAAGGCTTCGTCCGCTTTGCTCACTCGATTAAAAAGACGGCTCATGAGTTTCAAGTCCGTTGGACGCAGGCGGCGCAGCACCTTACTTAGGACTATCTCCATCTCCATTGCATTGGACGTCTTTTGGCATGTGATTTTACAACCCTATCTGTACTTTATTGATAACAGTAGTATTCTGCCGTGCTAAGGTACAAAGCGATCTTTTTTGAATGGCTCCTTACAAAACGGGGAGTGCTTCGAGGAGTTGTTCGGATTGATTCCTGCCGCTTCTTTCCGCCATCGTTCTGCGCGACAATCCTTTCATCCTCACCACTTAGATAGTTGGCAGTCCACAACTGTGCGCTTTTCTAGAAATTTCCTGCCTCGCACGACTGCATTGTGGAATGAATTGTCGCTTGCGGTATTTCCGGACCGATACGACCTTCAAGTTCAAACCTTCAAGAAAAGAGCGTATTCCCACCTGCAAGGCCGGCAACGCTCTTGTGACTCCTCTGGTGTTGCAGGTGGGCGACGGTAATCGCTTTCCATCAGGCGATTCGTTTGCTCGTTTGCCCCCTATAACAAAAAAAAGGCTTTGTCTAGCTTAGCACAGCAGTAAGTAGCAATTCAAAATTTAGTACGAGTATAACCTCGAATCGTTAGTCGCTTCAGCGAATAATCCATCGTCCAGCACTGCGCTGGTAGCCGCAGTGGCCTCACGACTCGCTATTTACGACCGCGTGGCTGATACCAAGTATTATTTATGTCTCTTTTTCCTGTTCCTTTTGCAATACTCGACTGGAATTGTTTCGGTTTCCGAAGCGTTTGGCGTTTTTGCACGATACGGAAAGATTTGTGTTTTAGGCTGAATTTACAATCGTTTGGTTTGATCTATGATGGAACACCAATATTACCCGTACCTAACTAATTAATTACTAGCTCATTATAAATTTGTGAAAATGTAAGCATTTTTTGTAATGTGGACACTCCATGTTTCTTATTGAATCATTGATATTCAGAAGAAGATATAGAAAAATCAAAACATAAAGAAACATCAAGATCGAGGTGCCTAACCTGGCGGAATATATGGCGGGACCGGGAGTCGAACCCGCTACCTCTGTAATTCCGGTCTAACGTGTCAGGATATACATTTTATTTTTTCTTTGAGCTTTCACATTTTTAATCAATGATTCAATTCAAGCCCATTTTTAATGCTTTATTTCTACACGTACCTACTAATCTAAGTACTATGTGTATTTCGTATGTTGCATTTTTTTATGAATAAGACACATTATTGTGTATTAATGAAATATATTTAGTTCGTTAGACGTTAGTAAAGGTCTCAATTCTATCCCTAATTTTCAATATTTCGACTTTATTGCAGGGTTGTCAATATATCCAATTTTGTTTTTTTTTTTCAATCTAACTCTACATCCCAAATGAAAAAGTGTATAAGTAGCCAGTACAGATAAACAGTACTATTCTTCTCATTGTTTGAGAACTGTATAAAGAATCAGATGCATTAAATCAAAGCTGTGGTAACCGGCGGCGACGAAGCATGGGAGCCGATGTCTCGATATGAGAAATATGCAAAATTCAATAACACGCACGACTGGTAGGGTTGGCGACATTGAACTTTTTATAGAAAAAAAATGAATTAAGACAGACAATTCCGAATGCCATGGGTGTGTCCCTATAATAATAGATACACAATAATAGTACATAGGTTCAAATCCTGCTTAGATTGTACTAGATCACATTATTTTAGTCTTTCTTAATAATTATAATTACTTGTACACATGTTTATAGTTTTTTAAATAATACTAACGTGCCTTTCACTTTCTTAAATTATATTACGTATAAAATTGTTGGCTTATGCTTAGCTTGTACGATATATTTACCATATGTTACGTAGATTTGTATAAAATATTACACAAATTAATCGATCCCCTTAAGGCGAGTTGGATTTGCACTAATTCCCAACAATGTACTGTCGTTATTTTTGGCCTATCAAACCACGTAACGTCCATATCATATCATATTAATATCATGTTTTTTTTGCACTTATATGTCGTTTTTATTAACAGCAACGTGTTCACAGTTGAAACCTCATTAATGACACAAAGTGATCATGAGTTTGTTAATAAAAGCCAAAAGCGTTTCCAGTTTTAAAAATACATATTCCATTCCATATCAACATAAGTGAGTAGATACAAAACTGCGACCTTACCACGAGTGCAAGTCTGGAGGTACAAGCTACTTTCAGAGATGTCAGTCCTCGTTACACTACCATGTATCTGACACTTTCAACGCTGCAGGAGTCGCAATTTAAAATTTCATCCAGCATATTTACTTCAAATATGGAATCCATATTTCTAGATACTTATTGACAAGTTGGAGAGCTTCCAGCGGGCCAAGTCGAGTCGACTTGAAAATATGTTTTGTGACAAACGACATTTCTGTCGAATCGACGTTTTAACATCGGGATCCCGATCTCGCGGGAGAGAGATTCGGAGTCTCAAGATTTTAATAACAAACATGACAGGATCCTTTTTCGAATAGGTTTGTGGTTGAATCGTAGAAATTGGTGTTTTTTATCGTAGTACTGTCCCGTAGTAGTGACCCGCCCCGGCTTCGCACGGGTGCAATGCTGATAAATTATGCATGCATTATTCATAAAGACCTTCCTCTTGAATCACTCTATCTATTGAAAAAACCGCATCAAAATCAGTTGCGTAGTTTTAAAGATCTAAGCATACATAGGGACAGACAGTAGGAAGCGACTTTGTTTTATACTATGTAGTGATAGTGATGATGATTGCTTATAATTTTCTACTTGGTACTTGAAATTAGAAAAAAACTAGGTAGACCACCGTGTATACTATAATGTGTATTTAGAAAAGGGAGTATCATATGGAAACTGGTAAAGAAAAATATCGAATACTTACCAGCGACCTTAAAACCGACACTCAAAGACAAAAGACGTGAAACGACGATGTTTTCTATAATTGCTTTGTAATAGCAGCTCTGTGCCATTTTATTTAATACTTTCTTACATTTCCATCTACAATTAAGTTATTAAAACGTTTCCTCGAACACCTTGGCTTAGCATCAACTCAAACATTTATTACGCGTTGCAACAAACTTGCAAGTTGTATGTTGCATGATGGAAGCCAATATGACGCTAATTGCATTCAGTAAAATATAGTTTTGCGCACCGGATAGGATGCTCAATAATGTATTCAATACCTACGCAATCTAGGAGGAATAGGAAGTTCATAACTCGTACGACTGAAAATTAAATTTTGATCCAATTGAACCGCAGTGTATAATGTTATCTTCAACCAGAGACTAATTTATTAGATGACTCATCTACCTATAAGTTTTGCTTTGTCGTATACAAATCTATATAGTTACTACAATATAAATCAACCCATGATGGCCATCATCTTCATTTGTGTAAGTTTGTAGTATGTTCAAACGCTTGCGTATGCCTCTCTTATCCCTCTCCTTTCTCGTTAATTATTACAAAGGACAAGGTATCTATTGGTACTGTTTGATCTCTTCATTTCAATTTTCAAACTTCATCTTCCTCGTGCCTCATGATTAAAACTACTCTTAAACAAATGTTTAAAGTACCTACTCTTAGCTCTGCCGCGGTGAGCGGACCAAAATTGTTTTACTTTTGGGTCGTGGTTATCATACCAGCCCGTCTAGCACAACTACGCTTTGCAGCGAAGAAAAAGAGCTAATATTTCTCGCATGACAAAGAGTCGCGTGTCACAATACTGCTAGAGGTGCAGAAATTTACATAAAAACCTACGGTGAGTCTCAAACGTATTAAAATAACTACGAAACGGGTTTACTGACGTCTTAAAACTGACTGACTGAGCGGCTCTCCTGATGATGAATCGTAAAACCGATTCAAAACGTGTTGAACGATATTTGACTTTTACGAAGTGAGTAGGTATTAACAGGGTGCAGGAATATCGGCGCATCGGGTTAATGGAAAACTAAAAGTTACTTTTTTTTTCATCTAATGAAAAAAGAATACAAGTTCCTAGCCTGTTCATCTAATAGGTAATCTTGGAGGCTTATAATCATACTAATGCTAGTGATTTGACGTCTACACTGTCGGCCGAGCCTAAATCATTTGTGCGCCCAAAACCTAGGGCTGTGGAGATCAAGACTATTTTAAAGTTCGTCACTCCCAACCCTGCCACGATGCGCGATACGGAGGTCGCGGCAGGCGGTTATTTACCGCGCGACAGATAATCGCGCACACGACGTCTATTAACGCCGCGATAGTACCGAGCCTTCCTGCTTGGTCAATTAGGGCTTGTGCTTATTTTAAAGTCATATTCATACTTTTATGGTAAGCGGAAAATTTTATATTTATCACTTTAAGAAAGAAAAAAACAGATTTTCAGTAAAAAAACATTTTCACTCACTTTTACAATTCACATTGATCAGATATTATATAGAAATGGTAGACTATTGACACCTAGAAACTTATTTCGTGGAACGTTTAATTTCGCCGAAAAATCATTTCACAGTTTTTAGAAACGTGACCCTATTACTGAGACTTCGCTGTCCGTCCGTCCGTCCGTCCGTCCGTCTGTCACCAGGCTGTATCTCAACAACAGTGATAGCTATTGCCGCTATAACAACAAATGCTAAAAATAAAATAAAATAAATATCCTATACAACAAACTTGTTATAGATTATATATATATATGTATAGGTACGGAACCCTTCATGCGCGAGTCGGGCTCGCACTTGCCCAATTTTTTTATTCCTCTGCAGTCATAGGTTTTTCACAATTCTTGAAAATATCATCTTATCGATTAGGTCAGGCTAGGTTTGTTTTTAAAAAAATCAAAAAAGGTTTACGGTTGCAAAGAAAAACGTTTTTTCGGCGAAATGTTTATTTGATGAAAAATAATTCTAGGACTTAATGTAGACCCATAGAACTATTTAAGAAGTAATGATTTTTAGGGTTCCGTACCCAAAGGGTAAAAACGGGACCCTATTACTGAGACTTTGCTGTCCGTCCGCCCGTCCGTCCGTCTGTCACCAGGCTGTATCTCAAGAACGATGAAATTTTCACAGATGATGTATTTCTATTGCCGCTATAACAACAAATACTAAAAATAAAATAAAATAAATATTTAACGGGGGCTCCCATACAACAAAGGGATTGGTTGCGTTAACTTTGAACCTCATTTGTATGGAGCGCTATACATACCAGGTGCAAACTTAACTTAAACACTTAAGGATGGAAAGTGTTTATACGGAACCCTCGGTGCGTGAGTCTGACTCGCAACTGACTGGTTTTTCATAAAATTCGAGCTAATTTTTGCAAAATAAATATGTTACTAACTAATAAAAAGAAGAGAAGTGAATGTAGGTATTGAGCCATACGCAGTAGAAAGAACTACGCCCCAGGGCTGTTACAATTAGTACAAATATATTAAACTCGCTACGTGATTAACACCTAAAAGCGAATTATTCAGATTTTCAGACATCAATTTGTCAAATTGGCGTCAGACAAGGATGTCCTCAAATTCTACGACAATTCGGGAGTAATTATGTTGCTTCTGAAGTACGCTTCATATTAATGAGTTTGTAGGCGGAGCAAGACGCACAAAAGTGGAGAAACATCGACAGGTTTAAGGTGAAGAGCGAGGGAATCACGATCTTCAGTAAGTGAGGATTGCGAAGAGGAGGCGGAGACAAAAGCCCCCTATACTTTCTTACAGAGACGTATTAATATGGCTGATACAGTGATGGCTTAAGCGATCTCTGATAAATTGTCTTTACTGGGCCTTAAAAATAGCATTTCTAACAACACAAAGGCAGTAGAATTTTCTACACTTGAGAGCAGAATAACGCGGTTGGTGCAGTTTGTAGTGCACCTACCTACCGAGCTGGCGGTCCTGGGTTCGAATCCCGGCCAGGGCAAATATTTGTGTGATGAACTCGAATATTTATTGCTGGGTTATTGATGTTATCTATGTAATTATGTTTTTTAGGGTTCCGTACCCAAAGGGTAAAAACGTGACCCTATTACTGAGACTTCGCTGTCCGTCCGTCCGTCCGTCTGTCACCAGGCTGTATCTCAGGAACGGTGATAGTTAGACAGTTGAAATTTTTACAGATGATGCATTTCTATTGGCGCTATAACAACAAATACTATAAATAAAATAAAATAAATATTTATGGGGGGTTCCCATACAACAAACTTACAGATAATGGTACGGAACCCTTCGTGCGCGAGTCCCACTCGCACTTGGTGTATTTTTTATATTACGTATATCGTCGTCTAGTATCCATGGTAGGCAACATTTGCTCAGTTTGGGACTAGATCGAGTTGTGTAAGATTGTCCCTCAACATTTATTTATAAAAAAGGGTTCACGTTTTCTACACAGACCCCATTTCATTTCATAACATATTTGCACTCTTTTACTACTTCATTAGTCTTAAACATAAAAAAATGGTTTTTTCCTTCTCGTACAAACAGACTGCCTAATATCCTAACAAGATTTGTGCTTCTTAGTTACTCTCATAAATCTCACACCGTACCGGTGAGTTCCAAAGCTTAAGTACAGTCTATTGATATTAACCTAGCTAAAACGATTGTTGAGCAAATCACTCAATTACCAAGTCTGGCACATTCCTCATTATTCTCATAAAGCAACCTGCAAAGGTTACTCAACAATTACTTGGATTCAAACGTGATAAACTCCTAAACCACTTAGTACACTCCTTCTACCTTTATTTCTATAACCATAAAAGTTATTTACGAGCGATATGGTGCCAAAGAAATTTGGTTCTGCAGACATTTATTTTGAGTGTTCTAGAGTAGAGTGGAGGTGGGCGGGGACTCTTGAATCACGAGTGCTTTATAGTCTTAAAGACCATGATTTGCGATGCTAGTTGCGAAACTAGGAGTTCCTAAGTATGTTGAAAACTTTATTACCAATTTACTCGTAATTGATGTCGATATATGAATTTTATCACGTTTTGTGGTGATACCTGCTTGCAACGTTGTAAAGTTTTGATTTGGTTTGGATTGTTTTACTTTTAACACTCTAAAAAAGATGTTTTTGGACCCACCTTTATCCAGCTTTCACCAGCTAAGGTGCCAACGGACAGTGCTAAGAACACAGCTTAGAAGTTAAATACCTTCGCCGTACAAAATAAGGGCTTGTGATTCCGGATTGGTTATTATGGGTAGAGTAATGGAAATTACGGTATTTTCGACACTGGCCATAGTGGCAATACGAGCCATGTACAGTAAAAAGGAAAAACTGACTTTCATTGATAATAAACATTGTGAATAAACAATTTGACTCATTCAAAATGTCTCACTACTCTTCTTTACTTCGAAAATATACTCGAACAATGATTTACTTTGGATATTGAATTTACAAATAAAAACCTGTTACAACACGCATTTCTTTTCCCTCATCGCATAATTAATTGGTCTCCAACCAAACCAATTTGCTGCTCCGTCTGTCGTATTAAATTTGCATCTCAGCATAATGGGATCTTCACGCTTCGCACCAGCCCAGGATAAGGGGCTTGTTAGCAGAGGGCGGGATTGAAGGGAGTGTCATTGGTATGACATTAAAGGCGAA
The DNA here is from genome assembly GCA_947623375.1 of Apotomis capreana. Taxonomy (NCBI): domain Eukaryota; kingdom Metazoa; phylum Arthropoda; class Insecta; order Lepidoptera; family Tortricidae; genus Apotomis; species Apotomis capreana. The sequence continues at coordinate 5,677,836 of OX392505.1, read as the reverse complement.
TGTATAGAACAATGAGATATACCGAATATACGAAATTATGAAGAATATTAGTAAATACGTTGGTTTTTTTTATAGGCATACACTTTTGAATCTTCTAGTCATTCGGAGAATATAACATCTGCAGCAATGAACGCTGCAAAAGGTTTTACAGTCAGTCTTGATTCATACAGTTTTTCAATGATAAAACAAGGAATTACGATAAAAAGCGTGAGACTTGAGACGTGCATATTGATTTAGCCAACAAAGTTTGTAATTATGGAAATGCTCAACTAGTTTCCTAAAAAAATGATCAAATACGTAAGTAGCAATTTTTTTGATTTAGCGTCACTTACTTGCCAATTTTATTGTGGTTTTTTTTTTTAACAAATAGTTCGGAACAGTTTCTTCAACACAATAATCTGATAAATTCCAAATTCATGATCATGTTCCGTATATAGGTATTAGCTTTAAAATTAAGTATCCCTGTTTGTAGTAATAGTAGTATTACCCTGAAAGACTTAGTTCTGCTTTTTAATTCGATAAGAGTGATGAATGAATGAGTGACACCCTTTTCGATCTGGAATTAAACATCTGTCAAAAAAAACCTGTTATCTTGTAAAAAAACATGTCACTTGCAACTCGATGACAATAGATATAGGAACATGTTACATAAGACTACAATGAGATTAGAATTGGATCTTATAGTTATTTTATATACATATGGATGTTATGAAATTACAGTTACTTCAATCGCGGTTTGGTGATACCAAGCTCCCGCTATAAGGTTTTTAATATTAATCAACAAAAATAACGTTACTGATTTCCAACATAATTATGTACAATATAGCTCCAGTCGATATACGAGAACATTACTAAAATAAAAAAAAGGTTTTTCGACTACCTACGTATTTAAGTGTTTTAAAAATTATGTGCTAGGTACGATTGATATTTTTTGTATGAAATTGTATGCAGTCTTTATAAATTTCAAGACCCTTTTTTGCACATTTAGTTTCCTATTCAACACACCTTGTCATAGGCGATAAATTGGCCGGTCACATTTCATCCCTCAAAAGGATTAAGAAACGAACTGTCCCAAAAACATATTGAACGTAAATCTGCTTGACACCCAAACACGACAAAAAACCGGCAACAGACCTTTTCACATCAAAACAAGCCATGAATGTGACATCCTGTCATCAAAGCCGACGTCTCGTTAAGGAGCCCTCCCGGAGAGGCAGAGGCGTGCCGCCACGCCCATCCGGCTCGAAGGACCAAGCCGAATAAATTATAAACTAACGCCCTATACATCGAGTAAGCTATTGTTAACGAAACACCTTTGAGTCAGCAACGCCCGCTTTTGAGTTATTAAATTCTTTTCAAGAAGAGTCATTAGGGACTTTAAATCAACTTTGGCCTGCCCTGTTTTATTATGCTATGCTTGGTCTATGTTATTATGGCCAGTTTACACCCACTTTTTGTCCATTGACCACCTTTATAGCCCAAAACAAACTATACTAAATACTTAAATAAAGTACATGTCCTAATCGCCAAAATGGTTTACCTACAGTCAAGTTTCGCTAGGTACAGGAGGATTATAGAAAGGAATCAAGATTTAAATATACCTACAGTGTACAAAGTACTCATACTAAACTTGGCAGTTAATTTTTGTAGCTAAGTCCGTAGCTCGTGAGTGTGTCTTGTGTGACTTGACATGATTAATAATAATAATTAAGTATTCGTTTTCATTTATTGTGACAACAGTATAATGTAGGATTTAGGTACGATTCCGGGATTGGCTTGTATTGTCAGTATCGAAAACGCCGGAATTTTCAATACTGCCTAGTTAGGCTGCCTAGTTGGGTAGTTACCCATACTAACCAATTCTTGTAAGTCCTATCACTCCTGTGGCGCGGAGATAATCCCTTTAGCGGGTTATACTCTCACACAAAGTCCGACTACTGGTAGTGAGGGCTAAACAGTACTGGTACAGTTCAAGTCATGTTTATAAAAAAATCCTTATACATAGTCGCCACTAGATAGTGTTCCCGAAGACAGCAATTGAAAGAAATGAATCCAACAAAATTATATTTCACATAGAAGACACTATTGTATAAAGAAAGATTTAAAAAAATATTCATAATAACAGCATCCGTTCTCTCGGCTCGGCCTAGCGTAATAGAAACAAATGTATATAGACGCGAAGACTTGGGAGCAAAGTGGGTCTGCTGTAAATAATAAAGAACTGGCATAGAGCCTAAAACAAGTCTAGAACGGAGCAAGATGCCTAGTGCGACTTAGCAATAACGGGGAGTGTTACTACGGTGTTTAAAGTCACCAAGTTATCGCATAGTTTTGAAGTGAGGTTCTTTGACTACGAGAAATCTCAGAAGTTATGGGAAGCAAATCCAAAAGAGGGTTATACAACGAAATAAGATGGAATAAGTGCAAAAAGGAATGCCACGCAAGACATTAACATATAATCGAGAACCAAGGCAAGGTTGTAGATATAGCTCAGACAGTCGCCAAACTGAAGTGGCAGTTGGGGCAGAAGGGTTCTTAGGTGGCAACCGCGGACCGGAAGACGCAGCGTCAGAAGGCCCCCAACAAGGTGGACCGACGATCTGGTTAGGGTCGCAGGCAGAAATTGGATGAGGTCATTGTGGAGAATTTTGGTAGACGTCTTCGTCCAATAGTGGACGAAAATCGGTGTAGTAGTTTTTCAGGAAAATTATAACAGACATACGCACAAACAACCCTTAACCCCAAACGCATATACCGCCTTCGTTTCGTTCTATCCATCGTATGTAAAAATAATCCCCCTTACTGTTATGCTAAAGTTATTACATTATGATAGGTAATGATTGTGTTGCTGTCTTAGAAGATATCTTACCTACATGGAAAAATATCCACATAACGAGAAAATATTTGCCACCTAAGGCCTTGGTTATTTTCAACCGCTATCCTAGCGGATAGCAGCCCTTCGCGGGAGATAACGACTAAGGCCTAAATCAGTTACATAGTATATAGTTTTAAGGGATAAACTGATTAACTGAATATGACTAAGTGACGACACGGCCTACGCACGTTGAGATTTCAGCAAATACCTCATTAAAAAACCTATTTACAGAAAATACACCAAACGATTCAATACTTATGTAGTATTTATTATTGATGTCACGATTATTAAAACAAAGACCAGTAAATGTTACTATTAAGGCAACTAACCAACTAGCTATTTTTCGTTAACTACTCCATTAGTTAGCTAAAACAACATACAGATAAAATCATATTTCAAACAAGTTTTTTATTTACCATGTTTGGGCTCATACTGATGGAAAACGTCTGAATTATTTTCTAAAAATCAAGATATAATAACATATTATAACCCCTTTCCTAAAATGTACTAAGGGTTCAGATTCAGAAGGGTGTTCTGCCTTTTTGCATAATTATTTTTCATCGTTCGCCCAATTTTCACTTCGCAGAATTTTATTAAATATGCCTTAACGAGAAATATAATTGAGGGAAAAATAGAAGGAATAAGAGGTAGAGGAAGACCTAGAACAACTGTTGTGATAATAATTATCAGGGACTGGACCGGTATTAAGGACGACACCACTCTCAGCAGAGTGGCAAAAAAATAGAGAAGACATTCGTATGATGATCGCCGACATCCGTTAGGATATGGCACCACAAGAAGAAGAATTTTATTCCTCTGTGGTAAAAAAAAATAAAACAATTCTTGCAAATATTACCTATCCTAATGATAAGATTAGGTTAGGTTTGTTTTTTAACAATCGCAAATAATTTACGGTTTCAGAGAAAAATGCTTTCTCCGAAATGACACTTCTGCGAAATTAAACATTCAACGGAAAATAACTCGGCGAAAACTTAGAGAACCGTTCAGAAGGTTCAAAGCTATAAGAGTCCTTTCGATCATCAAACTCCGCATACTTTTCGGTTGTGAGCAACTGTGTGTCGCTAGCGACCGCATACAAACTCATTTGATGGGCCAAGCCCGATAGAAAAAGAAAATGTCGTCTGTTAGAGGCCTTATTATTCCTTTTACAATTTTTTTTTCCATATTATGACAAATATATTTATAATTTCAAACAAAGTATTAAAGTGAATAATTATTTTCCCTGTGTTCCCAGTTTTCTGTGTGAATTTTGACAATTTCGAGTAGTAGTAAAAAAAAAACAATGAAAAATTCAAACTGTAGTAGTAGTAACATTGATAATATGTTAAGAAACATGTTTGATCATAAATAATTAATATTTTTATAATAATTTGTATTTTAAATTTAATAGTAATAGAAATGATGTTTTTTATAATGTATTGACTTGTAAAATGTTGTCATTTTATTAATAAATGAGTATGAGTATGAGTAAATGTCTGAAACAATCAGCATTTTTGAACGGATAAGGAGCCTTTATAAGATTAAAACGATTCGACAACCAATAGTTCCGCAAAGTTTTTCATAGCCTGCACCCCACCAGCGTAATGGGCGAGTCACTGCCAAAATAAATGTTGCTTAATATGTTGAAACTTGTGAAATATGCTTTGCTTAAACGTGGCGCTGAAAGCACTATAACTCTTCCCTTTATGATGCAAGTTTGCGGGCTTTTTGTTCGAGGCCGTGTATCTTTTTTACTGGGTAGTCGTATGTTTTAGCGTCGCGTGGGCAGAGAGAGACGTTATTTTATGAAACTATGATTAAAGGGCTGTGAATTGGTCTGATGCTGATGGAGTTTAGAAATTCTGTGGTATGTTTGGCGTTAATGACTGCCATAAAATCCATAGTAAATATTACAATATTGTTGGGTTCATAAATTGATGTTTGTCATAATTTTCGTTAGTCATAATTTCATTTGAAGTCGTCAACTGCTAGACAAAGGGCTCCTTCAAGGTTTTCCAACCGTGGGTCGGCGATTGTCCGTCCGGCTTGGTGCCAAATACTTACATAAAAATAATTTATTACATTGAAATATTCCTAAAAAACAGTTTTAATAACATTATAAGATACTGGGGCAGTTGCATGCTTAACATCGTCAAATACACACTCACAATCAGAACAACAGGAACACACGCGTTATCAAAGCCATTGCAATAACCCCATGCACCCACAATGGCTCCAAGTGTCCACAGCCTTATCACACCCATAGCGACATGGAAATGATGTCGTCACTGCGGCGTTTAGATGCTATTCACTATCTCTAACGGCCCCTTAAGAGCGAGTCGTGGCGATACCGATACCGGTACCGGTACCGGGTATCGGTATCACGGCTCTGCTGCCGGTACTTGGATGCGTTTTCAATATTGCCTTATTGTTAGAGCTAACGTGAATGTGAAATTTCGTATTTGATATTGGAGTTGGAATGGCTACTACAATGTTGTGTAATCAAGTTGGAGTCCATATAGAAGTTTTTCTTTGTATGCATTTAAACGTTCAATAGAATTAATTATGATGTATACGTCTGTTGACAACCAAACTAAGTAACAAATACCAACTTAAAACAAAGCTCGTATCTCAGTATCAATCTACAAACTAGATACGAGGTTTTGAAGAGTAGTGACAGAAATTTTAGTGAGTTTTTGTCACCAGGCGATATAATATACCCATGGCATGGCTATGCCACATGGAGGGGAAGTAGCTTAAATATTTTAGATAGACTATTTTGCTCAATTGAGACATTCTTTTATTTTTAAAATTAAGTACTACTATATTCACAGATTTTAAAATAATTGTTTGTCTCACCTGGGAATCGAACTGACCGAAAGTGAAAAAAAATAGCATCCTTTAGTTTTATGATGCCAATCGAAAGATTAAATGGCTAAGAACAATTCTCCTTAACTAACATAATATGTTAAAATAAATGAACACCGAAATTTGTAACATTCAAATTACTATAATATTTCTCGCTAAAAATGTTCATACATATTTTTTTAACTAACTATCAATGCAGTATTTCTTAATTTTAAAAATAAAAGGTTGAGCAAAATATCCTGTCTAAAATATTTAATGTACTTCCCCTCCATGTGGCATGGCCGTGGGACACCCTTTATAGCACAGTGAATAAGCAAGCTAAAGTGGCAGTGGGCTGGTCATATCTGCCGTAGAGTCGATGACTACTGAGGCAAACGAGTTCTGAAGTGGAGGCCACGAATCGGTAAACGTAGTGTAGGGCGCCCTGTAACAAGGTGGAGCGACGACATTCGTAGGACAGCGGGTGGTAACTGAAGGAGGAGAGCTGAAAATCGAGCTCAGTGGTGTGCCGTATGTAATGATGCGCGTTTTGGAACGCAACCGTGCTCCGTGAACGCGCCCTGTGAGGTTGGCAACACAGGCCTTTTTGACAGCGAGCGCAGACAAGGGCGCCGCGTGGGTTTTTACGCAAGGGAAAATGTTGAAATAAAACCGGGAGAGAAACACTCCAGCATCCCGGGCCGGTCTGCTCGACTACCTTGAACGCCCAGACGGTGAGGTGCGGTGAATTCCAGTGTTGGCTTGCCACTGGATACCCGGATTTGTCATCGAAGTACTTAACCCAAGCGGACTCGTTATCCTCCAAAAGGTTGGTCAATTTGATATTTTATCCGCTTGTTCGCTGGTCGTAATATATGGTTTATTGATTACATAAATGTCCTGACAGTCTACTAACTCGGCCGTGAGAGGTTATACGTTCACGACTCACATGGATTGCGTTTGATTTACATTGTACTTGACCAAGGTCAATAAGCGCCACTGTTGTCTGAACCCCTGATGCCAACGAGCCGGCGCGCTTTGTAAACGCCACCGCATTCTTTACTTGTGTTTTTGATTTTGCTGTTAAAGGAGGTCCGTGGTAGACCTGCGCTGTGAGGTCACCGCAGCTGTCGCCCTGTGATCCGTTCCCCGGTACCGGACGGCTCCAGGACTGACTACGTTCCCTCTTCGCTGACAGTTGCTCCGGCAAGCTGTGAGGCCAGCCTAGTTCATCGTTCTCCAGCTGAGTGCATCTTTCTTAGTTTTATCTGTCTAAATATAAAAGAGCGAACGACCAAAATTAGGCTTAGAATCCTAATGATAACAACCTGCATAGGGCCAGTCGGTACTGCTACTCCGCTGGCTAGGTTCCCTTAGATTTTATAGTAGGTACTTTAATGGAAGAGAATTAAACATAGTTCTAGTTAAATAACCTTTTGTTTCATTTATATGAGTCCAATGCGATATCCTACTATAATTAAATTCTTAAACATTTCATGGAGAGGCCTATGTCCAGCAGTGGACTGATAAAGGCTGATGATGAATTATTGAAGACGCGGCCAGCTTTGTGCAGCTGACTAGTAAGCTAGTGGTCCAGGGATCAAATTCCGATCCCGACAAAAGGAAATGTCACCGTGACATTAACAAATTGAACAAGTCAGACCACTTTGTGGGAATAAGCGCTCTGCTTAAATGGTGCATAATAGATAATTCTAACCCATAAAACGTTATCGCAAATCAAACGTAATCTGGATATTAAAGCGGAAACACTGAAATTATCACGTACTAACTGTAGCGGACTATTCAGCTTCTTTTCTAACTTACGCTGGATGGTATGAGTAGAAGAGAGATGGGTAGAGGTGATCGTGTAGCTGACGTGGCTTCTGCGCGGGTAATATTAGTGGATTTACGATCGCTTGCGCGAGCGATGATTTAAAGCTTCCTTTAGAGATAAATTATGAACGATAGCGACGCTACTAGTGGTCGGTCTCCTTTATTCGGATAAAGGTGGAATTTTTGAAGAGAAGAGTGAGTTCATGAGAAATGGACGTATCATTTCAATTATACATAGAAAACTACGGTGAGTCTCAGACATTACACTAACATTATAAAGGCGAAAGTTTGTGAGTGTCTTTATATGTATGTTTGTTACTTCTTCACGCTCAAACGGCTGGACCAATTTAGATAATCAACCGAGTAACACCGCGCGGCGTAGCTAATACTAAAAATATACACGAAACGGGTTTACTCCAGGGACCGGAACCGGTTACCTTAACAAGGGTTTTTGATGAGGTTATTTTAGAAGTTGTTTTTAAAAACCCTTACATATTGTTAACCCTATGATGTGGTTGTTTCAATGATACGGTTACTGTTTTGTTGCAGTTAACGTGGTTAATAACTACCTTAACTAACCTACCCCGTCCCACTAACAGAGTCTTTAGGGTATTCAAACGAATGTGATCCTTAAGTAATGTGTTATTAGTTCAGTTTTTGAATAGCAGTTATAATAACTACTAACCCTAACTTAATAACCTTAACGTAAGGGTTTTTGAACGAGTTCGAACGAATATGATCCCTAAATTATGTCTTATTAGGTCAGTTTTTGAATAACAGTAACTCAGTAAATTTCTTATCTCTTGCAAGTCATAAACATGTTTGGCTTGCGAGGTTTGTAACAATATGCTATAAAGCGTCAAATCAGTCAATATTCAACTTTAAGTCTTTGGTGTAGAAACTTCTTATGTTACCATGGTAGCGTTGCTTAACTCGAGCGGCGAAAACAGTGTGTTGTTTGTTTTTTTTTTCATATTTCATCTTTGCCTTTGGGCCTTGGGGCTTGACAAATAACTCTTAGACGGAAAAAATAAAAGTCATTCATTTATTTTTGCCGTCACCATTGATATCACATATTGGTTTATCCCAAACACAATTAACTATTATTTCCTTCATTCCCCGTAATACAGATAAGTATTGTTTCGATAAAAAATAAAACAATTAATGCGGCATTCAGTTAAGGCACAACTGCATTTTGATTATTCTTAAAACAATAATAAATACCGCGTCTCATTACGGTTTGCGTCTTAGTGTGCAGTAAATGCCATTACCCCGATAACAATAAAATAAAAATAATCCTTAGCATTTCACTCATCCCTTTTCATCTAAGTATATATTTAGGTTGATGTATGCGTCAATAACGAACTTCAAATTATTTTAATAAAATTACACCCTTAAATTGTAAAGATTAGCAATATTAATGATGGTTCTTTGGATATTCTTATTATTCAAATTGATTTGAACCAGAATATTTCTTGTACTCTGTGTCTTGATTAAATCATGATGCTTTTTTTTATTAATAGTTAAAAACGTAATAATTATAACAACATTAAAAAAAATGTTTTCAGTAATTAATTAAAATGTTATTTGAAACAAAGTAAATTTTGTTATATTATGTATTCTATAACTTTTTTTTTTACTATAAAAAGAAAATTATTTACACACAGATGTCATTTTTTCCGGATTTCCGGCTGGTCTCGCTTAGGGGTCACATTTCTCAACCAATTAATGAAGTCTAGATTAATTAATTATATGAAATATTTGTGTCGATAAAATTATTTGAAACTTTTGAAATGGCAGAGGTATGAGGTTTGAAAACTAAAAAAAAACAATTTTCATCCATTTGGAAGAAAAAATAAAACAATTTAAATTAATAATCAATTAAATTTGTTAATTGTTATGTTAATTAGTTTAGGTATGAAACTATATTTGATAAGTTGACTAACCTAGTATCATGGACCATCGGTTTATTTAATATACTTTAAATTTGAATATGAATTAAGTAACAAAGGTTCTTTGTTACCTGCCATGACTTACTATCTCTTTCGCTTTCCGCTGATATTAAAGGGATAGCATACGTTGTTAGGAATAGTAAAAAAAGATCTAAAATTCAGTTGCCTACTGTTAATACTCTTACTAGTATCTTGTCGGTACTTATAATGTATGTACGCGGTAAATCTGTTTTTTCAGTAGACAGTTAGGGTTGAAGTTGTGATGTGACACGAGATATTGCAGTTTCAATTGTACACTTAAAAACAAACCATCAGACCCTACACTCGAAAAGTATACAAGCAACCGTTAAGGAATTCCACTATCCAACTCCTGACTACACCATACGACATTAGTGTCTCCATATTACCAATTCATTAAAACAACTAAACAAGTGGCTATGTAAGCGGTAAACTTTGCGACTTTACTTCAAAATGGTTGTTATTTGTTATTTTTTACATTAGCAAACCCCATATCTTCGCCATATTGAAAAATTACGAATAACTGAATCAACAATTCATATGAATCGGACCTCTAGTCGACAACAGCCGGAAATCCGAACATCTGGACATATGAAAGCATTTTAGGACAAGCTGATACGGAGATGCGTTGCTTGTTTAAAAAAATACTCATCAAAATACCTACTAAGGTAACAAAATCTAACCGACTCTACAATAAAATTAATCCAAGTAACATTATAATTGAACGTTATTTGAAATGTATTAGTATAATAATTATTTTGTCTTTTTTTTCTTTAATTAATAAAATAAGAATTCAATTTTTGTGTTTATCCTAATCTGAGCTAATAGCGTCTTGCCAGCATCAACGCGATTTCTATAATGATACCTTTAAAAGTATTTACCATATTATAATCATGCTATGTTCATAAAATAAAAATACATTTTAGGTGTGTAAATAATTTACTAGAATATACATTTTTTAATCAGATAACAAAAATAGTAAGTTTAATTATACTAACTAAAACCATAAAAATATCATCATCACAGTTTAACATGCATAATCAGTTTTAATAACTACCTATTCTTAACAATTAATACTTATAACACCTATACATTAAAAACACCATAATAAAAAAAAACAATGACATAAATCACAGCAATTAAAAAATCAAATCAGTTTAAAATTAGACTATCAAATATAATACTAAATTATGGATTACTTATTATTTACTTAATTTTAGAACAGCCGTATGATACAATTCTGTCATAAATTTTACACGTGCCCACATGTCCTTCAATTTATCGTCCGGTACGTCTTCTAACAATTCCTTGAATTCAGCCAAAATTTCTTTACGTTTTTCATAACCTTCCTTCCTCTCTTGATTTCACTTTGAGTCTGAAATAAAAAAAATATATACTTAATTTGGTGTTTCATTTTAAGTTTAGTAAGAAATACGCATAGCTGGGCATTAACGCGTTAATCCGTTAATCGTTAATTAACGAAGTTAACATTTTGATTAACGGATTAACTTTTAAGTTAACTTTTAAAAATGTTAACGGACGCGTTAACTTCCGTTAATATGCAGAAGTCCGTTAATCGTTAATCCAATGCCTACTATTTACCGCACGGCACCGGGGCGCGGCGCGAAAAACAGGTTCAGACAAGTGCCGGGCGGCGCGTGGCAGCGAGTGAAACAAAAACAAAACTAGATATATTTTGCCGGCGCGTGCGAGTGAGAAAACTGTGAAGATTTGTTTCGTTTGATCATTTCATTACTTAGCGCCGGTGCTAAGACTTTATAGTGACGAGTGTTTTGTTTCTTGTTATTATAAATGACTGTCAGTGATCATTTGCGTGTTGATAAAGAATAGTGCAGTGTAATTAAGTTAAATACAAAAAGTGTACTGTGCAGTGTGGTAATTAAAACCATATCATGGAATCGGATTCCGGCGGTCCTGATGAGAATCCATGGCCACATTTGGGTTGTACGTTGTTTCATATACTACAGTTTTATAGAATTTTGTTTCAAATAAAATGTTTCTCATGTTATCATTTCATAGAATGGTCAAACCGCAGATTACTCACACTTTAGAAAATTAAATCGTAAATTTTTATTGCAGTTTTTTTTTTTTTCGATATTCGTGTCATAGAATTTCACATCATATATTATTAATCCTTATAATATTCAGTTCATGTAAAACTTATTACCTAGACTACTTATTTATAGAATTGTGTTTCTAATAATTTAAAAATCTCATTATCGTTTCATAGAATAGTCAATTAAAAGAAAACTTACTTTATAGACATTTTAATATTAGAATTTTGTATTTATAAACAATGTTTAAGCATTCTGACGCTCCGCTGGCTTTACGGTCTTTAACCTAACCTTACGCCTCCTTTTTATTTGAATTACGTTTCCTCGAAATAAGTGCTATTGTAGTAAAGCGGTGCTGAAACAATAATATTCGAAAGAAAAATACTGGGACTAAACATTATATGAAACAGTTTCCGTGAATCAATATTCTATAAAAAATCTATCAGCGAATCAAGAATACATAAAAATATGTCTCTTAGTTGATGAGTCGGTTAATAAAAAAAAGAGATAGTAAAATTCATTGAAATATGTTTCTTTCAAGTAAATAGTCTTTAAAACAATAATATTCTAACTGAAAATACATGAACCACATCCATGCCTGGCGTGAAGAACTTGATAACTCGACTTATACGTTTTTTTTTTATTGGCGTAATGGCTTTCTACGGCCAAGGTTTTGTAGGAAAAAAATTGACAACTCGATATCTATGATACTTTTGAAGATATGGCCTGTGACATCATATCGATATCTCGATATTTAGCGGATTTTATTTAACAAAACGAGATATCAGCGCTATGAGGCACAAAAAATATTGCATATCAACTTATCAACGTATTCTCAAAAAAAAAAGCGTTCGTAACTTGACAAATCAAGATATTAGAATGAAGACAAGCACACTTTAACGATAACAAATGAATATATCGTTTTATCTCATTATACACAACTACCGTAAATTCATATGTCGATTTATCATTTTCAGGTTGATGGACACAGCAAATAATAAGTTGACATAATTAATTATTCATAATTTATCGAAATGTATATTTCGATTTGTCAAGTTATTCTCACATCTAAGGTGTACTCTGGTACAAAGGAAAACACTGATAACTGTACATTTGTGAACATAATATAAACCTTAGTACAACGTGTTAAGGTCCATGGGGTATAGTTAACAGTGTCTTCGTATGTATCATTCACATTACCGGTACCTTGTCAACCATCGACCAGTTTTATTTATTGGATCAGAAAAACAAAGATGTTGCCAGTTAAAAATAAGATAAATTCATCTAGTTTTTCTGTAGAATCAGTGCTTTTGCATTACTGAATTAACGACGATTCATTTACTACAATTTATTCAATGTTTTTATAACTTTTAATTTTATTTTCTTCGGGTTTCGTGACTAAAATAAAACAATTCAAACGGATTGTATCATATTTATTCATTGTTTCTGCCTTTCTGACGTATTTGGCACCGAAAATTTGTGTTTTTCTCATCAAAAATAGTTGCCGAAACGTCAGGAGACTCAAACAACGATCACACGCGATATAATCCATTTAAATCGCCTTATATAAACAAAACAGTTGTATAGAAACGATAGAATTGTTTAATTGATACCCTATATTCTATGGTGAATATGTTGATAAGTCTAATATCTCACAAAATACAATGATTCTACCAAAATAAGTAAAATAATTGAAAAGTTTGCATAAAATTACCTATAAATCAATTTAGACGTTTCAGTTACTATGAAAAACTGATTTTTAGGAATTTAATTAAAAAACATTTTCACCAATTTGGGCACTAATGTATGGGGAATAACTTGATAAGTCGTTGGTACCTATGTTGATAAGTCTTATATCACAGAAAATAAGAGGATTTTACTAGAATACGTAAGGTAAATGAAAAGATCGCGGAAAATTATCCATAAATCAAGCTTTAAACACGAGTTAAAGATGAAAATGGATTTTGGAGAAAATGTCAAACTTTAAAATCGACGCCCTGAACAATTGCCATTTTGGACTTATCAAGTTCTTCACGCCATGCACGGACATATTCATTGAAACATTTTCTGCGAAACGAAATTCTGTGAGATTTCTGTCTGCGAAACAAGGGGACACCTCACAGTTGACTGAGTATGTGGAATTTGTATCCAGATCGGGCCAGCAAATACTTTTTGCTGTAAGCATTTGACGACGCGGTTGGCTCAGTTTGTAAGCGCTTGCCTACTGAGCCGGCGGTCCCGGGTTCGAATCCCGGCTAGGGCAAACTAACGTTTCACTAACGCAAAGATATAAAAATGCAATTTTACACATATTAACGGATTAATGAATAACGTTAACTTGCGTTAATTCTTCCGAAATGTAACGCATTAACGTTTAACGAAGCTAACTTTTTTTGTAGCGGATTAACGATTAACGAAGTTAACTATTTGATTAACGGTGCCCAGCTATGGAAATACGTCACTAATATTAGAAATGTAAGCGTCGTCCAATAAAGTACAACGTTCATGCATGGCCTATTTTTTGTTAGGAATGTTAAACTGGCAGCTCTAAGGATACCCGAACATTATAAGTAAATTGGAATAATGCAAGATATACTACTGAGATTTTTAGCTAAATGTGACAACATATTCTGAATAAAATATATAATAAATGAAAATGCACAAACACACATTTACGAAATGTCATTGTAGTAGGTAACATTCATTTAAACAAGTTGTCTGGCAGAGAACGCCTCATTTCATGGCAAAAGCCGCCATTATTATCTACGTTTTTGTGGAATGCAATGTGCAATCAAGTTGAAATAAATAAATATAGATACGTATAGGTATATATATATATATATATATATAATAAGAATATGGTTGAAAAAAAAACAAACATATTGCAGATACTATTAAGGAAAAAATATCAGTTCGAGTACCTTTAAGGTCGATAGTATTTACAACGATTTAATGGTAAACAAAATTGAAATATAATCATAATAAGAATGCATAACTTACCAGTTTCTTCTGTCTTTTAAGTTTATTTACAAAGTCACTATATTCCTCGGGAAAATTGCATGGCAGTGGCAGCAAGCGCTTTTTGTAGTACATTTTAAAGTTTTTTTTTAAATATTTGTTATTTTATGGCACCCGTTTGTAACTGACCAGTTGGACGATTTGGAGGATACTGAGTAACTAACGCTTAGCATCCATGATGCTTCAAAACAATACTAATCCCATCTCTTTCTTACATTTTTTATCTAATCTGTCATTTTAAAACAGCACGTTGCACACTTAAAAATACCATGCTGCAAGTCGAACTCTCTTTTGTTCTTAAACGATGGTTTTTACTGTTATTAGGTATAACGTTACCAGCAAAGCTGCCGATCGGTCCTCGATAAGAAAAAAAACCGGCCAAGAGCATGTCGGGCCACGCTCAGTGTAGGGTTCCGTAGTTGCTCATCCTTCACAATAAACTGCTGTTTTAAGCCCGAGTTTTAAGTTAAGAAAGATTTCAAGCTCTATAAAAAGGTCGTAAACGCCCTAGAAACTGTAATCACTTATTACCTTCTGGAAGTCAACTTACGTCCTTTAAAAGAAAAAATATGAAATTTGGCGATAACTCAAAAACAGCTCGACCGATTTTGTTCAATATAGTTTTCATTGAAAGTAATTATAAAGCCTCATTTACAAGAATTTTTCCGATTTTTTTTGACCCGTGGTTGAAAAGTTAGAGGGGGGGGGGGGGCACTATTTTTTTGTTTTCGGAGCGAATATTTGCAAAACTGCTGACTTTATCAAAAATAATGTTAGGAGACCCCAATTATTTTTACAAGACCTATTAAACGACACCCCACACACTAGTGTTGAAAAGAAAAAAAAATCACCCCCACTTTAGATGTTCGAGAGGTACCCGAAAAAAAATTTTTTTAATTTTTATTTTACCGTTCTGTCGGCGTTATACATAATTACATACACATACTCATACCAAATTTCAGCTTTCTAGTACTAATGATCACGGAGCTAAGCCGCGGACGGACGGACGGACGGACAGACGGACATGGCGAAACTATAAGGGTTCCTAGTTGACTACGGAACCCTAAAAACAGTATGAAAATTATAGTTATTTATTATTACATATTATTACTTTTTTATTAGCAGAACAATCACAGAAGAAACATATAAAAAGCAAAGATAAAGTACTTATTATCTAATAACAACAACAAAAAACAAAAAGTCAAAACAAAACTAGTCTAAAAAAACACGGCAATACGTAAACATTCTGCCAACTCCGCTCATCTATAACGATCCTTCAACGTTCAGTTCCAAACCCTAACGCGATAGGGTTTAGAGTTAACTGCTATAAATAACCCTTACGCGTTAGGGTTTTAACCGTAACTGTGTAACTGTGTTGAGGTTGTAGTTAACTGTTATGATAGGGTAACCTTAACATAGGGTTACCAAATGAAAAGGTTACCTTATGTTATGGTTACCAAATTGTTAGGGTTACCTTATATTAGGCTTAACTTTAAAGAGGGGTTTTCCGGTCCCTGGTTTACTCACGTCGTTAAAGTCGAATATCGCTTGACATGTTTCGATTAGGCTCTCCTGATGATGAATCGCGAACTGATTCGAAACAAACCGAGCGATATTCAATTTTTACGACATGCGTAAATATTATCGTAGATAATTTCAATTATTGCAAGTACACTTTATGGGAATATTTGTATGCTCATGATGCAAATATAATTAACTGAACATGAGACTGTAATTTAAAAGTTTAACTTCAAGTGATTTATCCGTGACAAATGAGTGAGATTTTTGACTGTACTCATAGTACCACAATCTAATGCTTCTTGCGGATTTATTGATCATAGTAGAATGGCTATTACTTTTAGCTTTTCTTTAGTCATCCAAGTCAATCTGGCGATTCACAGCGACACAACTCCTATACTGTTTAATTTAGCAAAAATACCGAAAACCTAGATATTGAATGCTAATTAGATTCACGCACCAAGGGTTCCGTTTTACCAACATGGGTTCACTACGCATCGCGAGCCACGCTAATACCCTACACACCAACGCGCACCTGCGTGCCGCGAGCTGTGCTTATAACCTTCATAGTAAGCGCGCCATAATACATCGACTCCGTCATTCGCTTTTTAGGGTTCCGTATTCCGTACCCAAAGGGCAAAAAACGGGACTCTAAGACTCCGCTGTCTGTCTGTCTGTCTGTCAGTCAGTCCGTCTGTCACCAGGCTCATGAACCGTGATTGCTAGTCAGTTGAAAGTTTCACAGGTGATGTATTTCTGTTGCCGCTATAACCACAAATACTAAAAACAGAATAAAATAAATATTTAAGTCGGGCTCCCATAGAACAAACGTGATCGGTTGCATTAACTTTGCGCCGGTATGCAGTTGTATGCGGCGCCATACACACCAGGTGCAAACCTAACTTAACCCTGCCAGTTAAGGTAGGAAGTGTTGGTACAGAACCCTCGCTGCGCAAGTCCGACTCGCACTTGGCCGTTTCTTGAGGCGGCAAGCATTTGTAGGTCCCTACTCATACCGAAGCGCCCGCGTCGATAGGTTTCGTCACTAGTACGCTTCATCACGTATTGCGTCATATTTTACACAAACAACCAATAAAATTCAGTACATAGACGGCTTTTGCGAAAATTTAAAGCGAAACCCTTCTGTTATGTCTGTCTATCTGTGGTAAAAGACTGTATTGTAAAATAAAAGAGTATTCACATACATCTCGCAAACCTTCAACAATCCTCGGCCAAACTGCAAATTGATCACGACTTCATAATTACAACCGCATGCACTATCATTTATAAGTTAGCCGAGATTATCATTCTCGACTCGTTATTCAAGCCGCTGCATAAATTGCATGTGGCTACGCCTTTAGATCTCAATACTGGGCCCTGATAGCAGGGTTGGCGGTCCGAGTTATTACCCACCATTTGGGTAATGTTATGCCAGGAAATAACGTGGGCAACCCTGGAATTAGGTAAGAGGTAATTGATTCCGGTGAAGTTTTCGGCAACTGTAAAGGATTAAGGTGCGCTTGTAATTTTGCAAGAATTTGGCAAGTGCAAAATGCTTAATAAGATTGTGTATAATTTTGATGATATACTTATATATACATGTAATAAATTCTTCACGGCCTCTTTCGGCCACGACCACTGCTGTTAACTCCGATTTTGTCGCTGGTGAGAACGCATGTGGCTCACGTAGCCTACCTTATTGATGAAGCTACGCGAACAGTGCGGACATGGTGAGCACACCATTGACAAAATTATATAATACTGCCACAGGTGGTCGGGCTTTTACGTGGTCACGTTTAGTGTCCAGATCAATCCGCCGTCAGTTCTCAAAGTCATAGACTTTAGAATTTACGACAGTTCTCCATTCTGGCCGCATGACCGCCTGCCTGCTCCCACCGCGACGGTTGTATGCCGCACTTCTTAATTTTGATGATATTGTAGCTATAGCCACTTTTTTATTTATTTCCAACCGGCTTCTTTAGTCCCTTTGAGACCATGAACGTAACATCACCTTCAAAACGTCGAGAAACACTTTTGAACGCGGTTACGTCCCGTTTTGTTATAATACCTAATGATGAAAAGAGACAAGGTTTCCAAGAGTCTGTCGAGTCGATTTTGAAAAGGCTTTCTTTATAAGTAAGCTTTGACTCTCCAAATAACGCCCGTCTGTCTACCTGTCAAGACCCTCGTTTTTATTATTAACCTCATTTCATTCATTTTATTTTATTTATTTATTTCATAGAACAATATCAATTGTGTTTGAAATAATACATAAAAATTATTACCTATTACAATTAACTTCCTTTTAACCCCCAACGAAAAAAGAGGGGTGTTATAAGTTTAACATGTGTATCTGTCTGTGGCATATCATAGCTCACAAACGGATGGACCAACTTGAGTGCGTTTTTTTAATCAAAAAACTGACTAGTCGTCACGACAGACTTGTCGAGATGGTTCTAGCTATATCGTTACGTGTAATCTGAATTTGTTTGTATTTATTTCCTGTTGAGGTGTGCAATTAAGAATATTCTATTCTATGCTTGGTGGAAGTAGGACCAGTAGTTTCCAAGATATTCAGTTTTAATTGGGATAAGTGACAAGATCTCAGCCAATATTGATGCTAAGAATTCCATATTTTGTAGTTATTTTCAGCTTTAGTAGCATTTTCTATATCACTTATTCAATGAGGGTCTCGTGATGACCAGCTACTTGCGTCAGGGGTGTTTTAAAATTTAAATTAATTTATTGCATGTTAAATTCCATGTTTTATTTCAGCACAATAATAGTGTCCACATTCCGTTGTGTCCATTATCCGCTATTCAGTTAGATTTGTATTAAAACAAATATCAATACCTATCTCTAGTCTTAAAGTCAAAATAAATACACCTTTCCATAACGTCAACTTTATTAATTTCAAAATGATTATCTTCGACGAAGAGGCAGACATATTTAATTGTAGCCCACAACCCGATTGAGATGTGTTAAAAGCTATCTGAAGGGTTATGACTCACTTGATTAATGGCCTATACAGCGGACGCTTAATCTTTCCGATGCAGGCCCAATGGGCGTTTATTTTGACTTTATGTACGCTAACCCTTTAATTTATGGCAGGCATCGGGCGGTTTGTGTGGAGTTTGACAGCATGGCTACAAAGTTGATGTGCTCGTCTTGTAACTTACAAAGATAGTCTCTTTATATATCCATTACTAGCGCCCTGCGGTGTTACCCGCGGTTAATCAGATAAAAAGTAGCCTATTCTTTCATCCAGGGTGTCAGCTATCTTCATAATTAATTTTATCAAAATTGGTCAAGCCGTTTAAGCGTGAAGAAGTAACAAACATACACACAAACACACTCACAATATTTCGCTGGTTAGGGTGCTAAATTGACCAATAACAAGTGTCAAAGTACGCTGATATTCTACGCATTAAAGCACCAACATGCTCTTCTCCATCTACTGCCTTTGTTCGGGATAAATAGACGCGCGTTTGTAGCCAATAAACCACAATTACCTGGTGGTTTTTTAAAGATTAAAAGAGTGAATCTTCATTTTTTTATTCTGGGTTAACGGACACAACTATAGAACAAGCATCTCATTCTGTCGTATTATATCAAAATATGAGTGTCTAAAGTACCCTTCATTATAATAATCATATTATGGGTCGTTTCTTCACGTCACATTACTGTATAATAATTTTATAACGCACGCCGCCGCCGCATCCATCAACGCCGTACGTGTGTAATCAAGAGATTATGATCGCCTCCGATCGTTGTGATTAATTCAATAATCGCACGGTAGGGTTTAAGTGGATTGGGTTCGTAGGTTCCATGAGAACGTTATTTGTAGATATATTTTTATGTTAATAATTTTACCTGTTGTCTGCTACTTCAATGTTTTATCTTTCATACCACATGCCCTTATATGTCTCCAGAGAAAAGCTTTGTGATACTAAATTGCTTAAAGTGCTTGATTATTTTTGTTTCAAAATGGTGTCTACTCCCAAGAACAATCAATCAAGTCAATGTTTATCATTATCATTTCGATTCCATAGTAGTTCCACAGGTCACTCTTGATTTGGATTTAAATATTGTAGTTGCCTTTTTTTATTGGCAGGGAAGGGAAATGTTTCATCAAATTTTCATTTCATAAAAAAAATATTTCATCGTAAGCATTTTTTTTCAGAATAAAAATATCTGAATGATGTAACACAAGCCTAACTTAACCTTACCTAGTCTATAGGTTGATATTTTCGAGATTTCTGAAAAATGTATGACTTCTGAGGAAAAAATTGACCATGAAACGATGCATTCTTCGAAGTGTTTTTCTATTAAAAAGAGGACGCCACTCAGGAATGCGTTACCCCATAAATATAATCGGCACATGAATATTAGAATAAGAGAGCTAAAGAGCTATTCATGGTAATATTTTATACACACGGCTACTTGAGCCAAATTATTTCATTCTGGCGCTAAATACGTGACAACAATTTAGGCATACCAACAGCCATTCCAAAATTTTCTCACGACTCAGAACATGTCGGAATTATGTAGCTTATGTTCAGCGTTACAAGCATTCACTACCAGCCACTGTATTATAATAAATAATTCAATCACGTTCCAATATCGCAACTAAAATAACATCAATCGATCGATGTATCGATATCTCACGATCGATTCCCCATCGAATTCTTGAGATTACTTGCGCAATACGAGCTCGAAGCTGGGTTTCGACTTTACAGAAAGAGTACTGAGACTAAAATTGAACAGTCTGAAAGCAATGTCGACCTGTTCGCAAAATCGTTTAGATATCGAATGAATACCACGATAAATTCCGTCTCTACGTGGGCACGATTGCTTGTAGAACTTTATTGATTGCCATTCCATTCAAGTTTCAATCCCACTCCCGTTACATACAGTTCAATATCGTTTACCGTCATTTGAAGCCTGTGCAATCGACGCGGCACCATTGTTTCTCGATCTGTCCCTAACATTACTTTTTATCGCTTCGAAGTCATTTCGAGATATTTTCTTTATCGATTTTACTGTAAGTAGGAATCGGGTTTAATGTGGGTTTACCTGGCTTTATTTTTATGCTGCTCTTGAAATTGGTTGCGAAGATAAGATCTGTCTCGACTTTTACCGACGTGGTTTTTAGATTTCTACTTATTTCATAGATAACTCTCTCTTTATATTATAAGCTTGATGATGAACCAAAGAAAATCTACTTTACATATAGCAAAGAAATATTTTTTTTTATATCAAACAACATATGAAACATACATAAATTGTGATAAACCGTCATTTGCTTGAAGTAAATGTAGTTTCCATTTTATTCATACTTACATTTTTGCTTATTTATATCTTAAAATACACTTTCGTTTCTTTCGGCGTTTCTTCTCAACAGTAATCTTTTCTTGTAAAATGCCGGTAGACTCAGACATGTAAAAGTGCCCTTTTACCCTATTCGTAGAAGAAAGTTCATTATTTCAAAGCTTGGCTGCTGTAATAAACGTTCGTTATTTATTAGTGATTATTCATTTATTTCACAATTTTACCTAAGAATTCCACAGATAAAACATATAAATGCCTACCTCAACAGTTTAATTTATCTCTATAAATCCACAGCCATTGCAGTAGTACCAGTTCACGAGTATTGACAATCCATAATTTCATTCAAATAAAACACGATTAACAAATCGACTCGATCGATAAATCGATTCAACGTCCGACAACCGACAATTACCTGCTATATATCGTGCGCGTGAGTCGATATTAACACTGCCTACTACACCTCTATTAACTATTCGAACTGTTAAGGCGTACATGAGACTTGGAAGCAATGATAGATTTCGTTACCTTATTCAAGATCCTTAAAAAGGGAAACCTGTGATACTCTGAGTACTTATCTCTGAGTACAGTTGAGACTTGTTTTTTATATTGACCTATTTGTTAACTTGACAAAACGTTGCGATATTTAGCAATATTATCACGAGATGTTGTCATATCGCGAAGGTGTTATAATTGATGTGCATTGAGTGAGGAAGTAAAATTTTTAAAAGAGATTCGGTTGAATTATAGCATAACAGAGTGTTTTTTAGTCCACGCCATACTGCGGATTTTAAGTGGTACTAATTTATTTTGCTGGCAACGACAATTTTTTGGTAACTGACTTTGAAAGTCTGTGAATGTCACTGATGTAAACAAAGAGGAAACAGAACTAAATATTCCGCAGATTTTAAGTATAATTAAAACCAAAACTTTCCACTGTGATGAAAATATTTTTTTTTTTTAATAAAATACAGTGTTTATTTCGCAAGAAGAACTAAGGATTGAGCAACGTTCCGGTCAACAATATTTTGAATTTGGTTCATGAGAAATCCTTGAAAAATCGCTATTGACGTTTAATAATGCAAATCTAACGTATGTTTGTAGCGCCACTATCCCTGGACAGGAACGACACTTAGTTGGCTATAGATTAATTCAATGTTTCTGTCACAACTCTTGTCACATGACTCGCCGTTTTGGATTTCGGTAATCTCAATGAGAAAGATAATATAATTACAGTAAAGGACGAATTGTTCCTTTTGCCTTGGATTCTTTAGAAGTTTTAAGAGGACCCCATAATTGCCAATGAGTTAACTCTTTTTAAACGATTGGAAACAATACTGCGGGTGGCCAATTTCTAAGTATTTCGACCACCTGGTTCATGGAGCATTCATTCATGACATATCGGGAGGATGATGCTACTAAATAGCTACCTTGAATGTTCATAACTCAGTATCGAGATTGTCTTTCGGTTTTGAATATTGCTATTTATTTATGGCACTTAAAATTTCACCTATTTGTTATTTATTAAATATCATCAATCATCATCAGATTTTTTATTTTTTAGACGTGACTTGAACAGTATCAGGGCTTGTTAGCCTCACGACTAGCGAGTCAGACTTTGTGGGTTACTAACCCACTAACGGGAATGTCTCTGCTCCACAGAAGTGATTAGGCATCATTCGCCAAGGGACGTGCACTGCTACACATATCCTTGTCCAGAAGAACGTCGAACGATTCCGCGCCGCCCTAGCGGACTCCAGTGACCTTTACCAAAGCAACAGTCAGCCTTGTGATAAGTTTACCCCCGCTGTTTTTCCTGGTCCGTTGGCCCTAGCAACCCTTGGTTCTACGAGCAAGTTCCCATCACCAAAATATGGACTGGTTTGAACAAAATGCTTTTTGCACACCTAAGATCTTAGGTAGGGTCTTCTGAAGATATAACATGAGATTGTGTTCGCTTTCATACACATCGCGTTCACATGTTCTATGTATATAGCTAAGTAGTAAGGCGAAACAGCAGCTAAAAAAATCAAACTCAAACTGCCTTTAACCGCAACTTATACCAATTGGCGATGATCGTCGTCCTTAAATTTTACGATGCCTTAAGTATAGGCCAGGCTGCGCCGGAGTTCACAAGCGGCAATTAGGACTTCCTGACAATCTAAACGTAATAGTTCCTCAGACAACCTGTAAGGCATGTTTTAGATTTTTTAAAGGTGTTTTACATGCTCAAGCAATATGGGTATCGCATATTAAGTGTCGGCTTACATGGGTAAACTGTGACTGCGCATACTGCCTGGTACATTGTATTTAACGCTAAACCACAAACCGCGCCATATCATTTTGTGAAGATGTTCCTAAAGCATTTACTCTGTCTCTCTCTCTCTCTCTCTCCCTCTTTTTCTTTTTAGCCTAACCCACATAGTGGTCGGGTCAGCTCCTAATGGACCAGAAGACATATATGTGTAAAACATGTAGTTGCTTGTATGTGGCATTTCTGCCTGAAGAAATGACGTGCGCATTTAGTAATCATGCTAGAAATGTTAAAAAATAAAGCAACGTAAAACCTGGCAGGATGCAAAAAGGAATTTGTATTTATTTTCGAACAAAAAGAACGAATTTTCTTAAAATCAAAAATCTTAAAGAAAAAGGGGTAGATTAAAAATTATCTATCCAAAGTTAGTTTTTAGTTTTTATGTTGAGTTACAAATAATTACAAGATAGTTCCTAAAAGTCTACGTTTCATCGACGGACAGAGCTGCATGCTTCCTCTTCTTCGCTTCTTCATGACTGAGGGCGTCACCATTTAAGGTCGTTATTTGTTGCACCAAAGCTCCACTCCACACGGTTTTCCGCCTTCCAGATTGACACCTGTAAAGTTTCCTGACAGGCTTCTTTCACGGCATCGGACCATCATGTCGGCGATCTTCCTAGGGTCCAGGTCACGAGCTACATGCATAGTTCCACAAGTAATTTCTTCGACTCGAAAGACAAATACCAAAGCCAGTAAAACACATAACCTTATATTAAGAACTACTCTCAACTCAGACAAACCTACACACGAGTTAACAAGACAATAGATGGCCGTAGATCAGTTAAAAGCACAAAGCAGAGTTATCTCTCATCGGATCACGACATCACCGGCGGCGGCCGGCAGCCACGAAACTGTATCGCAAATCTTTCATTCAACTAGTAATTTTCAAATCGTAAACAATCGATAGTGTGCACTTATGTTTTGGTGCAAGTTGTAGGAGTTTAGAGTTTATTTGTTTGTTATGTTATGTTGTGGTTATGTTATTAATACTTTCGTGAGACATATTTAATTATTGTATTAAGTCCGGGTAGCAGAACTCATATGGAGCTCTTCAGCAGTCCCTGATGAAGAGCTCTATACGAGTTCGAAACATGTCATGTAAAACGCTTAACTAATACAATAATGGTACACGTAAGTTATATTGAATAAACATAACTGTAACTATAGTGGCTCTGTGAGCTGTAGACCTCACGAGTTTATTTCCAAATGGTTTAAATACTTATATAATTTCTTACATTTTCAACCCTCATATCTCCGCCATTTTGTAAAATTTAAAAACTGAGTCATAAAAAATCTATGTCATTGACGAATCTACTCACAAAATTTCATTAGAATCAGTTGAGAAATGCGACCTCTATGCGAGATCAAACTATAATGCGTGCAAATTGTAAGTTCTGGATCGAGGAGCAGAGACATTCGTGATTGTGGTTGAAGTCTTCAGCCTGTGATTGTGAAGACCTGTGGTGGTGGCTGAAAATGCCTATACGCTATCGGTATATCCAATCACAAACTTGACAAAAGACCTTGGCGTAGTTTATGCAGTCATCACGATGTGGTTTCTGCTTCTTGCCAGTCAAAGCGCTGAACCAAAGTGAAGATTGAAACGTGATTGAAAAACTGCACTCTCTCTACACTTCTACCGCACCTCAAGTACCGCCAGCAACACAATCGGGCACACGATGATTGCAGCGCAGTGAAAGTACGGTCGTTAAATAAATCAAAAGCTACACAATAAGCCGTTAAGCAAGCCCGCATTACCGCTTCATTTGACTTATTGATGAGTGGAGCGTTGGCAGAAAAAAGGTGCAATCTTAGAGAGAGAAATTATAGCTTTAGCTTTGGCTGACTCTGGGCTTTGTATCGCGTTGGTGGCCACATAAATGTCTACATTTATTTACTGAGGAGTTACTATGAATTTCGAAATTTGAATCGTGGCATTCGTATTTGAATTGAAAGGAATGATGCGCGACAAATGACGAACTTTGAATTTCGGTTATTAGAGAATGCTGATCTGCCCTGTCTGCCTAAACTTCTGAAGCTGAATCACCCTAATGTGAGGACCTATTTAATCTTGGAGGTCAAGTTGAATAGGTCAAGATCTGATCTGGAATACGGAGCATGTCAGGATGGAACTTTTGCAAAGATATTGCCGTTAGTACAATCTTCAACCAGTCTTCTTGTACCTTCCACTTTGCAAGAAGCCAAAAACTGAACATCAAAGGATAAGGTCTTTACAGTAAACTGTAGGTTAACTATTACATACCTATTATAATTTCTGCATTCATATAGGTAACTCACGTGGCATTTCACGTGTTTCTCCTTTCCTGGTTTCTTTTAGGGCCAATAATATAAGAAGATCAGTGATGACATTATTAAATGTTTGGTTCGCGGTCATCTTAAATATACTAGAAGTTATATTGTATGTCAAAAATAACTTCAGCGAATTTAAACGTATAGGTGACGATAGGACACGACCAACAAGATATGCTGATGACCTAAGACCTTGTAGATGTAGGCTTAATATGGCAAAGAAATGCCCGAAAATCATGGGTCAAAAGTTGTACAACAATTTGCCAAAGACAATTAAGGCTCAGACTGAAATGAACACATTCAGTCGCCAGGTAAAAAAGCTACTACTCAGTAAAACCTTATATAGTATAAAAGAATACATGAATAATAAATATTAATGACAGTTTAAGTGTATAATAATAATAAATAGTATAAATAATAAATATTTACAGTTCATAATGTTTCTAAATAAAAATAGTGTATTTGTTTATTAAGTTAATGATAAATAAATATTAAGCATATTGTTATGTCAAGGTAGATAATTGTTAATGTCAATAATTATATTAAGTAAGCACCTGAGTGTTAATTTACCTTCATTTAATATTGTTTAAAGTTTCTATAAAATGTGTAAAATCATGACGATCTCAATATGTTAACATATTTTCTATTTTGTAAATTATGTAAAACTATTGAGAAATAAAGAAATCTGAATCTGAATCTAAAAGAATGAAACGTGAGAATAGATTTCAATACACTACCCAATAAAAGTTTTGAACAGGTAAAATTTATGTTCAACCAGATTTCTATCAAAAACAAACAAAAACGGACTTATTTATTCACTGCTGCATTTATTTAAAATGTTTGGTACTTCAACAATAAACATGTATTAGTATCTACGAGTAATGTAAAATAAGACTATATTCAAGCTCTAAAATACCGTAAATTTGGCTTGCCAAAATATAGATCTTTGCAATATAGATTAGACTAAATTTATTATAAAAGTTCCAACATCAGGCGATATTTACGACCGTATGAGTATTTTTGGTCTTTCCCAGCCGCCGTAAATCATATAAATGTATCATATTTATTGTTATGAGACGCATAAATGGATTAGCTATCATCTAGTATTTATACGCTAGTCATATTTTATAACTGCCCATAAAATTAGACGGTAGATATAATTTTATTGTGAGGATTTAAGGACTTAGCAATATAAGCAGGTGACTGATGAGGTATAATTACCTATTATAGAAGTGAAAATGAAGCACATCAGTATGGAAAAAATACTTTTTCTCAAACATGCAATGAAATATTGTCTTTGCGTTCCTTATAATATAGGCTCGGAAGTATCAGTTTTTGGGCGCAACAACTCGAGAGGACTGTAAAGGGATTTCATACTGCTTTTCAGGCCTAGGCCTGCAAAGTAACTTTTTTTTGTTTCAACAACAAGGTCATTCACACAGCTGGCTGGTTTGACAAAAAGCAGGTTTTGTTTTTAAAGGTTGGTTGTTAGACACTTGTGGAAAAAAAAATTCAAGATGGCGACTTTTTTTTTTCAAAATTTCAAATTGGTGCTAGGCGGCTAAAACTCGGTATCGGGGGGCTCTCGGGGCTCAAAAATATGAATCTGAAATCTTGTCCGAAAATTCGGTCAAATTCGGAAAATATCGAAAAAAAAAAACGATTTGTATGGAGAAAATTTCTAATTGGTCCTAGGAGGCTGAAATTCGGTATCCGGGGGTTTTTGGGGCTCCTGAGTCAGAATCTGAAATCGGATTTTTAATATTCGGTCAAATTCGGTATCGGGGGGCTCTCGGGGCTCAAAAGTATGAATCTGAAATCTTGTCCAAAAATTCGGTCAAATTCGGAAAATGTCGAAAAAAAAAACGATTTGTATGGAGAAAATTTCAAATTGGTCCTAGGAGGCTGAAATTCGGTATCCGGGGGTTTTTGGGGCTCCTGAGTCAGAATCTGAAATCGGATTTTTTAAATTCGGTCAAATTCGGTATGGGGGGCTCTCGGGGCTCAAAAATATGAATCTGAAATCTTGTCCGAAAATTCGGTCAAATTCGGAAAATATCGAAAAAAAAAAAACGATTTGTATGGAGAAAATTTCAAATTGGTCCTAGGAGGCTGAAATTCGGTATCCGGGGGTTTTTGGGGCTCCTGAGTCAGAATCTGAAATCGGATTTTTTAAATTCGGTCAAATTCGGTATCGGGGGGCTCTCGGGGCTCAAAAATATGAATCTGAAATCTTGTCCGAAAATTCGGTCAAATTCGGAAAATATCGAAAAAAAAAAAACGATTTGTATGGAGAAAATTTCAAATTGGTCCTAGGAGGCTGAAATTCGGTATCCGGGGGTTTTTGGGGCTCCTGAGTCAGAATCTGAAATCGGATTTTTTAAATTCGGTCAAATTCGGTATCGGGGGGCTCTCGGGGCTCAAAAATATGAATCTGAAATCTTGTCCGAAAATTCGGTCAATTTCGGAAAATATCGAAAAAAAAAAACGATTTGTATGGAGAAAATTTCAAATTGGTCCTAGGAGGCTGAAATTCGGTATCCGGGGGTTTTTGGGGCTCCTGAGTCAGAATCTGAAATCAGATTTTTAAAATTCGGTCAAATTCGGAAAATATCGGACAAACAATATTAAGTGTTATTCTTTGAAGTATATTTTTTTATTTCATTGTATGTTTGAGAAAAGCACTATACATGCCTCGTCGTGAAAACGGATTCCCGGCCTCGTACATACCTACTTGGCCGGAAATCCTCATTTTCCCGGCCTCTGATGTAATGTACTATTGTATCATTATACAAAATATTTGAGATTTCATAATGATGAAATCTCAAATATTTTCAACGTCACTACCCAAGTAGCACACCAAACTGAATTATAACGCTGATAAAGCCTTTATCCAGCTTAAATTCGGGGTATAAAGGGCTGTACCTTACCTACCTTAAGTATAAAGGGTTGTACCTTACCTTATGCAGCTTGTGTGCTATTTAGGTAAATAAGTCATAGGTAGCAATGTGGATGTGGGTGTAACGCGAAAAGATTGAGTTCAAAAGCTAAGTAAAACTAAGCAGAAATATCTCCTTATTATAATACGAGCTCACCACCGTGCCAGCGTAACTCACAGAACCAGGCAGAGTCAACCATGGTGGTCGACTGCCATATCTGTAAGCAAGTGTTGGAGTTTGACAACCAAAAGCTACGTAATAGTACATTACATACCCAGGGCGGTGAATTCATGAATATCCCAGCATGTGTTTGTGGCCCGAACTAAAGGTGAGGCTTTACGAATTAAAGCCCGAGGTTTGTCTAAAGGTTTATGTCTTGCCTTGGCCAGGAAGTGAGATTTTCTCCCCTCGTAGCGGGCAGAAAATCCCACATACGGCCTAGGGTGACGTAAATATATTTATCAGATCAATTTTTTCAATTGGCACTTGCAGTTATACTTCCAGATGCTCCGCGACACAACTCCCAACTCAGTCAATAGGGATGGTAGACTGATGTAAAATTCTAATTGATATCAATTAAAAATCTCAATATGCCATGAAATGAAGAAAATGTATCAATTAAATAAAAATTCAAATGTAGTCAAATTTAAAAACGTCATAATTAAACGCATCATTCCAAAGATAAAATGGCAACATAATTAATTTCCAATACACTTAAAGGTACCTTTAAGGTGCTTTAAGTGCCTTTACATAACGATGACGTCACGGCCTGGTAGCCATTTATATGCAGCGTTTTCAGCGCTTCATAGAAATGTCAAACTTTAACAGCGATATTAAGACTAGGACCCATTGACATCTTAAAAAATAATGTAGGTACACCCAATTGTTTTCGCCTTAAAAATTGAGTGATGTTGTTGATTGATAAAACCGATGTCTCAGTACCCGTGGACTTTAATCCATCTCGTCAACCCCTTATCATAAAGTAATCGCCGTCGTTAATCATCAGCATCATCAGACATTACCTCAAAGAGATTATCTTTCCAATAAACATGTTGATAGCAATTCCGATGCCGGGGAAAACCAATCACAACATTATTAATTTTATCAATTGATTCATTTGTTCCGGAACCTACTATGAGTGAATCGGTATTTTTTTATTGGAATTGTAATCGTAAATGCGAAATGCATTTGGTATTTCATTTTTAAATACACTACAGTTGCCGAGAAACTTCTTGAGCCTAACCTTGACTGCGCAGTAGCTGATTTACGTACATACAAATATGCATGCGCAGATCCGCCATTTTGGGTCAAGAAGTTTCTCGGCAACTGTATATTGTTTTCACCCTTATGCTAGCTTTACAATACTCGCAACCGTAACCGAGGTTGGGCGTTCATATTCGCCCAACTTCGCCTTATTTTTTCCAACAAAGTGCTTTTCACGCGCTCGTCTCGCTTTTTCCTGCAAATCGCCACTGCTATAAGACTTTCTACTCAACATATCGTTGTTTAAACATGACATGGCGCATGAATAAAACACAAAGACAATGTTAAAGTGACTTAAGTCTTACTAACGATAAAATAACCATGGCCGGTCTAACCCTTCAACGAGTTTCATCCCGCTACTCGTGTTACATACAAACACACAGACAGCCTGATGTATTAGCATAATAAACTCGTAATGGACGAGACAGTAATGTGTAGTAACCGATGTGAGACGATGAGGATAGGCTATTTTATGTTATTCTGATAAACAGAGAAACCGTGGAGTCGTCGAATATTTACGTTGTTTTAATAATGTCGTATCAAAAGTTTGTTCCTTATTTATTGAAATAAGTCAAACAGCATTAAAGTAATAAAACCAAGGCACTGAGAACTCCAGAAATACATATAAAGCAGACTTAAAACTGGTTAGATTTAAGCGACATAACGGCGTCGCTCCGTTGCGTCGTCTGATCTGGTGCAGGATCATAACTTTTGTTACAAAATAAAAGGCCTCTCTTTTAATCTTCGCACGAGTGACGAGAGTATTGACCTGGTCCAAGTTCATATCTGCCATATATGGCTTCGTATGCGGTAAAGGTTTAAAGACCCAGTACGTAAGACGAGGCGTGGTGACCGAATGACGCAAATGCACCGCTACGACTAGCTAGAAAAACGCACCGTTTTGTTCGAACAAAGATGCAAGACACGCATGCGTGTTGGTACGTAGGCTACTTATCAATCATTTATTTTCAAACACTGATAAAACTAACATACGTATTACATACTTATAATTGTGTTAAAACATTGGGTTGGCGACGTAGGGCTAACAGAATTACAAATAACACAACTAACCAGTCCCGAAAATGCTGAAACACTTGGCCGTAATTACTCCTGTAAGTATAAAGGTCGAAAACATGGTAGGGTCCATGACCATTCGTCACCACAAATGTATATATATTAAGCACGATTTTCATCATTTTCAAGCAAGCTGATTACTGTGATTCGAAATTCAAAAATGTTCATCATTAAATTAACTTTTTTTTATTATTTCATAGTTTATAATATACAATGACAATACATTAATACTAATAAACACTAAATGAACAATTGAAACCTTAATTTATAAATGGTAGACATTAGGCGGTCTTATCGCTAAAGTGCGATCTCTTCCATTCGATTCTCTTCCTTATTATTTTTTTTTCCAGAAAACCTTCGGTTAGAGGATTGAGCAAAAATAAACCATAAAAGAGTAATAAAATTAATTTATATTGAACAAAATAAGCCTAAAAGAACTAAGGTCTAGTGACTACTCCAGGGATGCGCCTGCGCCGGCGCGGTGGCCGCTAAACAGTGATTTTCACGAATATTCATTTAAAACAGGCGCGCTGTCAGATCACGCGCGATTACGCCTCCGATTTATGTCGGACAGTCGCCCGTGTGTGGGGGGCTTTACGCTGAACGCTGACATTCTGATTTACACTGCGGTGTGATTTGTGGAGGCTGGGGATTAAAAGGTAAGGACCAAATCGGACCGCAAAAGGCGATGATAGGTTTATCTCCCCAGATTCAAGATGGATTTATAAACGAAAGATATATCTGTACTTCTAGAAATCTACACTTATATAATATAAAACCAAGGAGAAACAGATCTTGTATACATGGTGATCCGGGTCCGGGTCCAAATAGGTCAGTAGGGAGAAAACGAACACTATAAGAGATAGGGAAAACTGATTTTAGTTAAGACAATAGAAACTGCTTTTTTTTATAAATCTCATACATACCCGGTGTATTGAACCAGGTTAAAATTCTGTAACTAATCGCATGTCGTATTTTAACATTTTTTACAGCGGTTTTGATCGAGTAACGTATGAGATTTTAAAAAAAAATCAGTTTTTATTGAATCTAAAATCACCGCCATGGTTCCTTAGAACAGATTTCCCTGTCTCTTATAGTTTTTGATTTCTCCTTATTTATCATAATTACGAGAAAATCGAATACTTCTGTACTTTAACATAATCAATGCCCATAAAAAACAAAATGCAAAGATTTTTACTGAAATCATAAGCCAACAGAATACTGATATTTGTTATAATTTATAGAGGAGATTTATAACTTAAATCAGAGTTTCAGTCTATTATGCCAAAGAAAATATAATTAAAAAACTTCAACGAAGGTCTCTTAGTTGTATTCAATGCTATTTATGACCAGTTTATAAATCCAGTTTCTTTTTTGGCATTCAGCTTTTCAAATCATTGTGAGAATTCTTTCATTTGGATTTAATAAAAGTTGGGAATGGAATGGAAACAATCACTCATTTTCACAGCCATCGTTCAGTTGTTGACGACACTGGATTCTAATTTGATTTCGACGAAGAACTTTCCAGAGTTGTGATTAATAACAAAGATAATAATATTAATGTTTTGTTTCTTTGATTTGATAGGAATATTGACTTTGACGTTCACTTATAGAAGATTTCGTAAAAGGTTTAACAAGGCGCTAAAGTTATCAGTCTGAATATACCGCTAAATACAAATATAATGACCCTGCTTTTCAATCTGCTAAAAGAATTATACAGGGTGTGACCTGTAATAGGGACAATAAATTAAAACATACCTACTCGTAGATTCTACTCTTCAAGATAAACAACATTCGTTCTAAAGAAAAAACACTCAAAATAAGTATTTCATATTTTATTAAATATAATGTGTATGTATGTATCTGTATGTATGTTTATCTCTAAATGTATTTTTTTGAGCATGAGTATGGCTTGTATGTTATTTATGTTGCTGATTTTTTATCTCACCACCTATTCTTTTTAGGGTTCCGTACCCAAAGGGTAAAAACGGGACCCTATTACTGAGACTTCGCTATCCGTCCGTCCGTCCGTCCGTCCGTCTGTCACCAGGCTGTATCTCAAGAACGGTGATAGCTAGACAGTTGAAATTTTCACAGATAATGTATTTCTATTGCCACTATAGCAACAAATACTAAAAATAAAATAAAATAAATATTTAAGGGGGGCTCACATACAACAAACTTGTAATAGATTATGGTACGGAACCCTTCATGCGCGAGTCAGACTCGCACTTGCCCAATTTTTTGGTTAATTTTTTGCTCACTCATCTACCCAAAGATGTCTGGAATAGATCGCTCTTTAGCGAGAAGATCGCATATTGTTTACAATTTTTAAATTAAGAAATTGTAGCATTTTTCTTTCTGCTGTACAATATTATTGTTGTATTGTATTGTATATATACTTATCTAAACCCGTGAAACGTCAATAAAGCAAATTATAGTGGTTCCGTACAGTTAATAAATGAAAAATGAGTATGTTGAATGCGAGTTTGACGGTGAATAACTTATGAGTTTTTCTCATACCCAACAGTAATAATGTCTGTTACAAAACTTGTAATTATTTTTAGGGTTCCGTACCCAAAGGGTAAAAACGGGACCCTATTACTGAGACTTCGCTGTCCGTCCGTCCGTCCGTCCGTCCGTCCGTCCATCCGTCCGTCCGTCCGTCCGTCCGTCTGTCACCAGGCTGTATCTCAACAACGGTGATAGCTAGACAGTTGAAATTTTCACAGATGATGTATTTCTATTGCCGCTATAACAACAAATACTAAAAATAAAATAAAATAAATATTTAAAGGGGGCTCCCATACAACAAACTTGTTATAGATTATATATATATATTGATATAGATTATATAGATTATATATATATATATATATATATATATATATATATGTATAGGTACGGAACCCTTCATGCGCGAGTCGGGCTCGCACTTGCCCAATTTTTTTTAGTTTCCCGTAGACATTTAATAACTAGCGTTAAATTATTTCACCATACAATTAGAGCCAATTTTGTGCTCTTACAACTCTTTAATAGTCCCCCTGAATAAATAATCGCTATGTCGGTAAACACTGACTTTGTCACAGCATGGCATTACGGTCAGGTCTGTCAAATGATAGTTCTTGACTTATTCTGTTACGTTTCGTAGATAATAGAGGTTGATTGCACGAAACGTGTCAGTGGGCTGTTCTATAATGATAGCAAATTATAGTGAAGCGGTGCTGTTACAGCTTTTAATGACAGTGCTGCGACCAATGTGGCAGCTGTCGAAATCCCTTGACAGACTGAGAGGATCAAGGCTGTGGTATCAGGTTTTTAGGATTCCGTACCCAAAGGGTAAAAATGGGATTCTATTACTAAGCCTCCGCTGCCCGTCTGTCACCTGACTGTATCTCAGAAGCGTGATTGATAGACAGTTGAAATTTTCACAGATGATGGGTTTTCTGTTGTCGCTATAACTGGAGGATGGATGGGATAAGTGGTTTTACGGAACCCTCGGTGCGCGAGTCCAAATCGCACTTGGCCGGTATCGTTCAAATGTCAAAACGTTTAGAATTGACTTTATCAGTGTAAAAACTAAATACGTGCTTGGTAAATTGAAATTAACTAATTGATAACAGTGATCACTGATGACCTGAGGAACTGAGACGTGGTCATTCATATTTATTATTTTTATTTTGTTTATTTTTTATATTTATTAGGAACTTTACATGTTTGTTTTCTTAGGTCTAATACAATCTCCAACAAAACCAGTGGCTGGAGAGGGAGTTCAAGTAGCGTATAATTATGGAATCAAAGATTTGGTGTGATTGACGTAACGACCTAATAGCTCAGTTGGGAGAGTACTACGCGAGAAACGTAGGGTCGCAGGTTTGAATCCTGCTTACATTGTAGTAGATCACATTAAATTTTCCTTTCATAATTTATGTCAATATGAACGACATAAAGTACTCACAGAATTGCGCGGTGGGGGGCAACGGGTGGGCGACTTATCCCGGAGAACGGATGGCCGTTAGGGTAGCGAAAACCTGCAGTGCCTTCAGACTATGTGGATGGATTACCTGGTGAGGGTCGCAGAGTGTTGATGGGTACGGTCTTCATAGGATCGCACTTTATGGCGAGCAATAGGGAAGGGTTATGTTCAGCAGCTGACGTCTGGGGGTGATAGATACAGACACCTCCTTAGCACACTTATAATTCTTATAACGTAAGAGTACTAAGAGTAAATTAAATGGAATATGAAAACCTGCATTTTTACTAGTTGGTGGTGGCTCGTGGCATTCTCGGTTGAAAATATTCAAATAGATCAAATTCTGGAGCATAAACCTAGAGCTTATAGTTTTTTTGTAGCTTTGCATGAGAACATTAAAAAACCATGTGAAGCTAATTGGTAAGCAGTATACTCACTATTGCCTATTCAAAACAGAATAGTTACAATGAATGCGTTCATGCCCACGTGCAACAAAGTGTTGCCTTTTGTCAAACAAAGCGATCTCATTACCATTCACACTGAAGAACTAGAAAACAATAATACGGATAATTAACGTAAATAAAAATATACATAAAACTTACGCTTACCACAAAATATGTCATAAAAACAAGGTTTGAAATAACAAAAAGTATTTAACGCTCAACTCTTTGCGTTGGAAAGTGGGTAATCATTTTAAATGGTGGTTAGTTAGAACCTGTGTGGTGATTACTGGGGTAATTATAGAGTGTTTTGAATAA
Source organism: Apotomis capreana (assembly GCA_947623375.1). NCBI lineage: Eukaryota > Metazoa > Arthropoda > Insecta > Lepidoptera > Tortricidae > Apotomis > Apotomis capreana. The sequence continues at coordinate 5,641,741 of OX392505.1, read as the reverse complement.
TGTGGGGTAATAACAGGTAATGTTGGAGCTGGTAATGGAGTAAATGAGAGATGTAAACAGACGAAGGCTGGGCGAGAGGACATCCTGTAGCCTTAGATTCCCAGATGTAAGCCATCAGGCCCAAAATTCAAAACTTTATTCTGCAAGTAGGCTACAAGAGCTCTTTTACATGTCAGATTCTAAATAACATAATAATATAAAAAAAACACTTACAATTTACAATAATAATATCATAGTAGTAATGCAACAGACAATGCTCGATGGTGGACCGACCTGGTTAGGGTCGTGGGAAGCATTTGGATGACGCGTACGCACGACCGATTGATCGCCTTGTGTTTTACTCAATACACCTCAGTGGAGAGCTTTGGGGAAAACCTCTATACTATTATAAAATTGTATTGAAAATCACTTTTCTATGGAGAGCGAGGATTTTTTTAAGGAAAAATCCTAACAGCGCGATGCAGGATTGGTTTGGCCGCGTGGCGCCTACCGTGATGGTGCGTTCATTCCGACCGCGCCTAAAGTGCAGTGCGATGCGTTGGTGAAAATATTTTTGTCCGCTCATCACACCGAAGCAGCTGCACGGTTGTTAACCAATTTCGATTTCTGCTAGACATCCAAAGATGGTCCGGATACTTTTTACCCGACTATGATAAAGAAAAAAAAACACTATCGAAGTTGCGTTTACCTTCTAGTTCTCAAATAATATATTAAGTATGCTTAGGTTACCTATCGTAAGTCCGAATTTTTGTTTCCCATCTGGAAAAAAATACTTTCGAACAAATGAAAATTTGGTGGAACGTTACAGATGGGGAACATGTTACGGAGTTGTGATAGGGTACCGTATGCTCAACCTCAAAGTAAGGTTAAAACGGCTTGCTTCGCCTGGGTTCTATCTATAGCTCACAAATCAAATTGTTGGACTGAACAAGCCACGAACACCTCGGGCGTGCAAAGTAATTTCCGCCACTCGATAACTCAGCTCGTATGGATAGGCGTGGCCTTCATAAACAGAACGTCATAACCGACATTATTATCACACTATGATATAATCTATTGGAATTACGAACCGACCCACGCACGGAATGAATAACGAGCCATAGGTTGGGCTATTATGTCTTGTTGGAAGGTAATGATTTCGATGATCAAGAGTCTATTATTAATAATGAATAGTCTATAGAAAAAAGTTGCGCTGTGATTGATTTGCGGTTAAATAATGAAACTAGATTTATGTGGAGTTTAATTTGAAATTAGGGGTGACATAGATAAACCATTGAATTTAACGATAGAATAAACGGTTTGGTTAGGATGAAAATTGTTTCCCACGTGTAACATTTCGCCAAATATTCCATTTGTCCGAAAAAATGCTTTTCCTGAAACCCGTTATATTTTCAGGATTTTATAACATCGTTTCAAAGAAACCATTAGGTTAGGTTTGTTTTATAATTATTCTGAAAAATTAACTGTATTGAAAAAAAATGGCTTTCGGTTAAATGAAAATATGGTAAAAAATTACATAAGGAATTACAGAATTTCATTTTTTTTTTGTTTCATATAGGTAACCGCATTCAAAAACACATTTAAATAGTTACCTATATCAATCCGTGTGAGTATTAATTACCATAATTTATTAATGATCTACTCCTAAATTTTCTCCTACCTTTAATTTACAAGCACACCAATGTATCTGATTAGATAGTTTTATAAATACACGAAGATATATCAATCTCACAAACTCATCAGCACGGCTGTATCAATTTCCAACAGCCGTTCTCCTAAAATGAAACTTAATTAAGACACAAAATTAAAACTATAACTAAATTAAAACTGCCCAAATTTGGCAACCAGCTAACTTTGAATCAGATCAATATCCCAATATTTCAAACGGTTATTTTATTAGCAGTGAGTCATCTGTACCTTGAATCTGTACAGATAGACTACACGGGCGGTCTTCACAAGCATTAATCTTTCTTTACACCGCATTCATCAATAAATTGGTGGACGATTCATCATTATTGTGTGGGCATGTATTGGATATTGTTTCATTCTCGAATTATTGGGCGGTGCTTGTTAAAGGAACGGTATTTGTTGAACATTATTAACCGGATCAGACAGACTGTTAATTATTAGATAGGTACTAAGTATGTTACTAAAGATACTCGTAAAGTATCAGACTCACTTCAAGATATCGATATATTTGACGATTTAAATGATACTTACATTGACATAATTTTAGACTTTAATAACAACCATTTCATAACTTGATATATTTTTAATTTTTTTATCACTCCTATTTTTTTATTTATTAATACTTAGTGCACTATAGTTCATAATAAGAATATTTATCATCCTAATTATATGAGTAAAATACAAAATGCATGTTAGGAATTAAGTGTAAAGTTTGTTAACCAATACTTTATGAGTAAAATATAAGGTTAAATCAAATTGCAATTAACACCAATTAAATAGGTACTTACCTATACTCTTTACATATGTTTGACAAAAAAAAATATGATTCTGATTCTAAGACTTTACTGGTAGGTAGAATAGAATCAGAATAGAATACTCTTTGTTGCACACCTCAAGAAGAAAGAAATACAAATACAGATAACACTAATCATTACAATAGAGGTAAACAATAGTAAATAGTAGGTAATAGCAGTAGGTAGTACATGCTTTGACAAAAAAAATAACGTATTGATCTTTGTATCAATGATTTAATAATATAATCATGGTGTGTACCCACATTGATAAAATGAGACATTACATGTGTCATAAATAAAAAATATGAAACATGATTTTCTTAGAATTTCTTTTTACTTGTTTCAAGGAAAAGCGTAATTTCATCGTCTAATTATAGTCTGCAGATTATCGATTATTGTCATATAATCTAGATATCATCAATCATCTGAAATCGATCATTAAGCTAATTATTATTCCTTATCATTTCGACTGAAATGTCACATTTTATTTATTATACCCTCCATCAATATAAATCAAAATTTAATGCCCGATAACATCTTGGGATAAACAACTTAACGGACTGCCTTAGATAAGTAAATGGGTATATAATTTGGTATATTCACATGAAACATTACAATTAATAACTATGTATAGTATAGATTTATGAAACATGTAATGTCTCATTTATTTAATGTACACGCCACATTTTTATATATTAAATCATTGATACAGAGATCAAAGCTAAAAGAAAAATTGAAATGCTTCCTGGTAAAAGAGACCTCTAAAATAGCTGCAAACAGATTCCAGTTATGCCATTATGTAACATTTGTTATTCGAGTTACATACAATAGGGCATTGTAGTTTTATTTAGTATTTTCATTGATTTCCAAATAACGAACAATTGGCTTAACATTTCTAAAGTAAATACGCTGTAAATAGGCAAACAACATCATAAATTCAACATTATCTCCTTAAAAATGGCAAAAGCATTATTCAGAACACCTTTCTTCAAATTTGCTTAAAACACTGCCCTCCCTCACCCTGCCAACAATTTGTCACTGTCGCTACTCATTTCTTATTTTAACCGAGTTGTCAACTTTGGGGACGCCCCCTTATTTCATTTTGATGTTTCACTGTTGTTGATCTTTGTAAAGCTAGTGTTTTGTTTCAGCTGTTGGTAAAACTTAAACACTACTAACAAATATGTACAAAAAAGCTAAAATTAAATTGAACTAAAACAAAATCAAAAAAGTGCTCCCCTTTGGCATGGTACCGAAAATGCTGGCAGCATTTCCTCGCTGAACAGCTATGCTGATACGCTGTGCGAGGAAACTGCCTGCTCTTCGGTCCTCAGTGGTCTCTCTAAGTTTTTAACTAGCAGTTTGCAGTCGACAACTGTGCGTTATTCTCGAAACTTCTTGCCTCGCACGACTGCATTTTGCTTGTAGTATTTCCGGACCGATACGACCTTCAAACCTTCAAGAAAAGAGCGTACTACCACCTGAAAGGCCTTCTGAATCGAAAATCGATCTCTCTAATAACAAAATCTCGAGAACAGTGAATAAGTACTTGACGAAGCTACCATTATAAAACGGTAGCTGTCGTACATAATCAAAAATGCATTAACTGTATAAGAAACTCAAACATTGTTAGTGACTTTTATATTTATTTAGACGGACAATATTAAGCCATTGACTAGCAACGAGCATCGTCCCAGTAATCCTTATTGATTAATAATTGTATGAGAATAATGCCGTGCAGTCAGATGTCAGATACAAATGTTGAAATGGAGTCGGGTAATTATATTTGAAGGATTCCGCAGTTAGAATATTGAATATTTAATAAGGCAGTGATGACATGCGGCACTGAAGCGTGGTCGCTCACTATTTCCTTGCGGGATCCAATCCGAAAGGATAAGATACGCAAGAAAACCAAGGTTGTAGATATAGCTCAGACAGTCGCCAAACTTAAGTGGCAGTGGGCGGGGCACATTGCTCGTAGAACCGATGGCCGTTTGGGGCAGAAAGGTTCTTGAGTAGCGACCGCGGACCGGTATACGCAGCGTGAGAAGGCCCCCCAACAAGGGGGACCGACCTGGATCGTGGGCAGAAATTTGATGAGGGCGGCGCAAGAACGATCGTTGTGGAGGACTTTGGGGGAGGCCTTAAGTAGTCCAGCTTCTGACATACTCGTACATTCTGATGTTTAGTTGGTGTTTTACTTTGTGGTATCACAATAATCTAAGCCATTATTTTTAATCTTTCGCGTGTATGCAAAGTGATCACTTGATTAGCCACCTGCCTTAGAATAATGATTAATGATTTATACTCACAATTATTCCCCGTCGCAATTATTCAGTTATAAATCAAACATAAAATTATAATATTTATAATTGTTGTTGATAATTATCACCGAGGCCACAATGACGGAACCCTAGAAAATGACGCCGCCATAACGTGAATATTAGATAAAGGCATTCATCAATGGGAAGTCATCAGTCATGCTGCCTTCCTAGATAATGACTGTATGAAGCTTCCAGGGTGTGTTCTCAATGGATCTCTTGCGTAGATCCTTTGAAAAATGTTTAAAGGATCTAATCATAATAATGGATACAATAGATATGTTAGTTTCTCTAATACATTCATGATAATTTTTTTATTAAAGCAGTAACGTCTGCTAACGTAAACCTTATGTTTACAATGAAGCGAAGAATTGAAAAATTTAATGGTTCGGACAGGATTCGAACCGGCGTCCTACCAACTGGACCACGAACCAGATGTCCGAGCCATTGAATCTTTCAACCAGTTGCTTCAACATGCCTTAGGGTATTTCGCTTCATGGTAAACATTTATGATTCTCAATATTAGACGTATAACTACAATTTTATAGGGTAATCGTCAAAAAATCAAAAAAAAGTTACGGTAGATTTAGTGAAGTAAAGAATCGAATGATTATTACTGAAATCTGGAAGTCCAAAGGGGAGGCCTATGTTCAGCAGTGGACGTCCTATGGCTGAGATGATGATGATGATGACTTAATCTCGTATCGTTTAATCCCTCGTTATGTTCAGGATGAGTTCACGATCTTACAATTAGAAGAACCTTCGCTAGTTAAGACATCTAAATAAAAACCAACGGTATAAACAACTTTTGTCTCCAGTCACACAAATGACGATAATTATTCACCCGGCTTTTGATCTCGCTGCTTACTGACATGCAAACACAGAAAATATGTCAGAAGTTTGTATACCAACATTCAATATGATTTAACTCAATTGCAGAAAGTACGAAACAAAACTACCCAAATGGACCCGCCAGTGTTCTCTCAAATCTGACAAGAGCATGAATAAATCATAACCGGTCCTGTAATAAAGTAGCCATGTTTTTCCCTTCGTCCATTTATCAGTGTTTTGCTCGGCCATTGTCGGTTGACCTCTCTCGCGCCATACTTCAATAGAAACGTCAGAACTGACGAAAATGAATACTCACATAGCAGAGGTCCTAAAGACTGGTCAGCTGCCACCAAGTCTCCAGTTTATCAAGATCTCTTTCCCCTCTCACGATGTTTGAGGTTTGAGAACGAATGGCTTCTTTTTCGTCGATGACGGGAGCTCTTGACAGCTGGTGATCTGTTTCAATACCAGCTTGGTCATCCATCATAAGCGTCAGTTTGAATGATTCTTGCTATTGCGTAATGTGTTTGAAAACTATTAAGTTTTTTTTCGTGTTTCGTTGCTTTTTCAAGGATAGTAAATTGATTTATGTCTGTGTAATACTAATGTATTGGTAAGCCATTTATAAAGTATCTTGTTGCTAGATTAGAGTAATTTGTTGGTTTTAGCGTTAAAAGCGAACAGAAATGAGCTTGCATGTGTTATAATGAAAGTGTATCTTTGGTGTTTAAATAATTTACTTATTTTGTTGAAGACACTTTCATACCGTTCAACATGTAAGCGTATCTCCATACCGGGGCACAAATTGTATTAAAACGCAAACGCCGGTTTAGACCCTAAAAGGACCTTGGTCAATATGACAGCTGAATTCACCAATTGGAGCGCGAGGATTGCACGTTACATACGCCATCTATCATGATATTGTGTTCTCCGTTTGCTTCGCCTTATAATATCTCCAGTATGCCCGCTTCACAATATCGCATAATGTCGTCCCAATGATCCATAGAGCATAGCCGCAGTGAAACAAACATATCATCAAACCGCATAGCCATATAAACCTCTGCACGGGTTGTACTACGCCTCGTTGAGTGTCATTCAAATTTATGACTGAAAAGAAAGAAGATAATTTTGTAATTACAATTACATACAATAACAGAACAGACAGCTAAGACTTGTTGGCTAATAAAATAAATAAAATAAGTTTTTTACGTGCTTGTAACATTGAAATAAAGTAATTTATTATATTTATATCTGAAACGTAAAAACCTAGTTATACTGTGCATGCGCCGTCACTCTTACAAACACTTGTTGTCACCTATGCTTATTAATAAGAGATAGTTAGGTTTAAGAGTTTTGGTCTTAAATTATTAACGGAACGCCTTTTTTTGCATTAAAGTTACCTTTGTGCGGAAAATTAAAAAAGTATACATTACTGTTCATTTTTATGTAAAACCGGCAAAATCTTAAGAAATGTTGGCTACGCCACACTGATAAATTTTACGTGAATATTATAATATTATTATACAGTTATGTTGTCAATGAAGCCATTACGGAAAACATGATCAATATAAGGAACGATGAAGACGACGAAATCGACACAAATATAAACCTCGCGAGCGTTATACCTGAAATTGAATGAACTGTATCAATGGTTATTGGTAACATGATTCCCCCCCCCCCCCCCCCCCCCCTCCCCATGAGTACGCCGAAGCTGTTGGAGCCAAGTAATTACTCACCGATGGCGATTGACTTTGATAAAACGGCCCAACCTACTTGTTTAACACGATTTATTACCTGCGGAGCGGGGAAGAATGGAGGCGACGAAGCGTTATCACTATTAAACCAATATTGTTTGTAAAATAAAAAGGTGTGCTCTAGAAAGTGTACATGAGAATGAGAAAATTTAAACGAAATTATACCTTTGGTCATAGGATTTCGTACTCGACTACACTGTTGACAATAGAGTGTTACGTTATTACTTCTGTCTGTTGGGGGGAGGCGGGCCTTGACACACTGACAAAAAAAAAAGATTTGTTAACAGTATCTCAAATGCTGCTAGTTACATAAATCGGAGGACTGACAAACTGAGGGCTCTTAGTAACCAAAATAACTTATTACCTACATAATTTTGGTTACTACTAAGCACAATAAAATTTGGCTATTTCTCATGTAGTTAAAGTGCAGTTATCTCTATATCTAGCTTACTTTCTCCGGTCATGTCCACATGTTTCTTTAACCTTTTGAAGCCAAAAAACGGCTGTGGCGGACAACTAAAACTCGTGCCACTAATGCCCCATCAACAACAGTCGTCCCTATTTTCATGATCAAGAACTTTCTAATTCATACCACTACAACAATTATTTTTCAATCCCTGTTGATTTTGGAGCACTTCTTTTTTTGTTGCTCTGACATCGTTAGAAAGGTTAAACAAGTCTTCCCATAGTTTGCTCTACGTACTTTTCCATTCTTTCATTATTTTGGTTTTTTAATCTCTCCGTTCAAGGCGCCTTCTAGTACAATACAAATAATAAACAGTACAACAATATAAAATGGCCGCTCCACCGCTTCTCGCTCCCGGCCCCACGCGATGATCTATCAAGTTGTCTACACAAGATTAATGCGTACAGATGATTGACGATTTGCGCTGCGTCGGCGTCTCTCTAATGTTCCGTGTGGCCCAACGTTGGAACAAACATTTGGTATTTGGCGATAGAAAAATGTAATTCTTTGCTTTTTAAAGTATTAGCAAAGTGTTAAATTAGAATTACTGTTCAAAGTAAGTAGTAATTTTGCAAAATACTGTGTTTTGCGAGTGCTATAGTAACAGAAATTTTCAATAACTTATACACTTTCTTCAACATGAAAATACTTAAGTATTGACACAAAGGTGATATCAAAGAAGAAAAAATAATGGAACTGCAACGTAAGCATGACAGCACACCGTGCAGTTTAATATTTTTTTCGTAGTTTTTATTACCCTTTATTGTTAAAATATTTAAAAATAAAAATGCGGTATTTCGTCATTAAAAACAGAAACGAATTCCTTTTTTTTAAATTGAAATAAATACTTGTTCATTTACTTTTCATATTTATAGAAAATCTTAAAATTAATATTTCATCGTTAAAGAAATTCAATTACTTATTTCAATTTTGTTTCATTGTGTAGTTTATCTACACAATTAAAATAAGTAATTACAGAGGTCTTGTTGTCAAGGATTTAATATTGCAATACTAGTTTTGATGACAGACGAAAACATCCGACCTACAACCAACGTTGGACGAATATTTGCAAACCTAATGGATGCTGTTCGTGTAAATAATTGCAACAGATGGCGAGACGTTTGCTTACGTGTCGCGTCGCATTAAAGTGCTTCCAGGCAGCCATTGACAGGGTTTTGAATAACCCGATGGTACTACGAATTTTAGTTTTGTTACAATACGGCTTTTTTTTAATAAATAAATAAATATCGGACAACCTCACACAAATCGATCAAGTCCCAAATTAAGCTCAAGAAGGCTTGTGTTATGGACTAGACGACGATATACGTACTTGTACCTATAGATAAATATATATCTACTTAAATACATACATAGAACAACGATGACGCAAGCATAAATATTCGAGTTCCGCACACGAATATTTGGCCTGGACGGGATTCGAATTCGGGACCGCCGGCTCTGCAACCAAACTGCGCCAAACGCGTCGTCATTTGACTGAGGTGAAAAAGGAATTTCAGATAGGCACACTGAACCCTGTACTATTTTATACTATACTCGTACTATAGCTATACTTGACTTATTGTAATGTCGGGCCGTTCCTGACATTTTTTACGTGAGTTAAAACCGGTTATTAGATAAAATAACCTATTTTTAAAAGTTTCTAAATAAATGTTGTTTTGTTTAGAGAGTAAAATGTATGTTTTTATTTATTTCTTCTGTTACAACCAATACCCGGGATGTCATAAAACGAACTCCGCTTGACCTGATGGGTTCTACTGTCTCAATTATTGTCGGCGTAATTTCATTAAGGTTTAAAATTCTCATCTTGCCTGGTTTGTAATTATCTCTCTATTGGTTTTGATTTTGATTTCTGGATAACTTTACATGTTAATCTTGGGTGCGCCAAAGTTCACATAATTTTTCAACCCCGATTATTGGAACTCCGAAAATGTTACTCATACAATTTTTCATCATAATAGTCACTATTTATACTTAGTCACTAATACTACCGATCATAACTCCGAACCATTTAAAATCATAATGTCAATTATCATAAATATCTCTAATACTCCTTTTTATTTTCATACATTTATTCATCATAACTGTTTTTGATCCTATTTTTCACTGTCATAATTTTCTAAAGCAGACTGGTTTGTACTCATAGACTACACAATCCTATATTTTATAAGGAGACTGCGACAAAATGGAACATGGTTCAAAAATCGAAAACTGTAGGTTAGGTTAGGTTTGTATTATGACCACGTATAGTAAAAATGCTTACATGCTTGCTTGCATGAACACTTGTAAATAATCTAGTATTAGATCAAATTTTTAAAAGCAAATGCAGAGCCAGGATGGATTTAGGATGAAAGTTTATCGTTAGGAAGACCTGCGCCAAAATGAAGCGTGGGTCCAAAACCGAAAACTGTAGGTTAGGTTAGGTTTGTATTGTAACCACGTAAAGCGGAGCGAGCGAAGCGAGCGGAGCGTCAAAATGCTTGCATGCTTGCTTGCATGTCCACTTAACTCACTATAACTCAAAACAAGCATTATGAATAAAAACATGTGAAGAAAAACTGTATCGATAATTAAATGTTATGATTGACAAGTTTATTGTAATTTATGATTCTGAATGAAAGAAAATCGGCATTATGAGTACACACATAATCTTCGTGACGACATTTTATGAATTACGATGTTCTGAAAACTGTCTATTATGAACGCGGTTGGTAGTAGTACAAATTTATGACGGACAAATGTATGAAGTAAAAAATTCGGCAGAGTGATGATTCTGACTACAAATCGGTAGTAGAAGAAAAATTCGGAGGATCAATTTTATGTGAGCCAATATGGACCCGTTAATCTTGCATTCATATTTTGTGTTTTTAAAATCCCAGTTATGTTTAAGGTTATTTTTTTGAACAAGAAGCTGGTGAAATCTATAAATGTTACTAAATTATTAACATTTTGCAGGTCCCTAACAAATTGGCGGAAGGATAATATTCACTCAAAGCGGCTCCTAGGAAGTCAACCAGTCAATTACTATGTACCTACAACTGCTGCTCAAGTGCCACGTTGATGACCATGTTTAGAAGAAATGATGATTATGTTTAACATTACGAAAAGACAACTATATCAAATGAGGTCTAAGAAGAATTACTTGCTTTTGTGATTAAATGAGAATAAAAAAATATATATTTGTATTAAAACAAGGTTGATATCAGAAATATTTTATTTTCAGTTATAATTATAGTTAATGGTACAATTAGTGCAGTTCATAGTTATGTTGTGAGTTCTTCCATGTAAATTAAGTGTCTGACTAGTCAGGCATGGTTTATTTTCAGGTTCCTGCTGTTGTGATAATTCCTGTGGGTCAAAGTTAGAGGGGCTATGTGTAATCCAAGTGTTGTTGGCACGTGACGGTCCTGGTTGGTTAACAGGGCTGGGTGTAACCAAAGTGTTGTTAGCATGTGACGGTCCTGGTTGAGGTTCAGTATTAACAGGTACATTAAGACCAGATTGGAATGTGGATGACGAAAATTCTGTGGACTCTTGCGACTTTACATTAATTAATTGATTTTGCAATTTGTTTTCCAATTTTTAATTTGTTATCAATGGAGTTTTCTATGTATCCTTCTGCTACATTACTTGACCGCCAACCTCCATGCCTCTTCAAAGTTGTTATATCAGCTCCTGAGTCGGCAAGTAATGTAGCAGAGGTTCTCCTAAATGCATGTCCGGTGTAAAGATTTGCATCAGGCAAATTTAAGTACTGAGCGATATCTCTCGGCATATTCCCAAACTTGTTTAAGCCTATTACCTGGGCAGTGCACCTTCCTCTTTGAAAATTCTGAAAGAATCGGTCACTTTTGCCCTTAGAAGACCGCAGACTCTGATATTTCTTGACTATTTCTGCAAATGGGCCGTCAATAGTGAAGGACCTGGGAATTTTATTTTTTGTATTTGGTATTTTGACAAGAAGTATGTCCCCATGTGTTTCTATATCTTTTACTGATACATTTGTGAGCTCTTCGCGTCTGCATGCGCCACAGACTCCAAATATAAGAGCAACCTATGAACAAAGTTACATTTTTATTATATATTGTAAGACAATTGTTTATTTCATTCTATTTTTTTTAACTTCCTACTTTATTTTTAGAGTTAATTTACTTAAATTGTGTACATATTTTATTAGATTTATATTTAAGTTTATACCTTTGTAGCTAGATGTTGCTGATCTGGAGGTTCATTAATAAACGTCTCAATTTGTTCAGCTGTTAGTACCTTCGATTTTTTACTCTGAAATCCTGCACTTTGCCTTTTTAAGAAAGCAGTCAATCTGGTGTAAGTTTTTATATCTATGTCATGTTTTAACTTTATAACAGCTTTCAACATAGAATACTCGTATTTTGACCATAATGTTGATGGCCGATAGGTTTCAGACAGCTCTTGAAAATAGGCCATCAAAACAGTCTCTGAAAAAGACTTTGCGTTATGTAAGGTTTTCCACTCTATAAATTTTACATAGACGGCATTATATTGGTTTTTACATTTTTCTGGAATAACACAGTCATTGGCAATTGCTGCTCTAGCACGAATGTCTGGTGGTGTCATATCAATGTTTGAATCACTCATTTTCAATATTTTTTTATAACTTCTCGTACCAAATTATATATTTATATGCGTTAATGTGTTTAAATAATGTTAGAAGTTATTTCAAAAGGGCGGGCTGATTTGCTTTTAAACTTTTTTTTTCTAGGCATATGCTTGTATCATTCAGCCAAATCAAAGAACGATTTTTAGGAAAGTAAATATTTCATACATAGATACCTAAGACAGAGTAGGCTATAAAATGCAAATTCTTAATATTTTTTCGTCATTTATATATTAATGAATATTTTAAATAAATACTCCTAGTATTCGTAAGCGTTTTTAATTTCATAATTTCCAAGTAAAAAATCTAATATAAAATTACTGCGTTTCGAAAGTATAGTTTGGAACTAAAAAGTAAAAAGCACTAGTTCGAGAAATTGAGCTTCTCGCACGCTACGCAGCCACAAAAAGTACCACTTTTTGAGCAACTGTATTAAAAAATACATATTTTAAGTCGTAGGTACATTACTTCTAATCTATTTCTTCATCGCAGTTGGAATTCTGAGCAAAACATCAAAAGTAACTCTTTCTTTCTTTGCATTAGTTAACTGTAAATGAAATCCGACGTATGTTGCTCAGCAGTCAAGTAAAGACATAAGTAGGATGGATTATACTGATATTTCGCGTGACCAGTAACGAATGAAACTAGGCGAGACGTCCATCATCGGACTGGGACAAAGAATAAATTCTACAGAAGCGAAAACAACATTTTATACCGGGTGTGGGTTAAAACATAGATTCTACCTATTTAACTAAACAACATTAGATTTTTGTAAGAAAAAAGACATCTGAAAACTGTTTTTTTTTTAATGTGTGAAACAATGTCTTATGATTAAGAATAAAATTTATGTTTTAATTTATTGCTGTTGTTACAGGTCATACCCGATATTTAATAATTGCGTCTCCCGTTCGTGATTTACGCCGGTTAGAAACGATTACCAGAAAAGTAGGTTTAGGAAATGCGAGTCTCGCAAAATCGAAATGCTACCAGAAATGTAGGTAAGATTTGGTTAGCACTGTGAACCTCAAAAAACCGAAGTGCTACCAAAAAGTAGGTGACATTATTTGTAACTGCGACCCTTGCAGAAGCAAACTGGTACCAGAAAAATAGGTTAGATTAGATTAAAAGGGACAATCGTACACAAATCGACCTAGTCCCAAACTAAGCAAAGCTTGTACGGACGATATACTCGTACATTATATATAAATACATATATAGAGATAACATCCATGACCCAAGCTCAAATATTCGAATTCATCACATAAATATTTATTTATTTATAGATTATAACTGCCAGGATATAACTACCAGAACAGCAGGTTTGCGCCAAGCCAATTATGATAACCAAATACCTACAATAAAGATTACCTTCTCTTCGATGTAATATCGCTGAGTTACTCTTTGCTCACACCTGCGTTGTTTTGACGTGCACGTTGATAGAGCAATTGCATTAATCACAGTAATGGCCGCGGTAATTGCTTCTCCCGTCGTGATTTACGCCGGATAAAAACCGTTTCCATTGCTACTAGAGAAAATGTGCATTTTATTAATCGCTAAAAACTGATTGTTAGCGGATTTTTGACAGGTTGGGTGCGTGTGATTTTACAAAGTTAGTAATGATACACGCATTATTTTTACTGTTAGCAAAAATATACTTTTTTTTTGTTGTTTCAATAATTCCAATAGTGAAACTGTTAGAATAATAATATTTAAAACTGATAGTTTATAGTAGACGAATTGACAGGTTTGAGTGCGTGTTATATAAGACTTGGTGATATAGCATGTTTTATATTGTCGGCAAAATACATAAACTAAACTTTATAAACTTATAAAGTTTAGTTTATGTATTTTGCCGACAATATAAAACGTCAAAATACATGTATTTTTAAATCTCTTTAACATTGTGCTGACAAAAAAAAAGAGTTTTACAATCGCTAAGAACTAATGGTTTAAGTGGATAGTTCGAGTGCGCGAGATTTAAAGGATTTCTAATATCAATATTGCATGATAACACTATTGTAAGAAATACATATAACTACGAGTATGTACTAGACAGCAAAGAAAGTGGTATTACTTACCACTTTTGGACGTTAATACTCATGAAATAGAGGCAAAAGGTGGTAGAACAATTTTTGGTACCTAGTTTTTTATATTCGCTTAATCTAAACATATATTAAAAAAAATTACAGAGTAAATCCTAAAGACTACTCAGCCTGAAAAATATGCGGTTCTTAATTAAAATACGTTTGTCAAGCAGGAAAACTTGCGTAAAAACCATAATTAGTAAGTAATAACTGAAACCTAAGAAAAATCATGTTGGGAAATCATAAATTATTACATTTTACGATCATGGGAATTGAAATAACGCATTGTCTGAAACATCTATTGTTTCATGATAAATTTTAAACCATAAATGTGTAATTATTTTATATGGGAAGTTTTTCATCAAGGTGAATAGAGAAAATGTAGGTAAAACAGATATTTTATTCATTAGGTTAGGATACAATGCATTAATAAAGGATGGTGTGTTTTTGTGCTAGATAGTATTAAGAGACACCGTTCTTAGAGAACTGGTAGGTAATGACGACAATGCACTATCTATGCTTATAGTAATTTATGCAACTGTTACAACACGAGTGCGGTTTTATTCGATCATAATAGGATCACACGAGTGTATTAAGGCTTACAGTTGCATAAAGTACTATAAGCCTACATTCTTCTTCTTCTTCTTCTTCTAAGAAGAAGAAGCCTAAATTGTGATTACCTATAGACATATATTTTCCTTTCAGCAGTAATGAAGTTAAAAAATCACAAAAAATCACAAAAAAATCATTTCCACGCTGCGGGTCTGGAGGTCCCACTCTGTGACCCCACCCGTACCATCAGACCGCCCTGGTAGAGCCGAAAGGCTCGGGCACAACACAAATAAAAAAAAATAAAAAAAGTTATGAAGGACTAAAGGGGGGAGGCCTTTGCCCAGCAGTGGGACATAATAGGCTCATAATATAATATATATATATGAAGTACTAAGTACTCTAGCAGTTATTCCCGCGGAACAAGACCCCGCCCGCGGTATCGTAATGTTATGAAAAAAAACCGGTCAAGTGCGAGTCAGACTTGCGCACCGAGGGTTCCGTACAAACACTCCATCCTTAAGTGGTTAAGTTAAGTTTGCACCTGGGTATGTATAGCACTAATAGGGTCCCGTTTTTACCCTTTGGGTACGGAACCCTAAAAACAACTTCTAGTGCCCCAACCCCGTGTCTGTATTTTATAATGTAGGTATTATTTATTATCCATAGTATCTAAAGTTGTTATAATAATTTAACAAATGAAATAAATTAATGAATAATAAATCTTTTATTTGGGAAAACAACTTAACCATAGTTACAAATTTTTTGAGCCCTCCTAGGCTATGTAAACACCTGTGTCAATGGTATTTTTTTTTTACTGGTAATACAGTTCGGTTAGGGTTTTTAGGTACGATTTTAGTTATTAACTGTGTACGTAGTAGAAGTAGTAGGTACCGATACATAAATAAATATGTGTTAAATATGTATACACTGTAGGATGTTTCTCCGATATTTGTCAACAATGCGGTATTTGACAATAGTAAAAATAAATTGTATAATTAAAACCATTAAACACTCAATATACGGAACCAAATAAACTACAGCAAACTTCTGGTCACTGTACTATTTTTATTGGAGAAAAACTAAAAAGAAGACGTGTTTTGACTACTGATTTTTTTGACGTCACAAGCCAGTATCTTCATAGAAAGTTCATATTAACAGATCGTTTTTGACATTTCATAAAGAGTAGCTGATTTGAGCTGTCAATGCTGTCATCAAGTGCCGTATTGCTCTCACGCACCAGGGCATATGTGCAACGATCTTATTCTATGTGCATCGTATGCCCACATGTATGCAGAATGGTCGCGAACAAAATGAGCTGTCACTTGTTTCCCGCTGCACTATTTCACTGCAACTAAGTCTGACGGGCGTGTTGAAAGACGCGAGCGGGAGGTGGGACGGAAAATACGAGTTTGTTGTATGTATTAGTGAGACCTGAGACAGGAATAATATTTTATTTACTTTAGTCAAATACCTATATAACGTGTACTTACGTCACTTCAAAAACAGATACATATACAATGAATTAATACTTAATTAAAACTAAATTATAAAAAGAAGAAGGTTCAAATTACACCGCTCCCTTTCATTTCTTGTCCAAAGGTGCCCAAAACACTCGCAGCATTCCCACGCTGAATCTCAATGAACAGCCTTTGTAATAAAAACAGAAAAAATTTATTTATTGCGATAAACACAAAAAAAGAAATATGTAATTTTTGTTAATGGAAATATGTATAGGTCGTTTTTTGCCCAGCATACGCTGTGACTGAGACCCATTGTTTGCTAAGTAATCGTTTTTGTATATTTATTGTTAATATGTTATATTATTC
This sequence comes from Apotomis capreana, assembly GCA_947623375.1. Classification (NCBI taxonomy): domain Eukaryota; kingdom Metazoa; phylum Arthropoda; class Insecta; order Lepidoptera; family Tortricidae; genus Apotomis; species Apotomis capreana. The sequence continues at coordinate 5,624,770 of OX392505.1, read as the reverse complement.
TTTCTTTCTATCTCTCTATTAATTGTCTTTCTGTCTCTCCATGGATCGGACATCCACGGCGAGCAGTAAAAAGTCCCAAGCCTAGTTATAATGCTAAATCTCCAGTTTTATTGATTTTACTGAAGATTCAGTCTTTACTTTTTTTATTTTTTAAGGCAACAAACAGTCACAATACAAAACATATAACGGTTAACAATAGTATGCTAAAAGACCTGGAGTGCCATAACTTAAGGTTATACAAAACTAAATTTTAGTATGGGAACGGTAGACAACGAAACAGCAACGATGCAAATAACATTAAAATGCAGCTAATTATTTCAAAATGACACAACATTTTGAAATAATTAGTTATTCTTACAGCTTTGATTTTAATTGACAGACAATTTGGTTTTTAAAGCGTTGACAATTTTTATATGAGAAAAAATCAGCATTACACAAATGTATGTTACAGTAATTGAGACAACGGTTGAAGAAAGAATTAGATTTATATCTGGTACGGGAGTGCGGAACAGCAAACAATTTCCTGTGGCGTGCAGTGCGTTTTGGAATCTTAAATGATAGCTAAACGGTTAATCTTAAATGATAGCTAAATGGTTTTAAACCAACACCTAAATGAGGAACTTTTTTTGTGTACCTCCCGCGCCAGCCGTCGCATCGCATCGCGCCGTAAATAAACGCGCGCGGGTTGCCAAACGCGTCGCGATTAATTACCGCGATTTCGCGTCGCATGCGATTTTACTTTATGAGTGTTTCGCGTTTAATCTTATATGTCGGGGGTCTTTAGCTGTCGCGTCTTCAGATAGGACGTGAGTATTTAGCTGCCGAGTCTTCGGATGACATAAGATCACAAGCATAGAGTCTGAGGCACGTCGTTTGTTTAAAAGATATGTCGCATATGTTATTCATCACCTACAGGTACTTAATTCAGATTGAGATCTCGGACGAGTTGTGGGATATCATCACTCCAACTCGTTATGGGATTGATTATATTGAATAATGCTAAACGTTGGCGTAATTGTTTAGAATAACGAAAAAAAAGACATTTTATAAGGTTGACAGAAAGAAGCTGGTTTGTAAAAAAGTACAAAAAAAAATGTCTTATTTTCTACCCTATTCCGTAAATAAAGACGCCTCTCTCACAGTTTCCAAAAATACAATTTCATTACAATCATGTCTATCACGCTTGACGTTTCACTCGCGAAAAACGAATAATTTTATATTGCCTCTTGAATTTTGAACACTACAAAATCCTGATATTTTTACAACATATTGAAGTAACCAACAATTTCACCTCGTAACATTTATTTGGCATAACCCTAAATAAACCACTAAACACTTCATGCAAAATAAATCCGTCGTTGGCAGCCCTGTCACGAGTCCATAATAGACGGCGTCGAAAAGTTATGTCACTCCCGTGTCCGCCTGTCGCCCCTGACGTATTGTCACCCGCCGCAGACACCATGTCACGAACTAATTGCGGACAATTCCCGACTCTCAAGCCAATACAGAACGTATAACTAACAAATATGGTCACTTTCGGATTGTGTTAGAAAAGGGGAGTTCAAATAATTATCGACTAATCGTGTCATTTTGAGACACGATCGAATTCGACGTGTAATAAAAATGTCGGAGTGTTTGCATGCTGCGTGATGCTATCGTCGTCACGTTTCGAAGATTTTACTGTTGATAGAAAGATCGATCGATGCTACATTGTCATATGTATTGATGTTGGCATTGTTAAAATAACGTACGCTGTGTAAATTTTATTATTTGTTTGACATATGTTTAGCTGTTTTATTTACCAATTTAGTTAGTTGTGCAGCGACCACCAGCATTAGACATCTAGAGTCTAGGCTAGAGTCAGTAACAAAACTTCATAGACCATTATTATTTTTTTGAAATCTCGGTCTTTTTACCTTTGCAGATCTACAACGGCCAACCGAAATGTTGGAATCCAGAATCCGGAATATTGGAATTGGTCTTTTTAAATTAAAGAGGATATTAAAATTTTTAATATCCTCTGACAACCAGCTTACCCTAGCAAACCTAGAGCAAAATCGTCTTTCAAAACAGGCATCCATTCAAGAGCCATAATGTTCGGTAGTATACAAACAATTTCTCTCCTTCTAAGTTGGTCCCTCACTACTGAGGATCGTGACTCCGGCTATTCATATTTTAGATAGCAGCTCTTCTCCCTTCGGTTGCGTTCTGAAGGGCGGTTCTTAAAGTTGTATCCAGTTGGTTGGATATCTGATCACACCTTTGTATTCACGGGCTTCTTCCCCATGGTCCAGTGCCGTCCATCTTTCTCATCACCATTAGTCTCTCCGAATTGCCAGGGTTTTTGCCCACTATGTGACTAAAGTATTGTAGTGGCATACATTTGAGGCAGTTGGTAGATAGCCTTCTCTGGCTTTACCAGTTTGAGTCGGACTATTATGGAGACAGTGCAGGGGTACAACCACTTTACTGAGAGTCATCTTACTTGCAGAATAAAGTTTTGAACAACAATATAAAAACAATTCCTGCCCGAGATCCTAACCAAGTCATCGTTTCACCTTTTTGGGGGCCGTATCAGGCTGCGTCTTCCTGTTCACGGTCGCCACTCAAGAATCTTTCCACCCCAATGGCCATCGGTTCTACGAGCAATGTGCCCCACCCACTGCCACTTAAGTTTGGCAACTGTCTGAGCTATATCTACAACCTTGGTTCTCTTGCTTCGTCATTTCGGATTCGATCTCGCAAGGAAACTCCGAGCATAGCTCGGTCCATTGCCCTTTGAGAAATTGGATGAGGGCGGCGCAAGAATGATTGTTGTGGAGAACTTTGGGAGAGCCTTTGTCAAGCAGTGGACGTCTATAGCCTGATATGATGATAAAAACAAAGTTTTACATTTTGAGTAGTGTACTACGGTACCACAATAAAGCTCTAAAGCATAGCTACAGCTATAAGTACCTATTCCACATATACTCGCAGTTTACTTACCAGCCACCTTTGCGCAACGCACTCATGTTTTTGTCACTGTTTTTACGCTAATCCGCCCGCATGCTTGTACGAAATGTCAATACAAATGTCAGATCACAATGTCGCAGTGACGTGACATATCCGTTTCATTGTTCGCTTGTCATTTTTTATCGGAGCGCCATCGATTGTCTATTGTGAGAGCCATTATGTTTGAGACAACCTTGTTATTAAATCTCTTGCATCGTGCGTAATGTATGGATCTTTTTTATTGCAATTCTTAAGTCTTGAGTTACTATTTTTCACATTTCTTGTACTGTATCAACTCCAGGCCTCACTACCAGTGAGTTGGACTTTATGTGGGAGTACAAACCTACTAACGGGAATGTTTGCACCACATGATAGAGTTGGAGTCTTGGAGTTCTTTGATGACAGGCAAGCTGGGGTCAACGATAGTGACAAAATTTTACGGGTTCAAACTCCCAAGACGCGATTGGTGCACACTTAACAGACGCCGTACTGGCCACGGCAGCTGTGCTCAATACCGGCATCGCTGCGGTTGGGCTGCTCCTCCTGCTTGCGACTGTGTTGCAGAAGTGCAATCCATTCAGCACATTATCGAAGTGTCCTCTAATTCGCTACACTGGAGACCCAGCCGAAGACCTGATCAACCTCAACGACGATGCCATCAAATGGCTAATCAGTCTAAAACTTAATAATAAATAGAGTTACTTGCACGTTTGAAAAGCTAACAATTCAATAGAGGTACTAGTTACTAAAAAAATATAATATAAAACCATACCTTTTAACACCGGCATAAAATACAGATGGAATTCGTCTCTCCTAAACCCAGGACCCTCATATTTTTATAAGTATCTCTCGCTTTAATAAATCGTCATTAAATTAACATTATTGGAACACTTATTTTTGTTGTGTAATTAATTTGACCCACTAAAAGTACATTCAAATGTTCTAGAAAACAATTCGCAAAAACGTTCAACAACGAAAACACTTATTTTATGGATATTTAAGAATAACTGAGACTTAATTGAAAATTATTGCTATAAAATACTAAGTAAGTAAATTTAGTATGCGATTTAGAAACATTCGCGATTTTACTGCTAATTACAGTATACTTCCAGCTACTTCGGTTGTATTAAGTACCTAACACCGTAAACATCAAGTAAGCATAAATATTTTAGCGTGCTATCAACCCATCAATCACTGTTTTTACAACCGTAATTAACTGAATTCACAAATTGAGTTAAGCAACGATGTTAACACGCCAACAATGTACATATATATATCTATGCAACGAACAAAAACTTGATGCGAACACGACATGACGTGAAAAACGGGAAACAATCGAAAAAATAACGGTATCGAATCGCAAATTGGTGCATTTATGCATTATTTATGTATGGAACTCTGAAACGCAGCGCGCAGCCAACCGGCAACGAATTGATCAATTTGATTGACCGCTGACAGACTAATAGTCGTCAATTTATGTCAATTAATTGCTTATTGTTATAACATTGACTAATTTACATTTGTTCCCAACTAAAACCAACACAACCTTATAACTGTGAAGTCAAGATTCATTATCGTTTAATTCAGTTTCATCTGGTTGTATGTTATAATGCGGTTTGAAGATAATTTAGGCGCATTGTTCATAGATGGCATTGCTAAATCGGGCATGCAAGCGATTTGAAACTGAAGATTGACTAGTGCTAAATGAATGCTTATCAGGAATGGTATTCATATTCACGAGTTAGCATGAAGAAATGTGTCGATCGATCGAGTGAAATGAATGAATGACGTGTTGTAGAGAACATTAAATTAATCAAAAAAGGAAATACTAATTTGATACGACAATATTCCGAGTTTGGACGGATGATCTCTCAGAATTGCAGGAAGTCATTGGGTGAGAGCACACGACTGGTTTTTGTGAAAATATATGGTGGAGACATTTGTCTAGCAATTTCGACTGATAATGATGATGCTATGATAACATATCAAGGCCGGCACCGGACTTGACTCCTCAAATTCAAAACATTGTTTACCGGAACGCTGCTCAATCCTTCGTTCTTCTTGCGAAATGAATACTGAATCCTATTTATAAAAAACTTAACATTCACTACTGTGGTAGTTTTGGCTTCATTATGCAAAAATTACTTGAAAGTGGAATATTTTATCCTGTTACCTCTTTGTTTACATCAATAACATTCACAGACTTTCAAAGTCAGTTACAGCTGCCGGCAAACTTTTAGAGCATAACCTTGACTGCGCAGTAGCCGATTTACGTACAAATGTACATGCGCAGATCCGCCATTTTTGTTCTAAAAGTTTGCCGGTAACTATACCAAATTTTTTTCGATGTCATTATAATAAATAATTAGTACTTACCACTAAAAATCCGCAATATGGCGTGGGCTGTAAATCCCCTGTTGGGCTTTAATATCACTAAGTTCTTGTCAGAACCGTCATTAGTTCAGTACGTTGAAATATGTAATCTCATGACCATGAGTGCGCTTAAGAGGCCTTATTCCTTTTTATTTTTAGGGTTTCGTACCCAAAGGGTAAAAACGGGACCCTATTGCTGAGACTTCGCTGTCCGTCCGTCCGTCCGTCTGTCACCAGGCTGTATCTCAAGAACGGTGATAGATTTCTATAGCCGCTATAACAACAAATACTAAAAATAAAATAAAATAAATATTTAAGGGGGCTCCCATACATCAAAATTGTTATTGATTATGGTATGGAACCCTTCATGCGCGAGTCGGACTCGCACTTGCCCAATTTTTTTTTATTTCCTTCAGCTTTTTGAAGTGAAAAATATTTTTTCGTGAGTTCTAAATAGTGACGTAGCTATTTCATGTTTTCATTGCGTGCATTCGAAAATCAATTTCGAGTAGTTACTGAAACAAAAATTAGGTATTAACGAAAAATTCAAACTGTAGGTGCCAAAAATATAATTAGACCAATAAATCGCAATAGCCCTGTTCTAAGTAGTAACACTGATAATATGTTAAGAAACATGTTTGATCATAGAGAAAACATTCAAAAACAATCAGCATTTTTGAACGGATCAGGAGCCTTAAGGGCTAAAGCATTCGCGTCACGCACGCCGTGTCGCCGTGACGTGACGTGTCACACCCGTCACGTCGTCACGACGCTTGTGCTTCATGGAACTGCCACCGTTGACGTGTATGTTGTTTAGCATTACGGTAATTACTTTCAGTTAATTGTTGCGCCAAATCGCGTCAGCTGGCATGTATGCACACTATTATTTTAAGAATGGGTAGTTTGCACAAATGTAAGTAATTTTGACAGAAAAAGTGTTTTTCTCAGTCGACCTTTGACAACGGTTACTGGAAGGTTGCTAAAACGTCAGGGAGGCTCAAATAATTAATATTATACAAGATAAAATCCGTTTAAATTGTATTATTTAAATGTGTGACAGTCGCGCAAACCGAAGAAAATAATTATTATCATTATTATTACAGTACCACCTCTAGTAAGTACAAAAGGGCCACAGGACTCTTTCTTGCGCGAGATATACTACCTATCTCTTTCTGTACAGCACTGTCAAAGAGTGACGGGTGATGCTTCGGGCGACATAGTTGTGCTAGACAGGTAGTACCGAGATTTTTTTATATGACAGTACCTACCTGAAATACTGGTAAAATATCAAAGGTTAATAAGTTCCGGAAACAAAGATAAAGTCAATGCAATCATAATTAGGGTTCCGTACACAAAGAGTAAAAAACGGGACCCTATTACTAGAACTCCGCTGTCCATCTGTCTTTCTGTTTGTCGATCGTCTGTCCGTCTGTCACCAGGCTGCATCTTATGAACCGTGATAGCTAGACAGTTGAAATTTTCACAGGAGATGTATTTCGGTTGCTACTATTACAGCAAATACTGAAAAACAAAACACAATAAATATTTAATGGGGCTCCCATACAGCAAACGTGATTGGTTGCATTGAACTTTGCACCTCATTTGCATCCAGTGCCATATACCATACCAGGTGCAAACTTAACTTAACCCGGCCAGTTAAGATGGGATAAGTATTTGTACGGAAACCTCGGTGCGCGAGTCAGACTCGCACTTAGCCGGTTATTTACTAGCATGCTCTAATCATGCAATGGCTGATATCGTAGTCAAGAATGTACCGATGATCTGATAGTACGTCCATCGATCAAATAAAATTGTGTTAATTGGTAATGTACGGTGATCGTGTGATTAAGATTACATACGGATTTATTATAGTTTATAAAGATTGTGATAAGATTAATTTGATCAAGTTGTTTTTCTTCTAGCGAATGTACTTACGTCGCGTTACTAACGAAATTGGTGGAATTAAATCATGTTGCGATGGCAGTGTCGATAACTGTACTTTACCCTTAAGAGGCCTTATTTAAGAGGACACATATAGTGATTATTTCAACCAACTTTTTGAAGTGAAAAATACTTTTCCCTGAGCTCTAGTAAAGTATCATAGCTATTCGCGATATGACGACGCGTTTGGCTCGGTTTGTAGACACCTGCCTACTGAGCCGGCGGTCCCGGTTTCGAATCCCGGCCAGGGCAAATATTTGTGTGATGAACTCGAATATTTGTGCTTGGGTCATGGTTGTTCTATGTATTTAAGTATATATCTATCTATATTAGTACGTATGTATATCGTCGTCTAGTACCCATAACACCAAGCCTTCTTGAGCTTAATTTGGGACTAGATCGATTTGTGTGAGGTTGTCCGATATTAATTTAATTATATTATTATTCATTCCATGCTTTCATAACGTGCAAAAATAATTAAAAAAACTAGTTTTCTGCGTGAATTTTGTTATATTTGAAGTTTTTGAAACTAAAATTATCAATGATAAATTCAAACTTTAGGTTTCAATTATATATCAATAAATTGCAATGGCCCTGTTACAAGCAGTAACATTGATCATGTGTTAAGAAACATGTTTTATCATAGAGGAAAATGTCTAAAACAATCAGAATTTTTGAACGGATAAGGAGTCTTAACGCTCAATGCAGCACAGTTTTGAACATTTCTAGTACTAAAATTTTATAAGGCCGTTATAAGGACTAGAAAGTGCTTGATTGGAGATATGTAAAGCCGTGTTGAATACAGCCTTATATGTGTAAGATGGGAGGTAATCTAATCACTACCATGTACTTGTCACGTCTAGAATTCAGGCTCAAAACACCTCAATCACGCCCCATCTGCATAATGCTGTCTCGCAGTTGGTAACGAGTGACAGTCGTAGAAACAAGTGACAGTCGCTCCCGACGGCTGCCAGCCGTATGGAGCAAGTCGCCGCGCCATTGCTTCCGACTCGCGCTTCCTTCGACGGCGAGAGACGGGGTAGGGTTGGGATGTAAGAAAATGGATGTCGACATATGAAAGTAAGGAATAATATTTTTTTTAACTTAAACAAATATCCCTTTATTAGTATACCTTTTTTTATAGTAAGTCTCCTCCTCCGGTCAAAAATGCTGATTGTTTTAGACATATTCGTACAACAGTGACAAATAGTGTCACAAGCACAGTAAAGTCACAATAGTGCTTCAAGCACAAACAAACGACAGTAAAGTCACAAATGTCAGTAGTACAAACAAAGTCACTAAATTACTAACGTAACAGAATAAGTCTGTAATCGCTAAACCTCTACATTTGATAATTATAAATTAACTCAGAGAACAAACTAAATAAAATGGAAATGAATCCGTGGGTCAAATCAAGAGGCAATTCACACGGCACGGCCGGTATGGTACACGTCCCGTCTCAATCATATAGATCGAACCCGAATCATCGTCCGGCACCCAAGCCACACACTTAGAATAAAACAACGTTATCAAATTTCATTTCTCAGACCCCACGGCTACGTTCAGCAGTGTTTACATTAACATCATAAACTGCCTCGCTTCTATGAACAAAGACATCCTTTGCTATGCGTCAAATATCACCTAAATCTTAATGCCGCTAACATAAACATTGAGCTAGGAATGCACGTTGCCATTCACGGGTCTCGATAGCAGTGTATTTAATACGTCCCGCGTCGACAGGTATATATTTGGAACCTACAGGTTAAATTTTTTACTGATAGGTTTTGTTCCAAAAACTAGTCGAAATTAACGAAATTCACGCAAGAAACTATCTTCTTCAACTTATTTTCGACTGCACGCAATCAAAGCATGAAATAGCTATGTTACTGACTAAAAATCGGAGAAAAGTATGATTACTTCAAAAAGTTGGTTGAAATTATCATTATATTTGTTATATAATAATATGAAAACAAATAATTTGAAAAGGAATAAGGCCTCTTAAGTATCAGCATCTAATCAGTCCACTGCTAAACGTCCCCCAAGGTTCTCTACAACGAATCGTCGTGTACCACCCTCATCCAAATACTTCCTACGGTCGTAACTAGATCGTTGGTCTAACATGTGACTGTCGTTCCTCAATTTCAATGATTTTTTTACCATCATTAACATCTTTTACCGTCAAAGTACCAACATCGATCGATAACTGTTCCAACTCCGCATGTTCCATCCCTATTTCCCGACATGTCAATTAGGTGTGCACAGCTTTGCATTGAAATGTGCTGCACTGGTAATGATGCCTGCAGATTGAAGAACGGCGAAAGATTCCTTTACCTGTCGGGCGAATATTTGCAAGATACAATGTTTTAGCGATGTTTTTTTACCAGAGTTAAGAATAGAAATGTCTGGAAGAGACCGAGCCTGGTGGAAGAGGCCAGGAATGGAAACTTACAAAAAAAATTAAAAGAAAAAATTGGGCAAGTGCGAGTCCGACTCGCGCATGAAGGGTTCCGTACCTATATATAATCTATAACAAGTTTTTTAGTATGGGAGCCCCCCTAAAATATTTGTTTTATTTTATTTTTGGTATTTGTTGTTATAGCGGCAATAGAAATACATCATGTGTGAAAATTTCAACTGTCTAGCTATCACCGTTCTTGAGATACAGCCTGGTGACAGACGGACGGACGGACGGACGGACAGCGAAGTCTCAGTAATAGGATACGGTCCCGTTTTTACCCTTTGGGTACGGAACTACGGAACCCTAAAAAAATAGACTACATCATGTTCAATAAAAAAGCCGTCAGTGTTGATTTAGGGTCTATAATTATTGACTCCTAAAAATTTTTCCGTCGAATGTTTAATTTCGCCGAAAAATCATTTCGTCGACAGCATTTTTCTTTGCAACCATAAACTATTTGAGATTGTTATAAAACAAACCTAACCTAAATCAATAGGATGATATTTGCAAGAATTATGAAAAATGTATGACTACAGAGGAATAAAAAGTCTGCGAAGTGATTATTCGGGGAAATGTTCGACGAAAAATAATCGCGTTAACTTTGCACATCATTTCTATCTATACATACTTTCGTACCAGGTGCAAACTTAACTTAAACCGGCCGGTTAAGATGGGATAAATATTTGTACGGAACGCTTTCTAAATTTTATTTAGCGATGGTTAGTCCGAGATCTGACATTATATTTAAGTATCTTCCTTTTTACACAACGCAATAAAAACAAAACTATAAAAAACGTTGCGTACCTAATATGCAATTCAAAACAGCCGGATGTTATTGTATAAAAATGAGTAACGATTATAATTTTGCAGATCACACGTTATTATAATATGTCACGATGAGTAGGCAACTGGGGCATCAGATAGGGTTATGATGGCAGATAGCCATCGTTTAGAAACGTAATCATATTTACGATTACAATCAAATTTATGATTGTAGTTAGCGGCCGCTCTAGTTAACGCGATGAAAGATAATGATTGCGAAAATTAATGAGTATACAGAATGGCAAATTATTTTTTCTTGTGCAATCTGCGGTCGATTTTTTATAAAAAATAAAAGCGTGCTGAAGAACTAAAAATAACGTAGGGTGACGGCACCAATCATGGACATTTAAACCGCAGTATTACCCAGTAATGGACAGCAAAGGTGTAATATTTTGTATTTACTTGTACTCTAGATCCTCTCTGTACCATCAGATTTCTAATTTGCACCCACTTCTAGTATCTCTGTTTGGCCCTATAGTTGACTGGTAGAGAATGCCATTTGGCATTAAGTCCGCCATTTGTACTGACTTGTTTTGTGCAATAAAGTTTAAATAAATAAATAAATAAATAATGCCTTATAGCGCACCATTTACGATCTTTACTGATATGACCATCAGTTATCTGAACATAGTGTTATTAGTGTAAAAGTATCTTGTGTAAGGGGCAAAGATCTTTCGCGTCCGCATTACCCTGTGTTGCCGTGCACGTGTCTCCCGGGTGGTGCTAAAGAATAATCAACCTTCGCTGCTCCACTGCTCTCAAAGTGTCTCGTATCGTAGCCCATACCAGATGCAGAAATACAGAAACTATTTAATAATAACCGAACAAAATATGTAAATGGCCCTACTCCTACTACAAGTACTACACCTACTCCTACTACAAGTACTACACCTACTCCTACTACAAGTACTACAAAAATTAGTCCACTCCATGCAACTGTGACCGAGTCGCGGGTGGCGCTTTGGCGAGCTCGTCACCATATCAAGACCATACCACTTAGAAACGCATCAAATCTCCTTACACAAATCCCTTAGTTAATAATAATAATAATAATAATAATAATTTATTGATAAAACATAATGTACAGAGGTGACGGTTAAATTCTATACTTAAAAAACAAATAAATTCACAATTTACATAACCTGAACTAGGGTTGCCCCTGTGTTTCAGGCAATGGGAAAGCCTTTACATTATTTAATTTAAGTACATATTCATCTATCTTACAGTAATCTTATTGTAGCTTAACGACTAAAATTTACACTAAAGAACTAAATTCAACTAAACAAATATTTATTTCATGACAGCCAGTAAGTTCTCTGTATCTTCGTACGTCATAGTTTGTAGTGACTCACGAAGCGCTTTCTTACATTGAGCGAATCTTAGTGGATATAGGTCCAATGGTAATAAATTCGTTATACTCTTTGATGATTTGGTTCCGAGTTTCGGAATCCCAGTGTCAATTTACATACTAGATACGAGCTTTTGAAGAGCAGTGACAGAGATTTTAGTGAGTTTTGGTTGTCACCAGGCGAAATGATCTGTTGTAGAAAGTCCACGTCGAAACCCCGCCTACTCAGGGGACTGGTGACTATCCAATTGACCGACAATGCAAATCTCTACTACCTACTTTTACTTCTCGTAGAGCCAGTGTAATTATTGGTCCTGTAGTTGTACCTATATTTTACTCGCCTAATAATATTAAGAATTAGTGTGTGTGATGTTTTGAATTAAATTCTTGTAGGCACGGGCAAAGTTATTTTTCACAAATACGATGATAGATGGTTAGGCGGTAGAGAATGCCTTAATTATGGCATTAAGTCCGCCATTTGTTTCTTCTATTTTAGGCTGTGCAATATAGTTTAAATAATTATTTATTGTTGGCTTTATAGATAAAAAACTCTGCACTGGAAACATCGAACGGACAGTGGAAGTTTTGGAAGACTGCAATCAACTATTGGACGATACTAAAATTGGGGTTATTATTTTTCGAATTTGGCATCTAAACTAATTAACTTGGCATCTAAATGAATAAATAGACATCGGAGACATTTAGCTGCCAAGTAGTTATTGTAGGTTAGGTTAGGCTCTTTCATTTTTTAAATACCCGGCTAAATACGAGTACATGCCTTTAAAAAATGGCCAATCTGGAGTTGAATCGTCACATGAACGACGGCTAATCTCACATACTGTAGCACTCCAAATAGGCTACACACACCACAATAAGCATATGTCCAGCATTGGAAAAACATGATGCTAAAAGAGAAACACGCCTACTAATGTGACAGTTTCTATTCTCAGTTCTTCCCCGTCACAGCCTCAGCCTAAAGCGATTCACTCGCAATGACTGATGACCCGCCGTGATTAACGAGGCCATTCATCATCGCCCTGACGTGTGACGACAATCAAATTGATTGACGCGTTTAATGTTCAATATCAAGTAATTGAGGGTTTGGGCTGCGATTTGGGTGTAAGAAGCCTTAAAGTCCGTGTTGTCTTGTAACGAGTATGGTTTTTATTCCAGTGGTCGCAATCGATTGAGAGACAGACATGAAAACAAATATAGATTATATGTTTCTGCAATAGAGAATATGGAAACGATTATGGTTCAGCATCATATCTCTATCAATATTTCTTCTTCTTCGATGTGAGAATAATTATTGAAAAGTGCAAAATTATGTGAGAAATTCAAAGCAACTGAAACGTGACCTTCATCGAGTGTGACGTCACACAGTCTAGACGCGTGTGATAGTTTTTACCAAGGAAATACTTATTTGTTGGACAGAAGCTATTATAAAATAATATAAAAATGATGAGTACAATTTATCTATTGAATTTCTGATTGGTAAATATATAAATCTGTTAGCAAGTTTTTAGCTCTTGTTTACAAAACTTGTTAACGTAGAAAAATAAATCCTTTGGTAATGTTCTACATAATCATTAATTTATTATTGTCGCTAAAATTTGGTTTATGTAGGTATGTATTTATTATATTTTATCATATCTTACTTACAATTAATCCAATAGTTTTGAAATTAGGTAGGTACTAGGTATTTTTTCAAATTTCTCATGATTAATAACAAAACTAGATTTCCAAAGCGCCCTTACCTAAAACCACATCAATACAAACACTTGTATGACCCTATCAAAATCGATCCCTACCCTTTTTATTGGGGACCATTAAAGTGGACTGAAGAGACTAATATTATTGAAAGCACCCCTATGCTCTTACAGCCCCACGAGCAATGACTTGTCATAGATGAATCTATTTCATTCATCATTCATAGCTTAGCAGTTAATCGCGCAATGTACATATTTCAACTAGTGTCTTAGGTCTGTCTAGGAAATAAGTGCATGGTTACTGTTTAATTGTATTTAGATTGTAAGCCTACCCTGTACTTGTTTCTGTTTGATCTCCGTTAAATAAAATAAAATATAACTATTTTTCAAATAAAACCGCCGTAGACAGAAACAGATGGAGGAAAGTCGTACGAGGGAAATTGATGCAAAAGGAAGGTCACGAAGGAGCCCTCACCCTCAAGAAGGAGGAGTTTACAAATATTAGAAAAGATAATATTTATAATAGTTTTGTTTTATAATTTCATATTAAAATGTCATTTCCGTATCAGAAAAGTTCGACATGAACAGAAGTTTTAAGTACTTTGTTTAAGTATTCGTGTAATTATAGAAATGTAACAATATACAGTACAGTTTAATATAATTACAGACGCGAATATATCAATTAAACGGATCTCTTCCAGTCAACCTTTGAGTCAGCGCTGAAAGAACTGTTATTGAAAGGGTAAACAATTTACAGTCTGATTACCCTGGCAAAAGTAAATTCACCCTGCTTAGCACGCCCTCTATTCTGTTACGGTATTATTTTTGTCTGTACTATACCCCACTTGGTTACAGTAAACTTATTTTTTCGCCAACTCGACACAAACGCTGTTAACAAGCGTAGTTAAATAAATCTCTTTGTTTCTGTTCAAAAATACTTATAAAGTCAAGAGGTTTTATTTAAATTTGTAATATTCTTGCAGTGAATCAAATATTCAGAGGGATTTTACCATAATGTCGCATGTCTTGAATCACTTATTTGCTTCATACAAATAATACATTTAGCATTCGTGTTCAAAACAATACAGGAGTGGAGGAATGCTTCATAATATTTTGTAGGGAATTGTAAAATGTGTGTCTCTCGGTACGTCAATAATTTAAGAGCATTGCTCAAAAAGTTTGTACATTATTTAAGACGTCAATTAATGATCAATTATATTTTTCCTATTTTGTTACCAATTTTCTTAGTGATTTCCCAATTTTCCCATACATTGATTTCAGGTTCAGGAAAAAAGTGCAAGTATAAAATAAACGTAGCCATTATATATTATTGATATCAAATTACTAAAATAATTGTTAACAAAATAGGAAGATTATATTGAACTTAAATTTTGAGTCTTAATTTTGTACAAACTTTGTAAGAAATGCTCTTAAAAGATTTCAAATGCTTGTGCTATATAAAGTATGTATGTATAGGTGGCCTGTCTGAAGACAATTATTTGAAGACTAGTCATGTTAAACATAATTGTTTTCAAAATTATTTTTTTTCTGTCTCGAAATGAAAATAAGAGCATTTCTCAAAAAGTTTGTACACAATTAAGACAGAAAATTAAAGGCCAATATAATTTTCCTATTTTGGTACCAATTATTTTAGTAATTTTATATCAATGTTATGGTTATGTCCGGTAATTAAGGTTCTGTTAAGCTTATACTTTTTTAATTATACATAATCTGATATCAATGTATTGGAAATCACAATAAAAAATGGTAACAAAATAGGAAAATTATAATTATTTCACTTTAATTTATTTATTTTATTTATTTATTTATTAAAAAACAGGTCACATAACATTACAGTTTACACCAATGCGTCATGAACCGAACAATGTTTATACTGACGGCGAAACGGTGTGGCCCCGTTGTTCCGACATCTCGGGTGTTGGATTTGGTAGGTTGCCCCGGAACCGACGAAATACGACACCTTTCGGCCAGAAATCAGCACACGCGATGGTGTCCTGGAGCGGCCGCGGTACGCGCACTACAAACGAGCTGAAGTGCACGTAGTGGCGCTAATGCAACTGGAACACCCTCAGCGAGTAGCCGGTTTTCTGGCGAACATACTGCGTCACCTCTTCAGCGGTGGCAGTGTGATGCAGGCGCGACACGTACAGCGCCTTGCTCGGTGTGGAGACCCGCAGACCACAACCAACCGGTTCTGCAGTACCACACTGACTCTTGCGTGTCTTACGCTTTCTTGACACCGTTGTGAAACCCTCCTTGTCCACACTGGTGCGAGGGGTTTCCTCTTTTGGAGGATCCCGAACTTCACGCGCTTTTGAGGGCGCGGCTTTCCGGCGGGCTGGAACAGGCACACCAGCAGAAACGACGTCAGCAAAACGACGACGTGGTTTCGATGAAGCGTTGACGGGAGGCCCCGCGAGGAGGGGGCAGGGGGGCCGCGGTTCGGCATGCACAGTGACATAGCTTTGCGCAGTGTCAGCTACACGCGAATTGACCGAGTTGGCATTTGACGCCCGGTTCGTGAAATTCGTGAAATTTGACGCCGTCAGTGACCGCGTTTCTGGGGCACCGTCGCGCAAACGGATGATTTCTTTGCGCAATACGTCAATAACGGCCTGTGATTTGTCAAATTTCTTTATAATTTCTGCCATGCCTGCTTTAAGAGCCACAATTTCTTTCAGCAGACAGCTCACGTCGACATGGTCTGGCGTATTGGATGGCAATCTGGAGCCCTCCGTCGCCACGAACTCAGGCATGTCGCGTTCGTTCTCCCTCAGGACTTCAATGATGTCATTGAGGGTCTTCTTTCCGGCTTTATCTTCTCTGCGATGAGGTACAAATGTGCCGACAATCCCGAGAGACTGGAACAGCACCTTCTTCGCAGCGCAGATTTCGTCGACACTAAAACGCGACGAACAGATCTGGACAGCTGTCACCGCATCCATCTGACCTTCCCGCAGCAGCTTCTGTTGCAGAAAGGCGAGGATCCCGTTGACAATGGGCTCACTTTTAGGGTCACCCATTGTTTAACTACAGGCAGCGGTCGAGCCGCGCTAATTTCACAATTAAATAATTAATTAGTCATCGATGCGTCTACTTCGCTGCACGCATCGGACACGACTCCTTTAATTTTATGTCTTAATTGTGTACAAACTTTTTGAGAAATGCTCAATAACTTGTTCTATGGAATATGATTATTATTTTAGCAAAAATATTGCAATGACAATGTAATGCAGGATTTGTATTATGCACCGGCATTAAAATATCTTTGTCCGCTTATCCCGATGAAACGGCAGCGGCACGGTTATACTTTTTAGTAGACTACGGCAAAGAAAAGTTGCGTTCCTGGCCTAGTAGGTATAGGTACTGTCCACCAATTTGATTCCTAGGCCATTTCGTACCTTATCACAGTGAACGTCAATATGAAAGCCGCTTGAAATCTCATATCATTGTCATTGTGACAAGGTTCTATCCTCCTGACGACCAGCATTCATAATTTGTCAATTTAATTTTAGCCTTATGACAAATAGTTGACAGTTAACTATTTAATTGAAGTTTATGTACTATGTGTAGGACAATGGAAGTCAGGAGGCTATAGTGGTCTAGAAATCAAATTGGTTGACTGTACTCACATAAAAGAGATATTTCGCGCAGTTGTGGTGGCGCCATCTACGAGTACATGTTGTACACCGACATCGGTGGAACTTGACTTTGTAAAGGTAACCTAATAATTCATATTTCCTAAAAGTAAGAAAATTATTTATTTATTACATTTACATTTAGAATGGTGATGATATCGATAAAGTCATAAAAATGATAAATCGGTACTCTTCCCCTGAAAACAGTAATTTGGCGCTATCTCTATAAAAATATCAGGAACTTACCATGTCATGCTTGACACGAAAGGGTTTGCCCAACTTACTTGAACTGAAAGATCGTATGTGTATTGAAGTTTTGGCAGCAGTTATGACTTTTTAATAGTGAAAATTAATTTGATTTAAACGCTCCACAAATATTGGCGCGGTGACGGATGCGTTTGCGTATTTACCTACTCACCGTTTTCATATTTACACATACGATTAATATTAAAAAAGCGTAACTACGCCCCATATTATTAATTAACTTACGACGTTTTAGGTGTGGCTATGTTTATGACAGATGCGTCATAAATATAACTCCATAAGTAATATATCATTTGTAGAATGACGTTATAATTAGGTAAATAAGTTTTGTGACTAAATGGTTACAAGTTGGAATTTAATGTCATTCCAAGTTCTCAAAACTATATATTAATTCTATAATATAATATTATATTTAATATAATGTGAAAAAAATATTCTGCAAAATCTGCTTGAGAGACAAAATAATTTACATTTTGACTTATAAGAAAAAAATAACCCACTACTCAAACGGTGGCAAACATGTATGCAGCCCGCCTGATTTGTGGTTCCAGTTACAATTTATTGGGCACTAGGATGATAAAATTTATCACGCGATAGATAAATGACAAAGCATTTGTACTAGATGTTTCAACATTGATTTATAGCGTGATAAACACAACCATAATATGCCCGCAGATTAATGTCTAAATATGTGTGAGATGAGATTTACAGTACAGTGTCGGGAAGAATTTAATTTAAAACTAAATGGACATCCTACCTACAAAATGCGGTCACATTTAATTACAAATAACCTATTCATCTCGAGACCGCTAGCAAACAGTCAATAACAGGTCCCGACGGAAGTCATCATAATTACGGGCCCATAAATTATATTTTCCAGACAGTGGCAAATGACTTCAGTCGCTCCCGACCTCGATCCAATATCAAATAATTCAAATATTTGGGCAGCACCCATCTATCACTTACCGATGATAGATGGAGTTGTGCTTAACTAAACAGAACGACGTAAAAGTAACCGTGCTGCCGTCATCGATTATATCACAGGCGAGTAGAGTTCGCTTTAGACTGCCCGCACTGAATTAAGTTATAGTGAAGTTTGCTAAAGTTCGTTGGTACGAGTGTTGTGTTTGCTCGATTGACATTATCGTTCATGTTTCACTTAGCAATTATTTATTGATGCCGGCGTAGTTTGGATTAGATAAAGGGTAAATTGATGGTCTGCTTACTTTTAAGGATAGGCTCCCTGGAATTACTGTTGTTCAAATAGGATTATGAGTTTCGCGGGGAGATATTATGTAACTGGATATTTTTGTATAAGCATAATACTAAATCTAACTGAGACGAAGTAAAATGAATAAATGTAATATACATCGCCTTTTTTGTAGCATCAATTTTTTTGCCGAATTGAAAATTTTAATTATCTCAGGAATACGCTGGTAAAATTATTTAGATTTGTATAATACCATGAGCCATGATTCATGAATCATGATGCAACTGGTCTATAGGAATATATATCCTTGTACTTAATTGAATCTTATAAGATTCATTGTAGAACAGAACAAAAATTCCCTTTGTGATATTTTAATTGAATTCAGAACTAAAGATTATATTCTTTTTATTTTATGGGACACCTCATTGAAAGCGCTCATCATTCAAACCCTCAGATCTACCACAGCGAACAGAAGTCAAAAGTTAAAACAAATATAAAATTCCCGACCGTTCCACTGCACGACAGTTAACACCTCAATTTACTACTCATAAAAGATAAACTCGGCGCTTCTTGAAATATACACTGTAAAACAAATAAAAGAATACACGTTGAAATACGGGCCGAGATAATGGCCTGACAGCTGCGGAGCGTATTTCTTTATCTGTGCACATAAAAAATGTTGAGTTACAGCCAGTGTTTCTCAACTAAGTCAGACAAATTAGTCTTTATTTTAATGATATTTGGTGGCGATTTCTTCTATTCAGGTTTTTTGGCCGCTTTATCTTGACTTGTGTTTTTCATTTTCCTATCGTACCTCTACTATAAGTATAATATAATATTGTGACTTATTTTGAATGCAAAATTTTTAATTTTGTTTAAGTGTATGCTGAATCTGCTGTATCTGATATAAATACGACAAATTAAGAGACCTGGTCCAATTTAAGGACATAAATATTTAAATAAGCTATAAATAAAATGGTCCGTATGTTTTCTGATTTATAATTCACTCTGATATTAATAAAATAATATTATGGGACAATCATGCACAAAACAACCTAGTCCCAAACTAAGCAAAGTTTTTACTATGGGTACTAGACGACGATATACCTACATAATATCGACGGCAAAAAGCGTAAACGCTGTACACGCCAAGGAAATTCATTGGTGGTTACCGCGTTTACTTACGCTGTACTCATGCTACCTAAATACTTAGAGCAATTATGAACAACGACTATAAATATATTTATAATGTAAGTTATTAGTTGCTCAAGAAGTCTATTTAGTTAATTTAACTTTCTCCTAAAGCTGAAAATGGGTCAATTTTAAGATTTCGAAGATTGTTTGAATTTCCTCGATTATTCTCTACTACACTAAACTAACATAAATTTGGCTCAGTACGTGTCATTTTCTTAGAAATATGTGCTTAATAAGTTCTAATAAATAATAACATCATGTCCATGTTTCCCCCCAAACATATTGCTAACGAGTACAAATAAACATAAACTAAACTAACAAATTACTGAAACGTTTTTGTGGGGCCGTCCATAAACATACTACTATACGGGTAAGCGTAATGTCTATATAAAATATGCTATCAACGCTTTATTTGTCACATATTTCTGTTCAAACACTGCTACTTAAGACGCCGTTACGGCCTATGAGATAAGCATATTTTATTTTTATTGTCCGTATTATACATTCCTACAAAGCACCAAAAAGTCACTTTCAACCCAAGGACTCAAAGTCCTTAATAGTTTGCCTGTAGCTTCAGTGACCCTATAATACTGCCCATGGTATGCTTAAGTGACTTGATATGACGATTATAAGAAACAGGAATAATGATGTAATAAATAACAATCGTCGACATTTTTATGCCTATTCGTTGCCTTACTCGTGTTATTTGACTACTTTATAGAGTGGGAGTATTTTAATGCAAATATAAATTTATTAAGCTGATGCCTTCTTCAAATGAGGTTGCGACCTCCTAAGCCTCGGCATTAAAGAAATAGGGTTTGCATATACGTCGGTTATAATGTTCGCCATTATTGAGAGTGGGTGGGTTAGTTTGCATTTCCATATATTATGATTTTTCTCACGGCCGTTTAGAAATTTACTAACATGAATATCAATAGAAATGATAGAATAAATTAGTGTTAGATACCTACAATGATATTATACGGAATTACCGGCATGTACCTAATATTTGATTTACCAAGATCGAGCTGCCATTGGTAATATTAGTAAATATGTATAATAGAGTCCAATCAAATTACAATATTGAGGTGTCATTTATTTTTTTGCACTTTTCATACTAATTAATTTTAGAAACAATTCATTTTAGTAGCATTTACAGTCTAGTTTTTAAATGTATGAGCGAAGATTTGTGCCATTAACAATAGGGGCGAATTCATATAATTTGGTTCAAATTCTCATAAATGTATGAATTTGACTGTACCAGTTTGCTTCATTAGTGTCAATACATTCAGTTAGATCTATATCTGGAAGACCACACCGCCTTCAAATGTAAAGCGAAAGTTTATTATCAAATGTCACCTAACCCAGACTTAACACAAATACATCAAACATTCAGATTCAATTGAAGTCAGACGTTCATTTAAAATTCGCCCTTTGTGTCCTTTCATAGCAACTTTATAAAGCTGCCGACGTGAAGTGGCCACCCACTGTCACTTGTCGAACGACCGACAAACGGCCAATCCATTTACTGGCACACACTTCCACGAACCAATATCGAACAAGCTTACTACATTACCGACTCAGGCAAAATCGAACTCCTGCTGCGTAAATGAAGGTTCATCTTTGTTTGCTGCTTTAAGGACCTTATGATTTTAATATTGAAGTCTAAGTGCACACTTACGCTATAGTAGTGTTTACACAATTCCGATCTGAAAGCGCAGGAAGCTCGGACCTCACAATGTCTGTTTGTCTGTCACGATTGAGCTGACAATGGCGAGATGTTTTATAGAAATGGGGATAAATAGGGATGGTAATGGTGATTGAAAATATTAATTGTGGTCAGCTGTCAGTGATGGCCACACGCGCAGTTTCCTGTAGATTAAAAGATTTTAGGTAAAATATAAAATAGGTTCACAATTGTTGGAAAAATTGCATTTCACGTACGTAGTAATTGGTTCTAGAAATACCAAGAGGTTTTGATATGCAGTCACAATTCCCTATAAGTAATACTAGGATTATTATTACATTGGAGAGGATACCGGGATTTTTTGGATTATTTATAATCTCTCTAGTCTAATATTACTGAGTACTAGGACACCCTAGCAATATAGGCAAATTTAGCACCCTAACCAAATTCTATAAGAATAAAGATAATACAATGGTTTATCCATTTGATCACCTATCTCTTTGTTTCGAACTATTTCTTCATTCAGGCAATATGGCTATCAAGCTGCTTCATGACGTAATATTCTTCGGCCCTATTTTAACCTTCAAGCTCATTATCATCGACAAAACTCATTAAATACAACCATACGCTTCAAATCTCACAAAAGCAACCGCCCCACAACCATCAGTCAAATCCCAAAGATCGAAAAGCATTACGAATCACATTTCAAGTGAACAAGAGCGCATGTCCACCCGAACCAAATTGCCCGCTACTCTGATTCGCACCGTGTAATCCTTGTTTGCTGTTAGAATCTTCACGGGTGTTTTGTGCTCAATATATCATGTCAATTGTAAATCTTACATTGGACACGGCTGTCTGCCAATCCACAGTTCTATGGCATTTGAAATGGCTTATTGTTCGCAGCTTGATGTTGAGGGACATCTATCAATTTTAACATGTTCCTTTTAGCTATTTGTGGCGTTGATTCTTCTTGGTTGGTCTCTTGATGAAATATTACCACCGAATTTAGATATGTTGGTTCTATTAAATATTTTCTGTTCATAACAGTTTTTATCTATTAGAGGTCTGACTTTACTTTTACAGATAAACCTTGCCAGTCCATTCTTTGTATTTTCATCTTTTATTAGGAGTTTTTAGAAACTTTTTTTTTATTCGTATGGCATGTTATTTCAGATAACAAAAGAAACAATTCATTTAAGTATAAGTTATTACAAATCCAATTTCAGTGACGTCAGCCATTTTCTAGCCTCGTCGCTCAGGACGATCAGGTCCTCCATGGGTCCAGTGTATCTTGTTAGAGGGCACTCTGTGATGATGTGTTTTACTGTTTGCACCTCAGCACCACAGGTACATCGAGGGGAGTCTACCCATCCGCAACGATGTTTATACTGACCACATCGACCGTGGCCTGTGCGCAGGCGATTTAGGTTGCACCAATCACGTCTCGGCAGCTCAGCTCCCTCGAGTTTTTGCCCCGGTGTAATTTGGTTCCCGAATTTGTCACCCATTATCGAGTGCCAGGCTTGTAACCATTCCCGCCTGCCATCAAAGCTTTCTCGCAGTAGCGTCGCAGCTATCTTGTATGCCGGAGACCTGGATTTCAAACGGTGTTTGGCGGGCGCCGTAAACTCTGCGGTCAGCGGAAGAGTGGGGGTACCCTTAATCTTCCTAACTTCACGTAATAACGCTTCTTTCCTTCTTAAGTCTGGCGGCAGGATTCGGCAAAGCACGGGTAGCCAATGGCACGGAGTTGACCCCAGTGTTCCGGAAATGCAACGCATGGCCTTGTTCAACTCGACGTCTACCTTATTTGTATGTAAGCTACCCAGCCATACGGGAGCGCAGTATTCTGCCGCGGAATAGACCAGAGACAGCGACGCCGAGCGAAGCACCTCACTATTTGCACCCCAGCTGGTACCTGCGAGCTTCTGGACGATGTTGTTCCGTGTCTGAAGTTTACGCGATGTTTTGGTTAGGTGTTCTTTAAAAGTCAACGACCGGTCGAGAGTTACACCAAGATACTTAGAGTTGAAGTTATGCCTCAAGATGGACCCGTTTAAAGGGACTCGCAGTTCGCGCTTGGCGAGTTGGTTGTGGAGATGGAAGCAGCAGACTTCAGTTTTACTGGTGCTCGGGATCAGGCGCCAAGTTTTAAAGTATTTCGCAAGTGTCTCCATGTTGGCTGACAGGGTGCGCTCGAGGGCGCCGAAATCTCTGCTCTGGGTCACAAGGCAAATGTCGTCGGCATATATGAATTTTCTCGAGTAAGTAGCAGGAAGATCATGTATGTATAGGTTGAACAAGGTGGGGGCGAGAACAGAGCCCTGTGGGAGGCCATTGTTCAGCTGCCTTGTGTTACTGACCTTGGATCCAAGATGCACGGAAAATCTGCGCTGTGAGAGCATATTAGATATCAGCTGCACCACTTCCAAATTTGGAACCACCGAGAGCAGTTTGTAAAGTAGGCCCTCTCTCCATACAGTGTCATAGGCGGCAGTGAGATCCACGAAGGCAGCACCCGACTTGAGTTTGTTTTGGAATCCGGTCTCCAGATGTGTGGTAAGCGATAGGACCTGATCGGTACAGCTTCGCCCGCATCTAAAGCCCGCCTGTTCCACCGGTTTAACTTTATCGATGAACGGTAGAATGCGATTCAGCAGCACTTTTTCCAGAAGCTTGTAGCAACTACTCAATAAGGAAATCGGGCGGTAGCTAGAAGGGTCGTCGTCTTTCTTGCCGGGTTTCAGTAGAGCGATGACCTTGGATTCTCTAAAAGCTCGTGGAAGGGAGTTGGTTAGCAAGATGTCGGAGAAAAAGACGGTCAACCATCTGACAGCGTTAGGGCCGAGATGACGGAGGAACTCATTATAGACCCCGTCGGCCCCTGCTGCTTTACCACTCTTTAATGTCTTTATAGCACAACTAATTTCATCAGTAGTAAATGGTCTTGAAAGTTCTGGTTCTGAAATTATGTTTTTCTTAAGTTGTTTCATGTTCTTTTTTACCGTCTTTGTGTCTTCTTTGACTACCTTTACCCTGGATACAGCGACGATTCTGTTGGCTATATGGTTAGGATGAAGAGAGGTATCTGTACGCGGGACAGCTTTTTTCCCGGTAAGTTGGTTGAGCACGCGCCAGGCCTTGCGACTAGAGTGCTTGAAATCCATTGAGTGAACTGTTTCTTTCCACTTTTTGGAGCGATTGGCATCAAGTAGTATAGAATAGTAGTATAGAAACTGCTAAAATATTATCAGGTAGCGCCACAGTGGTAAATGCTGTCTGCTGGCTTTACATTACCAAAGAGAAGTATGTATAAGTCATCTCGCAGTCCACTTTTCAAGGACTAAAATTTTGAATGTTTTACATCTGGCCGCGATACTACCACTATCATTACGCAACTGTTATGTCATTCTTTGTTCTCATGTCTCATTTTAATCAACCTTCTTTGTTTTTAAACTTTTGATACCTCTCACTATGTAATATTGTGTCTTAAAGATCATTATTCTTCAGTCTTTAAACTGTTATGTTCTTTCAAACTAGGTCACTTAATCCTAACTCAGCAAAATTAGTAATTTAAACGTTTAAAGAACATTTTAGCTCGCGTGTGTGGGTACGGCCTTAAACCGATTTATCATTAGTACAGCCAACAAAGCTAATATAGTGGCCATTTAGCGGGTACGCTAGTGATATAGAGGGCACTTCGTTATGGCGGCGGCCGTAATTTAAAATTATGGCGCTGTTACATTTGAATTTGATGCTGGCTCGAGGTGCATTGTAATGGGTGGAAAACGTTCCTTGCTCATAATTACTGTGTTCATTCATAGACATAATCTATTACTATGAATGCTTAAAAATGGTACTGAAATGGGCTAATTAGTGTGCTTCCGGAGCAGCACCACTAGCACCACTGTAGTGCGTGACTCTTTCAGACGCGTGATATTTATCAATCTTTTTTTGTGCAGTACTGTGAGAGAGTGACAAGTGACGTCATGCCCATGCCTCGCGACAAGGGTCGAGAAGCATGGTTTTACTAGACGTGTCGGTACTTCAGCCTAGTTGATTTGTTACCTACTTGGATTGTAACAATGTTAGTTATAAATGGGAAACTATAAATGACAATCTTCTAAACTTCTAATTATTGAAGGAACAGAATTATTACCCAATGGTATCATAAAGTCTCCCATTCATGTCAGGTTTTTTTATGAATACAAATTTTAATATACTAATAACTCTCTGCGGTCCCTAATGTAATGACACCCATCAAACTTCCAGATTAGTCCGATAACGCACCCTCATCCCAACCAAATACTTATCATTAAATGACACAGCAATTTCACCCCAAACAATTGTGACGTAATAAATTCACTAGGAACCCCCACGGACAATAGAATCGCACGAAAATCCTATTGTTAAAACGTCGTATGTGCATTCATTTGTCAATGGTTGTTAAGCCCTTTAGTGTAACTAAAGTATTTATGAGCTAGATTGTGTCTTTGACAGTATTGAGCGATCGGTATCGGTTGACAAAAGGACGCGTGAAAAAGGGACCAACGTGACATACAACAGCTGGACTATTCAATCCTTGGTCTGCGTGAATGATAGTGATTTATTGATGGTTGATGATGGTTTGTTACGGTTAAGTTGGTTTTCAAATAAACGCGTTTTTTGTTAATTTCTTTGTTGATCGTATTTAATTGTTGCAACGTCATCGGATTTATATTTACGTGATTGAAAATCTTGTATCAATGACGATCAATAAAGTCATCTGACATTAAAGTTCATTATCCTACCTAAGTAGATAGATTTTCCAGGTATTCCTTAAATTAATGAAATCTTTATTGACTTTTTATGAATTACTGTAGAAGTAAAAAAAAATAAAAAATTATTCAGCTGAGTCGGACTTTGTTATCAAATAAATTATGATGAAGCTAAATAAGTGTGCTTGATTGGATTGGTATTAATTATTTTACTGTTTTATGTTGGTTTTACTTTATTTACCTATTTATAATATCACTCTTATTATACAATATATATTGATTCATTTGCGTTCAATAAACACTGTTTGAACGCGATAAAGCCCCAGTTTGTTATAATAGTTTTATCAAACTTGTAGTTTTAATATCGATTGACTGAGATACATACATTAATATATATTTATTCAAGTATTCTATTTTAGAGACCATTGAAAGCCAGCTTCTTCGGTTCCTATACACTTATTTCGCTTCGCCCACATTCATGAACTTTTCAGGCAAAGTTCAGACAATGAGTGGCGTAAATAGTTTTAAGTCAGCACATAATGATGCGATTATAACTGTTAATTCATGTAAATTTTGACGTGTTGTGTATTTATGAGACTGTATGTGTATGGTTGTTAAAATAGAAGCATGAAAATCACGTTCAACTCTATAGTATTACCTTCAAAATATAACTGATGCAAAGACGCCATCCTAACATCCTAAACCTGAAAAATATTCAAAAGCGCAATTACACTGTAACATCCACCAAATTGAAATATACGGCTTACGGAGCCATATTCATTACGAGTGGGACTCGCCGTAACTCAAACTTATGGTGCCTTTTACGAGTTTTACGAGTTTCACGAGGTTTATGGTCGTGCTACACAGTCTGACTAAATGTCTGATAATAAGTCAGACTACAATCGTGACTGCACTTGTGACTCCTCTGGTGTTGGTCTATAGGCGACGGTAATCGCTTTCTATCAGGCGATCCGTTTGCTCGTTTGCCATAATCTTCAATGTAAAATCTGCGCTCTTTGCGCTCTCGGAGTAGTAATTGCCACCTGTTTTATTCCTGGGCTTTCTCCTTCAGTTCTTCGTAAGACATGACTCTTTTATTTGCTCAAAGTTATTTCGTCTTTGCCTTCTTCTACCGCGCTTTCCTTAAATTTTTCCTATGATATTTTGAACAAAAAGTCATGTCTTAGTAGATTTCTATTAGTATTAGTAGTGACCTTTTCTCTCCTATCCTATTTAAAACCTCTTCATTAGACATTTTTTCCGTCCAGCTTATGCCTTACATCCTCCTCCAGCACCACATCTCAAACGCCTCTACGGGGTTACACGATCAGTCTCTCTTCATTTTGACCAGGGTGATTGATCGACTGAACTGACGTCAGACTGAGCGCATAACCGCTTTCATACATCTCTCCTCCATACTCCATAGCGGAGCAGTTGCGGTTCTGTGTCATATCAGGCTGCCGGGTGGACCGTATACCACACACAACTCGTTTTAAGAGCCGCCCCGGAGACAACGCTAATGCTAGCGTGTTTATTGGCTGACTTTTTGATGGATGGCCGCTACGTGCACTTTGAAACAGCACTTAAATGTGAGCACATGTTATATACGCAGTAATAATGATGTTTAAGAACCCGCAAGTGGAAATTATGTGATTCATAGTTTATGTTGACACCTGATATGTATAAATCTTCACCATTAAACTATACATCATAATTATTTTATTGTGTCACTAATATTTGTCAAGCTTTCTTGCAATAAAAAATATCCTTCACTATTATTAAATAATATTAATCATTATTTATCATACTGATGTGCTTTTTCATTGTTATCAAATTGAATATACTACGACTACACTTGAAATTATGTTATTTAATAGGTACAACAGAATAAAATATAACAATAAAACTAATAACTAAACCTAAATATGATCTAATCAAAAAGCCCGCCCCGAATCGTTCCCGGTGCAAAAGTGCCCAATACGCTCGCCGCGTTATCGCGCTGGACCGCGATGGACAGCCTCTGCACCAAGATTAACATATATTTAATTTCGCTATCGTAAATCTCAATTCAAAAGTAATAACTCTAAATAAATCCCAATAAATTAAATCCCCTCGTATTTCAAAAGATTATCAAGCAGTTTAAATAAATACGATTAAACATTCAACATAAAAAGCTGAATCCGTGCAAATTCTGATTTATAAGCCGGGACTATAATATCCAGCTAATGATACGTAACTTTTTCATCCGCCTTGTTAGGTCTTTACAAACCGACGACAATACTTAAAACGAATTAACAAAATTTATCGACATACATTCACAAAACCTACGTACTTTATGCTATAAACACGTTCGCTTCCACCCCGCCAAGCAATATTCGTCCTTTAAGCTCAGTCATAAAAACTTTAAACCACGCAGATGTATCCTGGTAATAATCCGCGTGCATACATACGACAATTTGAATTTGTCACTGGTACAAACAAAACAGAACCATATGGCTTTGCCCACAACAGATAACACGTCTGATAGCGAGTATATGGTTACGCAAAAACATGACAAACGATCCACTGGATAGCCTATTATGTTCTAATGCCCCCATACATTATCTACCTTAAAAGGCCAAGTCTCGTGTGATAAATTGTCATCTCTTTGTCGAGCGTCTGCGTGGTGTCGAACGGTCTCGGCAGGTGATAGATTTTTTGCGCCGCTTACATAATAGTACCCTGGTTGTAAATTAATTTTGGTAATGTGTCAAATGTTGGAGATATTTCTTGGTAATTTTGACGGTGTGTCTTTAAATGCGGTAGGTAACAGAGGTAAAGATATAAGTAACGCATGTCACTAGGTAGACCGTATGGGTATGTATCGACGAGTATTGTAGATTCTTGTTTATT
Source organism: Apotomis capreana (assembly GCA_947623375.1). Classification (NCBI taxonomy): domain Eukaryota; kingdom Metazoa; phylum Arthropoda; class Insecta; order Lepidoptera; family Tortricidae; genus Apotomis; species Apotomis capreana. The sequence continues at coordinate 5,595,465 of OX392505.1, read as the reverse complement.
TTTTGATCACTTAAGTTAGACTTTCGGCGAATTTACTTTTTGACCGACACTTTTGATTGTCTCCGTCGTTACTCAAAATCAAAATATCTCTAGCTTCGTCCTGCCCGAGCAATATTAAATAGTCAACCCGTTTTTGCCTGATTTTTTAAATTAAGTACGTATATTTAAATTTATAGTGGGTTCTGCCCAATATTTTTTTATTGTAATTGCTATGTTAAAGGTGAGCCAGATTTTTAATTATTTTTTTTAGTTTGTAATGGGTATGTATTTTATAGACTGAGTCTGATTTGGAGTTTTGTACTTTTTTAAGAACATTGGCTGAATTTCCTGAATTATTTATTTATCATTAATTAAGAACGTTGGGCATAACGTAGGTAACTGTAGCTGTCCCGCATTTTGGGATTGTGACAATACCTTTGCCGTTTTGCATTGGCGCACAGGACCATCTGCAATTTTACTCTGATACTAGTCTTACTAACGAAGGCAAACCTAATAAACAAATAACGACAAAAAACTTCCTTGTTAACATTTCAAGCAGAACTTCCGAACTCGTTTTCCCATGTCACCAAAAACCTGCTAGCCAGTTAGTCCATGTCAAAATATTTAAATATTATGTAAATCTGGCAGGAGAATATCGCTACAGGGACTTGACACTAATCCTCAAAGGTAATAAGCTCTGCATAATAGAAGAACATATTCCCACCGAATGTTATTTAAATATGAAAAATGTTTGTAATTAATACCGCAAGAACGGTTCGGTTTGTAATGTAGGAACTAGTTTTGTCATGGGTCAATTGCAGTTATAATAGGATTAGCTTAATTGTTGCACTGGTGTCGTTTGAAACCTGAGCGATTTCTTAGGTAAAACTTGCTGCTCTTTTTATTTTATTTTTTATATATTTTTTTAATGAACGGTAAGAATCCAAAGTATCGGACAATTTTACTACTGGTTTATGTAAAAGAGCATACTAAATTTGACTACTACCATCGATGCTGTCGGCTACATTTTATTTTTAGTATTTTTAATAGTGTAGAGTAAATGTAATATTATGTGTTTTTATCATCATATGATGAAACGATCCAACGAAATAAAAGAACATTTCTCAAAAAGTGTGAACAAAATTAAGACGTCAAATATTTTTCCTATTTTGTTACCATTTTTTTTGTGATTTCAAATACATTGATTTTAGATTATACATATATTAAAAAGTACAAGCATAACAGAACCTTTATTATCAAACACAGCCACCAATTTATATAAAAACTTTAATTGACGTCTTAATTTTGTATTTTTTTTTTGAGAGATGCTAAAAAATTACTAACTGTCGAGGTTCTTTCGATGTTTCTCCTGAATAGTTGTGTCTTGTTGTGAAATACCGGTATAATTACGTTAATTACTTAATGTACAGAATAAAGTATTTTTTTTAGTTTCATAATTTTTTTATTAAACACAGGCACATATTTTAGACACATCTCAAAGAATGCCTCTATGACCATCTACAACTTTGTGTCATCACAATTGTGGATCTCTCACTTCCACTACCTGGTCGTCAATAAATAAATCTGTCGCCCTATTGGTAACTTTATTTGAGTAATATGCCATATCCATTAGCATTTTTAGAGAAATTAGAAAAATTCGTATATTCGTAGAAACAGATAAAAAACTAGAGAATTTAGAAGACTTTTCATAAAACAGTCATAATATTCTGACGACCGTAAAAGGCGTGTCAGCTCAGCGGCTTAGTCTGACGTGACGTGCAGATGTTTCACGTCAACATTGTCAAGCTCTGGACGTGTTTACACTGATACATGGTGCTGGATATGTTACGTTTTCTATTGCCACTGTAGGCGCATATAAAAAAGTCTTCTAAAGACCATATTTATTATTATTATTTTATTGATTTGATGTTTGCGTACACCAAATTAGCGCAAACAAAAATGAAAGCTGCAGCCAAGCACTAGTCAGCATGCCAGTATGATTGCTATAAATGTAACTCACAGCGCGTAATAGTCATGACATGTAACCTTTAAAAAAAACGTCATGTACCCACAACCGCTTGTAATACTTAAAATAAATGGCTCATGATATCTCGACGGCAAAAGGCGTGTCAGCTCAGCGGCTTACTTTGACTTGATATGCAGATGATTGACGTCAACGTTGTCAAGCGCTGGATGAGTTTACACGGATGTATGGCGCTGGATGTGTTACTTGAAATAAAAATTGTGGTTAATTTTAATATTTTGTAGTCGCCTGCTACTAACGGACTGTCGTGACCTTCGCTAGATCCAGCTTGTTGTTGTGGACTACATACGTTGTGTCGTTTTTTGGTGGCCTCATCGGCAACCTTATTTTATTAATGAAGAAGGGACTATCTTCATGGCACGACATAATACGGTGCATTGACTTGACATTTACTTTGTGTTTACTTTGTGTACCCTGTTCATCCCAGTGCAGTCAAGATGGAAGATATTATCTTCTTTAACTGTTATATCTTTTTCAAAATTTTTAGATATCCAATCCCCAGGTATGAGATTCGAATGGCTGCTGGGACCCACGAGTTCTGAAGTGGTGACCTCGCACTGGAGTGTTACTGTTGAAGGTTACTGTAGGCCACTAGGATACGTGCGGTGCTGGTCATAGTGACACTTTTCATTGATGGTGATAATGATGATAATAATGATAATTATGATAAAAATATTAATGAATATTAAAATAATGATTATGATAATAACGACGATCCTGAGAATGACAATGATAATGGTAATGATTATGATGAAATAAGTTCCACTGAAAAGATTTAGTTCTGTGGCGGCGTCAGCTGGCCCCACCGCAGCCAATTACCTCGAACACGTCTGGAATTATCTCCGTCACAACACCAGCCGCAATAATCGCAGACAAGAGTTATTGTTCACGACATAATAAGATAGATAGGGTCTATAATGCCATCGAAAATACGTGAATATACTACAGGTTTCATAAATGTATTATTAGGTTTACGCTCTCGTTAAATCAGGTAAGTGGCTGAGTTACCGCGCGACTGTACAGTACAGGTAGCAGTCCCTGATAAAGAACTCCTAACGAGTTCGAGATACATATGTCGGGCCGTTGCTGACAATTGCACGTGAGTGTTTAAAATAATATATTCAGGAGCGTCAGGTAATTATTATTGAAGGCGAATTAACTTTACATTTTATTATATTTACTTTGTAACTTACAAACCTAGTGAATAAAGTTAAGTCATCGCATTTCGTCAGGCAAGCTCGTATTTATACGTCTATCTCAACTTTTTTACTAAAATTCGCATCTCCGATAAAATATGATGTCAGAACGTTACATACTTCATCTCAATATTCAGTTAAAAAATTAAAAATCAAAATTTAACATGACCCTAATATAAACATCAATGTAAGATATTCATATTTATAATTTTCCTGATCTTTTCGCTATAAAACAATTTTCTTAGTTTGTCTGTCTCTCACCTCTGTCCGCTAACAAGTCGAGCTGTCGCCCGCGCATGAGGCGCGCTCGTAAATCCGCGCGTCACTCGGATAACACCAGTCTGTGCGCGCCCTTATGTTAGTCGGCTTGCAAATTGGTGAGACGGGTGCTTTGTCGTTTTCTATCCCTCCATTGAAACCTTTCCAAGCCTGCTGATCTATTTATTAACTATAAACTTATCTTAACAGACGTTTTCACCTGATCTCCTGACTATGCTACAGACGTTGAAGTGTGTCACGTACTATATGCCGAAAAAATAACATTAAAGTGACAAACTTCAAATTACTTTACGCCGATTTTAATGCAGTATTTAAAAACAACAATTTGCTGAGTCTCTCTGGCTTGTGAATTGGCGAATAAGTATGCTACAGCAATTAGGCGTGCTAGGTACTATACAACAGAAAAAAGGTAAGACAAAATTTACTACCTTCTGAATCCTACTAAATAAATATTAGGAGTTTTTTTTTATTAATTAATTTTATATAACCATCCGTCCACATTCCGCTCACGCGATGACAAGACACACGTTACATCCCTTATTTTCTCGAACCCCGTAGCACATATCTCTGAGTTATTTTCCTCAGATGAAATATGTGGCAATTTCTTTGAATAATACATGGGCAATATTTCAGCCGCTACGTCGTAGACGGTCTACGGCGCTACGGCGTAGGCCGCGTAGCGATTCAGGGAAAAATATTGGTTAAGGAAGCACTGGCGATGTATCAGGTTGTTTTATGTCCCTTTATGGGAAGGGAAGGATTTTTATAGCATTTGTATTTTTAAATGAGATACAAGTGCTGAACTGGATTGTTCACTGCCATAGTAGGAGTTCATATTGAATTGGTAGATTTTTTTATTATACTCCAAAAGTGCTTTCTTTTCTTCTTACAGAGGTTAAATATAAATACAACATTTTACACTGTATTGCAGGTGGGGATCGAACTCACAACCTCAACTTATACGGAGTCTTCTTTTTTAGTAGAACCGGTTTCTTAGTGTATTTACTGTTTAATTGATATTTGTATGATACATAAGATAATTGAAGGAAGATGACTCCGCAAATTTGCATCAAATCTTACAAGTTAATGCCTTTTTCAATGATTCACTCTTGATACACTATAGTTTTATATAGATACTAGCTTTTGCCCGCGACTGAGTACGCGTGGAACTTGATAAACGGGGATTATTAAAACCGCCTAAGCAAATGTAAGAGCAATTGTGCTTTTGGTCTGATAATAATTATTTTTCCTACAGGGTCACCGAACTCCAACAGAAATGTTCACTCACTTTCAATCTTTTTAGGTATAATTTCCAGGATGAAAACTATCCTTCCTTATGATTTTATGAATGTCCTTCCGCGTATCTTAAACTATCGCTATGCCAAATTTCATCAAAATCGATTCAGCGGTTTAAGCGTGAAGAGGTAACAGACATACAGACACACTTTCGCAATTATAATATTAGTATGCACAATGCGTATTCTCCATTGTATTTTGTCGAGTAAGCTCATTTGTATATTCCTATTCCAACTTTTACAGTGAAATTAGCAGAGAAAGTATGCTAAAACGAACTCCTTCGACTAAAATACGACGGAATATCATTATGCAACGTTTTACCTATAATCTCGCACCGACTACATATTTTTGTTTGTCCCAGTGTTTAACTGGTAAAGAATGCCTTATAAGGCATTCAGGCCGCCATTTGTACGTATTTTTGTATTGTGGAATAAAGTTTATATAAAATAATATACACTATATAATTATGCAACTACCTTATGAAAACAAAAAAAAAACATTTAATAGTGTATGCCATAAATCCCATTATAGGTATTTTTTTTACACTAAGGTACCATACTTCCAATTTCTGCATAGACACATACTACCTATTATGAACAAAATTTTGCCCTTAATTCTGACATTTTATTCAAGGTAAGTACTAATGTACCAACGGAAAGTTTCCGAAATTACGAAACATTCCAGGTGGAAACATCTTGAAAAATTCTCAATACCTCCTATAGAACATTTCCAAAATGTGTCCAAAATCTTTTAAGTTCTTGTAAAAGTTTTCTATCCGGAGTAATTCTCAGCTTATTGGAAGCTTTCCACAAGTTCCCTATCTGTATTTAAGAAGCTTTGCATAAAAGTCAGCATGTCAGCAGGCTTAAACATAAAAGGTACTGTAATATCGCATTTCCGAACACATTATTTTAATTCCACCCTTCCATGTTTACTAAACAAAGTCGGGGGCAGTTAAACTTCTTGCTTATCTGAATAAGCAGCCCTTGCAGCGTAAAAAATACGTTTCCTTACGATGCATAATATTTTAAACCACCCCTAGTCTCATACAAAATGGCTGTCGGCACTCGCTACTATTTTTCCAACAAGATGTGGGCTAAAGAAAAGAGGATAGCGGAAATCTGACTATGAATAAAAAAAAAAACTTAGTTTTATATTGTGACCATTTTTACACCCATCTTATACACAAACCCATCTTATTCTTATAACTTATATAGTTAGTGACAATTAAACACTGTTTTGCCTTCGTATACTGTCGGAAAAGTTCGTTTTAGCATGCTTTCTCAATAAACTCTGTAAAAAAGTTGAGATAAAAATATGAATACGAGCTTTACCGACTTAATGTATTGACAAAACTTTATTCACTACATCATGGTACATTATGTTGCGATGGTTCGTCTTGAGTTCCATTAATCTCTAACAGCCGTTAACACTCTTAAAGTTGCAGAAAAAGTAATCTCTTGACAGTCCTTGCCATTTCCAGAGTTACTGCTTTTTGTATTTGACCCTTAAGATCAGCCTACTAGTTATCGAGTGTCCCGTTATGCGCTTGTCGAGACCATTTTCTATAAAACTGGTTGCCAAAACGTTTTGTCAATACTGCGTCATTACTTATTTGAATTTTTACTCAAGTTCTTGATCCAGGAGGCCTATGATGGTTGCGTTTATCTAGTGATAAATAAGTGACAAAGCATCTGCCACTCACTATTGCAGCTTGTCAAAACGTGGCGGATGCTTTGTCACTTATTTATCGCGTGATAAAAGCAACAATCATAAGCCCGCAGGTATTTGCAGGGCAACTCGCTAACGCCTATGCCTTACTGCCTTGACATACGTGATAAATTCGCGAGGAGTTTCCCCAGGCTTGGTGGAGCAGTCAAAATAATTTATGTACCTAGTTTAGTGGGTACTTTTGTGAATAGATGGCGCTGTCGAGGTGAACGACATCTTTGTTAACTCGCTGCATGCTTAAATGATTGCTGTGATGTAACGTACTGGAGCAATAAGGCTGCCCTGAGTTGGTAAGTTTGTTCAGCAAAAGGATGTAAGGAAAGTTTGAAAGTTAGTGTATTGTAGCGGCGAATGTGATTTTGAATACAATCATGATAGCATTTATCTTTGCTATACATACAGTTCCAACCCAGGTAGTAAACAAGCTGCAGAAGCACTTATACAGCCCTTATACTGCTATTTTAAGTTAAATAAAGGCTGTATAAGCGTTTTTGCAGCTTGTTTTATACTTGGGAAGTACAGTAACCGATAGAGACAACTAGTGGACTCAGCAGTGAGGAAACGATTGAAGAGAGAGAGAGATATAATATACAGTCCAGCACCTCTAGCACAACTGTGATACGCGACTCTTTTTCGTGCAAAATATTTATCTATCTCTTTCTGTGCAGTACTGTGAGAGAGCGACAGCTGACGCTTTGCCACTCGGCAAGAGTCGAAAAGCATAGTTGTGCTAGACAGACTGCAGTTGCTAAGCACGCCAAGTGCTCAAAATTACACACACGAAATCTATTATCAAGAAAATAAGAGTTTTATTCGTACAAATCATTGTGAGCATGTTATTCTGCTTAGCTACTTCTGCTGATGACTACGTGATGATTCAGGAGTTATGAGCGAGAGTGACTGGTAAGGGTCACACTCAAGATTTCGTGGTAAAAGTTACCATATGATAAAAGTTGCTCAGTGTGAGCTTCCTAGACACTGGAGTGGGGGCTCATTTTATTTATTTAATTATTTTCTGAAGATAATAGTACAATAAACGTTTAGTACTATTGTCTACAGTATACAAATTTTCTGAAAACAATAGTGTACTATACACATTTTGTACTATTGTCTTCAGAAAATCTGCTGTAATCTGCTGCAAATCGTTGGTAGAAAACGTCACCCGTCACCATTATTTATACACGTTATATTTATTACCATCATGCATATCATGCATGTCTCCTAGTTCACTCTGTATTAACAACTGTAGTAATCTGTCATTTTGACTATCGGCTATTGGCATAGATCTCGTTTCGTATAGACAATAATTCATTTCAAACACCAGTAAATTATGGTAAAAAGATTTCCATTCTCCCGCGCAACGATAAGATATGACGACAGGACCTTTATATTACATTTATGCAGATTAAAGTGGCTGGTTAGTTTGTTTTATTTGCCACGTTCATATTAATTGCATTCCTTAGGAGAGAACGGACCGACTAGTTCAGTGAGTTAAGATAGAGGTTGCGGGTTATAAAATACTTATAAAAAAAGGAAATTCCAACATTTGTGATTTTTTTTTAAGTAATAAGTACGAGATTTGATAAACATTATCAGTTTGTGACTAAAATATGAATACATAGGTGACATTTGTAGATAACTGCAGAAATGAGCAATTCCCAGTTTCATTGTCAGAGCTACGATGCGATATTTATACAAAATACTGGCTCCCTATTTCATATTATTACTCTATATATCTATTTAGTCACGGTCACGTTAAGTTTACACCGTTGCGTTAACTTAACTTGACCGGGTGGTGATGTGAAATTTCACTTTAAATACGACAAAAAAACATCGCTTATTTGGCGACATGTAAAAATATTCTCGAATTAGCGTCCTGGCTTCCGCTAGACTGTATAATATTATACTACTCTGTATTCTGGCTTCTAGAATCTATAATTATAATTATAAAGTGATGTTGAATAGTTGTTTATTAATGACTAATGGAAGAGATTTCGTATGTATTTCGTATCTTGTCGTTTGTTTAAAAATATATTCATTTTGCAGTATCTATACGTACATTGATTATTTATATGCCAAATATTTATAAAAAGAACTACACTTTCCGCTATAAAAGCTGCCGTTATTAAAAACTCGATTTCAATGATATCACCGTGCAAAATTAATTTCCCATTCACAAGCAATATACCGAAGCATGCGCGTAAAATAAAATATCCACCGCTCATAAACATGGTATCCGCGATAGAATCAAACCCCAGCTTATTACCAAATGGGTCGTAAACCAACATAAGCTATACGCCGTTTTTAGATGCCTGATACGGGACCCTAAACCAGCGTGGACCATTAGTAAGAGCATTTGTTCCCAGGGGATATACAATTCAGGACCCCAAGCCACTACATTTTCCACTTTAATTCTTAAGTGTGAAGATTCGAAGTAAATGGGCGGTGTTGGCGACAGAAAACGATATGATCAGCAAAGAGTGGTTAATGAATCGACACCTTGCAACCTTATACGTTTTAAATACTAGTAAAACCGTGTGGGTTTGCGTTTGTTTTTGGCGTTTTGCAACTAACCCTCGATCGATACGATCAGCTTTTATGCCTTTTGGTAAACTTTGGTCTTTGGATCTCTTTGTCTAGCACTTGTTCTTTGCTGAATAAATGCTGCTAGGTTAAATGTAAGTCACTATTATTTACAAAAAAAAATTGCACTACGTAATTATCATACATAAATAATCAATTAGTCATATCGTTTTCATTAACTTATCTCTAGGTTTTTTTTACTGAATCTCTTCGAGAGTGATTTACTGGTAATTACTGATTTTTTTTTTTACGATTTATATAAATTCTGGGAATAGGGCACTTATATCCACAATAAACAATTGGATAATTCTCATGATACCTGACCAAATACAATATCATGCATACGTGATTATATTTTCCTCGCTCTTTTGGTGCGCTTGTCCTTAATTTGACCTCATATGATCTTTTGGAATACTGATGATAAATTGCATCGGACTCGGAAAAGAACCAGAGCAGCCAAGTTTAAAGAATTGTCAGGTCACATTGCTTGAAGAACCGATGCCGCTGGGTTTTGAGTGGCAAGTTGGAAACCATGTTGGAAAACACACCGTGGGTACACCCCCATAAGGTAAACTGATAACTTAGTGAAGACTGCTGGAGTCTGCTAGACGTAGCTTATCGCTTATGGCGGCATTCTTTAAGCTTTGGACGTCTGAAGTAGTCAGGACATCTTTTGGGTAATAATAATAAATTAATTCAATGATCTCACCGTGCAAAATTAAAAATCCATATTCGGCGGTTGAGCGCCGCTTGGTTATGTTCAGGTATCTTGGAATAAATTTTGTTCTCTAACGCTTACTCGTAGGAACACTCCGGAGCCTGTGAAGATCCACGCCTACATACATTATGGTGTGTAAGATAACCAAGCGTTACGGCACACATCCATACGTGATAAACGTCGAGGCATTCGCTGTTAACAGATCGTTATTAATGCTTCTTCTTAGTTCCCTCTTGACTGAGGATTGTGACCAACAGTAGCATCCCTTCTCATGAGGCGTTCAGCTTTTTCATCGTCCCTTCGTGACTAAGGATTGTGTCTAATTGTAATGACCGATCACATGATGGTGTCATGGCCTGAATGGACTGCCCTATTGAAAACACAGGAGTTTCTCATGTCTAACCACATAACCCTGTTCTTCTGGGGCGTTTGAGCATGGTTTGGCTCAATGAACAGATTTGTTTTGAGGATGATGAGATTGTGACTCTTTTTCTTCTACCTAGCACTATCCCACTTCTTGCCAGTGTCCGCTTTCATACTAGCCTTCCTCCACTTAACACGATCCTGGGCATCTTTTTTTGTTAGCCCGTTTTCACGCATATCGGCATCGGCATTCAAGACGTCTAGCCATCGCTTCCTTGGTTTGCCACGGGGTCGGAAACCGTCTGGGACTAGGTCAAGGCATTTGATGAGATATAAGACTATCCTCATTCGTGACCTCTATAATATTTATCATTCTTTGGACGCTCGCTCTCTACTTATTTATTTATTTATTTATTTAAACTTTATTGCACAATACAAAAAAAAATACAAATGGCGGACTTAATGCCTTTAGGCATTCTCTACCAGTCAACTTATTTCGATCTAGTGTAGACGGCATGGCGTCGGGAAACTTGGTGACCGTGGTGTCTCGAATATGATCGGTCCATCGCATAGGACTCCTTCCTCTTGGTCTTCTTCCTTGAATTTTTTCAGTCACTAAGAGTTTTCCAGTTTATCATCATACAATTTTCAAATTAAATTTTGACAGTTGACAACCGTTTGGTTATTTTAAAGCATCGTAATATAAAACCGATTCTCCAATGCTTAATTGTAAGCAAATATGAATATTCCTCAGCTTTCGACGTTAACAACGTCCACGCCTACATTATGGCGTGTAAGATAACCGAGAGTTACGGCGCACAGCCACACGTGATAAACGTCGATGCGCGCGCTATTAACAGATCGCTGATAATGATGCTGATTTATAAGCGGGGTTTGTTTGTAATCGTATGTAAAAATAATGTGTCGGTGCTGATGTGTTCGGTTTTGACGATTTTGAAGGCGTTGCTTTCAGTTAAACTCTTGAAGCCAGGTTCGCGTTTGACGGATTAAGTATTTTGGGGAAAGTACACCTGCGGGAGAAGCTCCTATTTCTCTTATCTTACTTTTGCCAACTAACTATAGTTACGAGGCTCTACGATGGCGTTAGTTTTCCATAATATACATCAATATGATATGTGCGCTTTTCGTGCTCTAGCGCATTATTCCCGACTAACTTTACGCCGTGGGAGACGATATAGATTATTTCTTAAGTCTCCTAAAGTTCAATCAAGTTATTTGTCTTGTCTTTTTATTTGCCGGTGCTTAAAGCAACCTATTTATAACGAGTACTTGTGTGCCGATGAGTTTGTGTATCTGTCCAAATGATAGCTTCGTAGCTTCTAATGGGTGATTTTGATTTAGCTTATTGTGCTAAACGCGACTTCTTAGGGTGCGTTTACACTGACGCGAATATGAGCGAAGTGGACTTTGTTTGATCAATCTAAAATATATTATATCCAGGCACGGTTATTGGTCAAATACTGTTACGCTCCGCACAACTTCACGTCAGCGAAAATGCACCCTTCGATCAATATTTTTTTTGGGTTCGACTGGTGTTAAAGTTTGTCAGGTGCTACTGGCGCCATAATCATCACAGAGAATACACTAAGCTGAGCAACTTACTTAATATTTGAACGCCATACGTTTTAACAGCCATAAAACCCCTTCCCATAAAAAATGTAAGAGCCACGAATTAGCTGTCCACCGAGGGGCTTGATTCATTATTCATCATTAAATATGAACACGTTACGCACACGCATGCGTGACGCACACATGTGATAGTTGAATGGCGCAATTACATTCTCATGTCTTGACACGATAGAGCTGCTTGAGAGTAGGCGGGGATAGATTGCAAATAAGATATGGTGCCTAAGAGCAGGGCACTCAATCCTAACCACGAGATAAATCTGGTATATTTTGAACGAAGGGACCATTTCGGTTTTGCTCGTAATAAATTCATCGTTTCATTATTATCTTCATCAAATCGGCTGATAGACTTCAACTGCTACACAAAGGCATTCCTCAAGTATCTCGTCATGGACCAGTCGTGCGCTTCCTTATGCTGAGTCTAGCACCTCTTTGAGCTATGTCAACTACTTATTTTTCATACGGATCTCCATGATTTGATCACGCAAAGAATCTCACGACCAATGAGCTTAACTCGAAACGAAACTAGGAGTGTTATGCAGAAAATCCGTGTTACTTAAATAGCACCTATTTGGGTCTTAACATTATTTTTTTTATTTGTCATTTGTGAATTAATGGTACGTATTCTAGATGACCGGCCAAAATATAATAATAATCCATTAATCAAATTTTCATTTGTGCTCTGGAAATGGTCTTGGCTAAGCCTTTCTTACGACCTCAAAGTATACCTGCTAATTAAAAAGGAATGTCATATTCAAGCAGAGTCCTGTCCTATCTATCCTAACTACTCGTATGCTTACAGAAACATCGAATTCAGGTTCTTGTCTACCCTTTCTTACGACTTCAAGCTTAGCTTCTAGTTGGAAAGGAATGACATATTCAAGCAGAGTCCTGTCCTTTCTATCCTCACTACTCGCATACTTACAAGCTGTAAGATTTATTGTTATTACCGCACATTTCCTTCGGGTAGCGTTTTAATTACCCAGATCGGCGATAAACCATCCTGGGGGCGCACTTTTCTTCATTAGAAGACGGATGGCTGGTCGTGCCGAGAGATTTATATCTAGTATCTTTTTAATAGTATTTATCCTTTGTGAACAGATTACTTATTGCTCTTAAAACAGATTAAAAGTCAGTTCGCTTGATTGAACGCTGTCTTAGAATACCTACTTGGTAAAATGATTCTTATCGTAAACGCCCCGTACGTAGGTACCATGTAAATAAAAATCGGACGACGGCATACAAATCTATCTACCAACTGTTATCCTATGGCTATCAGAATATACAATGCACTTCCAAATGATTTTAAAAATCTTTCGATTGCAGATCTAAAGCGAAAATAAAAAATTAAATAAGGAATGAACATAATGATACCTAATATAAATAATTAGAATTATTATGTACTAGCCTAGACTTGTATTTTGTATGTCATCCTGTGACAAAGCATGTGATATTGACATTCTAACCGTATACTTGCCACGTTTTATGCAAATAAATGTTTTTATGATTTAGTCACACAGTAAGCTCTAGAAGGCTTGTGTTATGAGTACCAGACCGACGATATACATACTTATATAGATAAATATATACTTAAATACAAAGAAATATGCTTAAATACATGTTATCACTTTACCACCTATTCGCACGAAGCGATTTGCTTCATCATTTCTAATGCGAACCGCTAAGGAATGGATCTCGCTCCCATCGTGTACTGTATTTCCAGGAAATTATAATTTAGGTAACTTCGAGGTAACAGTGAATCGGCTATTACTGAACCGGCGAGCTACATCCTCGACTCCGTAGTCTCTTTTCATCAGGTAATACTGAGGTCAATCGCTGGCCAGTTTGTGAATAATAAAAAATAAACAAAGATTCTTATGACCCTGGAACAAATATTCGAACCCAGAGAATTTTAACCCAGAACCGCCGGCTACCAATGCGCCAAACGTGTCGTCAATACCCGTTACTTTACCTGTGCTTCCTTTTAATTTATGTAGTCTTGAGTTATGCACAGGATTTCATAGAAAAATTAAGTAATGCCTGTGCTGCCAGGCGAAGTTACGGGCATTGATAGTACTACTAAATATTTTAATATTGGATGATACCCCAAAATAATTTTTTATTAGGTTATAACTCTTGAGGATTTGCAATGATGTCAAATTGTGCACAAAATAACTTAATTTTGCTAACCTGCACTTTTAAGATAATTTGTAGTCATGGCATTGTAAAGACACACTCAGAAAATCTCAAACCAGTCCTAATACTGACCAATCCCATTGACCCCAGGCAGACATCATATTTCAAAAAAGCAATAATGTTACCGCTGCCATCTACATCGTTTATCAAATGAGCGGCAAAGCAATATACAGCTACTAGAGCCCTCTATAAATCATTGCAACCCTATAAGGGCAAGACTTTATGAAAAGGAAATCGCAAAGAATTTCCTACCCAGTGTCTGTCGCACCCGACCTTTGATCGTATCGGAAGGGATCGACACTTTGGACATTCACTTATCATTCTTTACTTACACGTTCAATTTCGCCACACCAAATTCTACCTTAATGAATGCATGTTTTGCATTTCCGACATTGCTGCTGCTTGCTTTTTTAAGATGCCTCCAAGTCTACTGCGTTAAATCTTTACATAAGTAATTCCAGCTTGTTCTTCCATAAACGTGTGAGGTAACTTTTGAAATTTATTACCGCGATTGGATCGCTAATGGTTTTATTAAATAGCACACCCATAAAGGTTATATTGGCTTGTCTATTAGTTAAAGTTACGACGCACTCGCCGACACGGGGTCGTCCGCAAGCCATTTGTCACTGGAGCCATTTGTACTTGTCGAATCACGACCATTAGATGCGAGTGTGACCGCGTGGGGTTAACCCCTGTCCCAACTACGTGACGTCACAACCATAAATCATTCGACGCTAGAAACTTTCAATCCGCAGGAGACTTTAGATACTGGCTGTAAGGAAAATAAGAGCGATGGTAAAATTTTAGATGTGGATGTCGCTAAGTTTGAACGTGAACGCGACAGCGTAGACTTGTATGAGTGCTGTCTGCTCGATTTATCTTACTTTGCGGTCTATTGTAGAAGTAACAAGATTTATAAGTGTAGTAGTTAATTACAGCGCACGTCGTTAATTTAACTCCTTTGTATTTGATCTTAAAAGTATATACGTTCGTATAAAACTAAAGTTTATCTCTTAGCCTTTGAAGTACGGGCAGAGAAAACAAACAAAGCAATAAAGCAGGCCTTTATCGGAGCGCGCAGTCGACACGCGAGCTAATTTACAACACGGCCGCGGGTTTTATCTTCATTAACCCATCGATTCACAATTAAGACGCGGAATAAATCTCTGGTAATGCGCTCCCCGTCCGCGCCGGTAGATTCAACTTCAAACAGATGTTATGTATAAATAAAGCTGAACGGAGGCAGCCACTCGATATATTCCTGTCTGCGGCAAACTTTACAGATCTATCAGCCTTCGCTTGAACAGGACAACTCGTTTTTTCATCCAGGCTAACTTCAGCTTTAAAACGTTTAGATTCATATGAATATAATATTTTATAATTTTTACTAATCCCTTTCAATTGCATATCATTATCGCTATCTATTTCAGAGTAAATAGTGACTATAATACTGTATCTGTTCCCGGCACTTGCGGCATTGCACGCAGTGACAACAAATCCTCATCTTATTTCCAGTGTAACGAGTCGATGCTCACATTCGATTATCTGGCCGCGGTATCCGAGGCATTACACTTGATGTATCGACGGCGACTGGCCGGGATTGTCGGCCGTCGGTTGATTTACTGGGACCATTTCTTCCCGGCACTCCACGCTAGATACCCATCTGTCGAGCGAGCGTGACGAATCGCGCCAATCGGAGAGCCCCGAGCCCCTCTAATGAATTGTCCCAAATAATTGGGACACTGTTTTATATCGCCGTCATTTGTATCGTGATCGCTGCATTTGTTAGGGACGTTGATTTGTGCATTGCTTTAACCTCTGATATTGGGATATTTGTTTTAGAAGTTCGTTTTCTTTGATTATTCACTATTAGTTCTATATGCATTATGTATAAGTATAAAGTTTCAAACATCCATTAAAGAAGTCATCATCTGATGAACTTCCGTGTTGTTTCCTTACCAGCAACCAAATGTTTCATTATTCATTTTGACTGCTCTTCTCTTAAACTATCGCTACATAATAATTAGTTGAAGCAAGAACTTAATAGGTCTTACATCTAAACATGTCGAGGTTGTCTTTTATTCTAATAGCAAAACAATTTATAATCCTAGTAAACAAGCCAGGCTAACTGTAGACTAGACATTGAATAAAATAAACATTTTACCAATCCTTTTACGGCACAGAAAAAAAATTACAGCAATATTTTTAAAGTGCAATATATCTTAAAGACGTAATGTCTATCATTCCTTTTAAAGGCGGTTCTTCCATCATGGTCTGAACAGACAATGCCAGCGTCACTGTATCGCATTCCTCATCTGCGCTTCTGAGTTGCCCAGGCGCAGGCGTACGACCAAACGAATGTTCGGAATGTTCTTCTTTTGATAAACTTCGTTGATTTTCCAAGTTTTGTAGCTCTTATTGTGATTAATAAATAATTGTAATTGTAAACTGCCTTCGCATTTTTGAATAAGTAAATTGTAGGTACTTAGATAAATTGCATTAACAAAGTTTATTACAGCATTTGAAGTCTTTATAGCCGCGCTAATTTATAGTTCAATTGTTTATCCCTAATTACGTTATTGTTTTTAACGAACAATGTTGTTTATGATTATGACTTACTAGGAGGTGCACGCATCTTCGTCCGTATTTTTTTCATTACCGAAAACGGGTAAAAATTATTCAATAACCATCTTTGGATGTGCAGCTATCCTTGTGCCAAAATTTATTTAGCCGTTTCGGCGTGATGAGAGGACTATGGTAATTATGACCAACAGATGGCGCCAGACTGGCATGGCGCCACGCTCCCATACAAAACGACGATCCTGTACTCTCCACAGAAAACAGTTTTTCAATACAAACCTAAAATCTAATAATAGTATAGATTATTTATGGTTACCCATCATAAACTCGAAAATTGTAATTCCGAATATTAAAATCCCGAAAACGTTTCGATTTTTTTCATTTGCCCGAAATTTTGTTTGCCCGAAATTTCATTTCCCATATTATTATTTTCCCAATTCTCATTTCGTCGCAATTTTGTTTCGCATATGATTGAAATTGACACTTATTCAAATTCCGAAGTATCATTTGCCAACTACTTTTTATGCCGAAAAGTATTAAGTCCGAAATATTATTATCCCGCTATAATATTATATTATAGGATATTGGAGCAAATCATAAATGCATCGGTTAGCCATTTTATTTGGGTAGGCGTCGATATAAATTGTTAACCCGTAGTGTGGGTATGTAAATAAATTATATTTTATGAACATAGTCATGTCATTTGCTTATGGATTTTAGTGAGAAGTTACTATCTCGGCGTTTGCTTATACAAAACGGCACATAAATACGGAGAGCTATTTAAATCTAATAAGGGAGGATTAAAATCGTGGATATAAATCGAAATTAAATAAATAAATAATAAATACCGTAAGGTCGGGTTATTTTAGCCCTGGGGGGTATCATTACCCACCCATTAAACCCAACTTTATTTCATAAGTAAATTCTGTTAAACTACGTCTTATGACGAATCCACTCTTGAGTGTTCGCTGGCGCTGTTTTTATAATGGTTTTCTAAATTATTTATTGGATTACAATTGGTGGACAATGTTACCTCCAGAGCTCCAGTTCGGTTCTGTTGTGGTCGCAGTTCTAACCTAACCTAACCCATTAAGTTCAGTTCTAACCTAACCTACTTTACTGGCAGCAGATCGGTTCTGTTGTGGTCGCAGTTCTAACCTAACCTAACACATTAAGTTCGGTTCTATCCTAACCTTCTTTACTGGTAGCAGTTCGGTTCTGTTGTGGTCGCAGTTCTAACCTAACGTAACCCATTAAGTTCGGTTCTAACCTAACCTAATTTACTGGCAGCAGTTCGGTTCTGTTGTGGTCGCAGTTCTAACCTAACCTAACCAATTAAGTTCGGTTCTAACCTAACCTACTTTACTGGCAGCAGTTCGGTTCAGTTGTGGTCGCAGTTCTAAACTAACCTAACCCATTAAGTTCGGTTCTATCCTAACCTACTTTACTGGCAGAAGTTCGGTTCTGTGGTGGTCGCAGTTCTAACCTAACCTAACCCATTAAGTTCGGTTTTAAACTAAACTACTTTACTGGCAGCAGTTCGGTTCTGTTGTGGTTACAGTTCTAACCTAACCTAACCCATTTTACTGGTATCAGTTTAGTTAATAATCACCTAATCTAACCTAAACCTAAACTAGTTTCCTACCACCCGTCTGTTCCGTAAACTATGTCTTTATGCCATAATAAATTGGTCGATATTAATGTTCTGCCATATAAAATTATGTGAAATAAAAGTCGGTGATACTAGTGTTCTGCCATTTAAAATTCGCTTGCTCGTTAAGGTCGCAGTTCAACCTAACACTCCTCCTCGCTTCGCTCGTCGTCGTACTTAACCTAAGCCAAGTTGGACATGCTTTAGAACTAGATTAATGGGTTACGTATCGTTATCAAATATCTAATGTTTAAACTCGTTATAGAACTGCGCGGCTCGCTCGCTTCGCTCGCTCGTTAGGGTCGCAGTTCAACCTAACACTCCTCCTCGCTTCGCTCGTCGTCGTACCTAACCTAAGCCATGTCGGACCTGCCTGAGAACTAGATTAATGGGTTTTTAATCGTGACGGTAAAATGAGATTTAAATTTTACGTAGCATCGGAATTATGAAAAGTTGGTTAATAAAGCAGTGGTCAAATAATAAAGTTGGCAATCGTTCTTCTGGTTATCGAGTTTCGGGAAAACGTTAATGTGGGAAAACAAACTGGCGACATTTCAAAAGTATGGTAAACAAAGTATATGGATTATAAGAATTCGGTTAAACGTTTTCGGACAAAGTGAAAATCGGACTAGTGTGTTTCGGAACATCGATAGGTTACCGCCATTTATGCGTATCAATCAACCACTACAACTTGCTTATTGTAAATTTATATACACCTCTTACTCTACCGCTGCCTAGACTCTCTCTTTTCATTGTTTATTTCCCACTGAAGACATACCACCACCTGTTCAGGTCACACAGTTACTTTAGAGTTTGACCTACTTTATAAAATAATCTATTGAATGTCGACGGAAATTTTACTTTGAAAATATAAATAGAGCGAGCTATACTCGGAGTTTCTTAGCATCGTATCGTACCAGAAACGAGGAGATCCCCAGATCAAAGGTCATAAATATGATATTTAACTTACACCGTTGCCGAACTTTAGTGGCAGAAAAGACCGCGTGCTGAGAGATACACCATAGGAGGGCCTTCAACAAGATGGACTAAGGTCCTTATAAAGATTGCAGGAAGACATTGTATGAAGATGGCATACTAATGATTGTTATGGACAACTTTGTGGAAGGCTTTTGTCCAGCAGTCTTTCGACTGATATAATTAAAGCTTACTAATAACTAACTAAACGTTAGATCCTACCTACGGTGGATCTTGACTTCCAACTCCAGTCCACGCCACGATTCGTGATCCTGAGTCAATGGTGATCATGATCAAGATTCCTGATATCCTTCTGGGCTTCGACACTCCCGTGATATCTAAGCCCTATGGTACTGCGACCACTCGACTGAAACGATGAATAATAAATTCGTTTGCACCGAACATTCTCTCGGCGTACGCGCAGATAACACCGACTTTGATGTATGCGCTGCGTATCTTGAGCGACGCGGCTCCCGTATCGATGGCGGAATGCCATGTATATGTCCTGTTTGCGGTGTAAGTTGCAGTTTGTTTTGACTATAATAGAAAATTTCTGTTTTGTCAACCAGAGACATCTACTGTTGAACATACATAACCTTCCCTTACAGCTTTCCACAAACTGTGTCACTATGCAGACTGAATTTACCGGCTCTTTACGATTTTCACGGGGTCATCCCTTCAACTACATAGTCGGGGGCCATCTCTCGCTGCGTTTTTTTCTAGAAACGTTCGGCACCACTCCATCTGCAATAGAAAATGTAATAAATAATATTAAATTCGAGTGCTTGGGGACCGTATTGAGCTAAGAGATACACAATTCTTGAAAGTTTGCCTGACATTATTGGACCCAACCAAAATTTCACACAAATGTAAGTTTCTAAAATAATCTTCCGATTGAGAACAGGATTTCTTGTTCTTCAATATTTTTTAAATTTTGAGAATGATTATGCGGTAATCATGAAATATTGAGTTTCTGTAAGTAGGCCAGAAGGGCACTTTTGCTTATACGTAGATAAACCTTGATTAAAAAATACCTTATCAAATCCCAAAAGCACCAGAAGCAATCGAAATTGCTTTTGCTTTCTTTTAAAATTTCTTTTAAGTATTTGAGGATTGTAAACTTTGAACTCGTCGCAAATCCTTTCTGTCGTAAACATTTTCCACCATCATTCTCATCTCACGGCGTCATATCTCATAAGTTTATTAGCCACGATACGATCTATCACGCCAGCCCGTCGCGGCGCGCCACGGTGAATTATACTGGATTACCTCCCGCTCGAGGACAATTATTATACACTGTTAGCTTGCCTTATAACATGTGGTATAAACTTTAATTTGATGGTATGATAAATAGACAGGTGAGAAAGTAATCTTATAAGGGGTCCGTCTGTCGATTGAGAAACGAACCCTAAAAACTTCCGTATCATTCATAAGAAAATGTTAAACATTGAGCGTATTTCCTTAACGTCTCTTTTTATCTTCTTCGTTTTCTCTACTTTCACTTACCGTGCAGTTCTATCTACATGTATAAAAATAATATAATACTATCAGAAATAAAAGTTAAAGGAAATTGGAATGGAAATGGTATTGTACATTCTCAAGTCAATTTAACGTTTGGTAAAAAAAAACATGAAAGAATGAAACTTATTCCTAATTCGTCCTTTGCTTCTTCTGATAAGAGTCCAAACGTTCGATGCCAGCATAGCCTTACAAATCAATGTTCTGTGAGCATTAAAACTCCTAGTAACGATCATATATTCTCAAAGCAAAAGCCACAAATAATGCGAACCAGGAAGCCACAAAACTGTCTCCCGCATCACTAAGTACCGGGACTTATCATAGATTTATTCCTCACCGTTACATCAATAACTCATTTCTATTCATAACCAGAGCACTGTCAAAACAACGGACGGCCGGAGGTTCTCTCACGTCCATCGTAAAACCCACTGAAAGCCTTAAATATTAGAGTCAGTAATTACGTAAACAGACACATTGACGTGTGTATGAAATGTAATCATGAGCTAAAATTTATCACGGAGTGAATCATTCATGTGTTAAGACAGCTGACAGCACGGCACATATATTATAATGATCGACAACCTGACGTTGCTTGTCACAGAGGGATAATGTTGTTGCCACTCACAAATTTCCTCTCAACAAGATCTTAACCGTAATTCCAAGACTAAAAGTCGAGAATCGTTTACGGATTGAAATCTTCCTAACGACATTCTCGTTTCAGACAGTGACAAATCTAACGAAAAGAACAAAGTTCCAGTTAAGCACGCGCGATCTGAAAGCAGCCGTAACATTTAAGCGTTCGCTTCAGAATCCTATGCAAGGTCTGCCTTTTGAAAGTTATTCATGTTGGGAAATGTGACGGGGTTCCATTTCTGTTCTATATAGCGAACATCGACGTTAAAGTAGAATTATAAGGTCCAAATTTGGAAGATGCTGCTGGTGTAACGTAAGTTGTTAGTGACGTGGAGTGTTTCGGTAGCGCGGTAGCAGAGAGAAGTGTCGCGGCGTGTCATCGGGACGCAATGAAGATTTATGAACAGGCCCCTGTACTATGTTCCGTTTGGATCGCGTGCTCGTATTTTGTGTCATTTTTAGAAAAAGAAATGATGAATTGTGGTGGGAGTGAGTCATTGACATCGGTGATGGGGACCGTTGATGGGCGGATGTAATGATATAATTTGAATTTGGAATTTCATTTTTAATGTGGCCAAGAGATAAGAAAAAGATAATTAAGTTTTAATTGTCTTTAATCATGGTACAATAAAATTAAGTTAATAAAAGATTTACCATTTTGAGAATTCTGTGGATCCTGCTTAAGATAGAACAGATTGAAACGAAAAATGTTCTTAACTTTAACTTACCACTGAGCAAAATTAAATATAAATATGCCCTAAAAACATTGTAAGGTTTGCAGAGTAGAATAATTTATGTTGATAACAGGCGAATTAAAAATTGACAGAACATACTTCCTTCATGACTTCCTAAATTTGCCAAACTCGCATAGTAGGAGCCTTATTACATATTTATCCGCCCGTACGTGGTGAGAAGTGCCTTGGTCCCTTCCTGTTTTATTTAGCGGGCTTGTTTCAATTCAATTTTCATTTGTTTGCGTGTTTTATAAATGCCTTTAGGGTCGGAGGGTTTCGACCGTTCTTGAAAATTATTTTGTAAGAGCTGTAGAAACAAATTGAAAGAGAAAATTACCGTGTCTGTATGATACTTGATTTATGTTTACTATCAAAGACAATAAATCAGATACGAAGGCAGAGTTCGAACTTAACTGACACTGCTGAACGCAACGAGGTAGGTGGCAAACGAGTCGACAAATTTATTCATATTCAGAAAATAGTAAAAAATGCTTTTAGATTATAAACACAAGCTTTACCATTAATCAAATGCGCTATTAAAGTGAAATAAATATAAAGATAAAGCTTCGTGGAGACCGATTCTGTACGAGGGGAGTCGAAACGTAGCCGTTCATAAACAACGATAATAATCACGTTCGTACCACAGAAAAAATAATATACTAATTCAAAACTACCGACCTTCATTATAAACGTCATCGTTCAAAGGAAAATTGATTTATGAGCGTACATTACGCCATTATTTTATGACGCGAGAACGCCCCGAAATAAAATACTAACAAACACACAACCGGCATCCACGACTATTATATGAAAAACCATTTAAAATCGCCACCTGAGAAAGTTATTAGCAATCCTTAACATTAAGAAGTTATGGACGGAAATCCTGTGACAAATGTAGATGAGGATGGTGTATGTAACATTGTCAACGGCCGTCATAAAGCGAATAAAATACGGGACACATAAAGAATAAACGCTCGTATAAACGCTGTTATGTCTGTCAACATAAAATATTGTATCCTGTGCAGCGGTGCTAGTCCAAATTGCGCTGCCGTCTGATTAGATCCACTGATGGCTAAATTGTGTTTTTTATTTGTTCACTCACACGTTTTACCATGATATATGGCGGTGTCATGCTTCGTGGGATTTGAGGTCATCTTGGAAGGCATGAACTGCTTCGTTATTATCGCAATTGTTTCTGCAACAGGGTACCTACCTAGTTACTGAGCGGAACTTGTTGAGGCGTTAAAACATTTATTTTGAAAATGAAGTTACCTTTTTTTCTTAACAGTTTTTACTTATCAGTTATCGCTTTTAAAAGTAAATAAGTACTTCAAATAATACTATTTCTATCCAGCATAATGTATATTCTATAAAAGTATACGATTGTGTCTAGGTTCAAGGAACAAGAAACTGTTGGCAAGCGAACGTCGTTAGTGAATATAGAACTGTCAAAATCGTTTAAACGTGAAATGATGAGTACGCCGTAGGTTTCGAGCCAAAAGTCTAGACGCAAAAATATGATTCTAATAAGGGTTTACGCTCACAGGGTTTATGATCACAAGCTTAAGCTAGGCTCTTGTCGGCGGAGAAACTTCCATGTTTCTCATCTATTTACTTTATGATCTCTTGGGTCTCCCTCTCTTCCTCTACCCTACAGTGTGTGTACACGTTAAAAAAAATATTGTCACCTAATCATTCAGACGTGGATGTAAATAATAAATAATCAAACCAGGATACAAAACAAATCATTACCAAGAAAGGACTGAATTTAACTGCAGTGTACTATAATGATAGTTCATAAGAATTGCTATTAAACACAATCCGCGTCACGAACCAACCATAGTATTTTACGATTCTCCGAAAGGTATAATCAGTAGACGTTTGAACCTTACTTGGAAACATTAGTTCTAAGATAATACCATGATGACGATGATCATTACCAATCTTGCTTTCTTGTTCTCTAGAAATCACAATTTGGGCGAATGTATTAGGATTACATTCATCGGAATCGGAGTAGAACTCAACTTATCGTTTTTTGCAGATAAGCCACTAACATTTACGATGTGCATTTATTGTTCTCATGAGAGCAATAAAAGACTAGAACATTCTTTCAGCGAACTTTTTTGCGAACAACCTTGCACTTAGATTTCTTTAAATTTAAACTGTAATTGAACGTACGGTTTAATAGGTATCTTAACATGCAATGTGGTCATGTAACAAAGGAGTATCTCTTAAACCAAAAGGCATACGCATAAATTCAAAATGACCCAAGTGTGATAGTTGGAACGGCTCCCTTAGATTTGTTCCCCTGACAGACAGCGTCGCGGGAGCGAGTCGTTTGTTCTCGGATTAGTGCCGAATGAGTTATGTCGCCGCTCGGTGACATATGAGAAAAGTTTGCCCAGCGTTGGCGCGCTGGTGCATGTTTCAGCCAATTAATTCATAATTTGAACGCGGTGGCTGTTTTTATTTCGTCGAAATGTTTTACGCAATCATGAGCTTAATGTTTTCACATACAGTTATCATTCTTAGATGAACTTGTTTATTTAAGTAGACAGTAAGTAGTCTGATTTTTTGTAGAATAATCTCTACTTGGCCGATTAAAGAATCAACATAGCATTTTTGTAATTATGTCATTAATTTTAGGCATAACTTAAAAATATATCGGCCAAATGCGAGTGGGACTCGCGCACGAAGGGTTCCGTACCATTATCTGTAAGTTTGTTGTATGGGAGCCCCCCTTAAATATTTATTTTATTTTATTTTTAGTATTTGTTGTTATAGCGGCACGCGGCAATAGAAATACATCATCTGTGAAAATTTCAACTGTCTAGCTATCACCGTTCTTGAGATACAGCCTGGTGACAGACGGACGGACGGACGGACAGCGAAGTCTCAGTAATAGGGTCCCGTTTTTACCCTTTGGGTACGGTACAAATTTCATTCATTCTTACTTGGCAGCTAGTTAACTGAGTATAATTAATCGAATTCTTTATAATGTGTATTATGGAATGAATAAGTATTTTGCAAACCTCTGCGACTGTATACCATAGCGGTATTAAGTTCACACAGCGGAAAGAGCACATAAATAAATGTTTAATTTGTCCATCCGCTTTCAATTAAAACTCACAGCTCCAATTTTTTATATGTCTCAAGGTTTACCGATATCGATTTCCTGTTGTTTGTGCATGACATTCTGTCAATGTCATGTGATAACAAGTAGTTATCCTTTTTATATTCACATTAATATCAAGAAAGTTTTATAGTAATCACCTACTTTTTTTCACAGTTATTAGCGTCGAATATTAAGAGTATTTTTTTATATGTGCATCTATTTATTTTTCAATAGCAAGAGAGTAAAAGGCAAGATCAAAATTGTCCACGCACAAAAATATTAACAGCACGATGAATGTTTTCTTTGTTTCGCTAGCACGCCGAAACGGATGGAAGAATTTTAGACAACTTTGTTGGTACAGGCATAACTTCGATATCCAAAGATGGTTATAGGATACTTTGATCACGATAAACAAAAAGGATAGTTACGTGGTTAAATTGCAGGTATTGTGTTATAACTAGTAGTCGCCGTTGACGTCACTGTTATTATTGAATGAAATTCCAATGCTTTAAGTGGCTAATTGTATTGTTTAATATAACATGTGGCTAATGACAATCCTTGATATTGTACGTCATACGTATGTCACGCCAATTAAAAAACAGATTATCGCATTATTGTCAAAATAACTATATAAGTAAATATTAACCCAGATGTCGACATTGCCGCTTTGACATAAATTATACTATAATTACTTAATGCTGACATTTTTATGCATGTGTAATTACAGTAACATTGCCAAACGCATTGTCTGTTTACAAAGTTGCTTAAGTTTTTTTTAATTGTGCTCTGGTATGTCATTAGCAAATGTTACTTTAATGGACCGACACAAAAAGAACGTAGAATGCTTTTCCTTTTTTCGTACTTTGAGTCACGAAGAACATGTGCTATGCATAGGAGTAATAAAAACGTCAGTCTGAAATTTATACGAGTTTATTGCGATAATTATCACATGAAGTTTAGGAACACTGTATTTTATGATATGAAGTCATGAAATCTATTACTCGAGTATGAAATACTAAAGCAAACAATGGCCGTAATTGGACAAAGCTATGCGATATCAGCAATTTAGAAATGTTAACAGCAGAACTACATTTATTCACTTTCGGAGCGCTATCTACTTAAATACAATGCAGACGCCGGGAAATAAGGCTTGCCGGCTGAGTAGGTATAGACGGCCGACCGTAGGGAGTGAGCACTATACCTATGGCTGAGGCATATATTATAGTGCTTTTCTCAAAAATTTGCAATGAAATAATAAAATACGACACTCAAAAAAAAATAATTCAGCTGTTTACCCCGTTCATGAACACAGACGCCATGCTCAAAAAAAAACACTTCCCGGCATAGGCCTTCAACTTTATATGAAATTCCTTTACAATTCTCTCGAATTGTTCCGCCCGAAACGTGATACTTCGAAACCTGTTTTAACGCACGTTATGACGATATTTCATTACATGTTTGAGAAAATATCATTTGATTGTCAACAGAAATCTCAAAGCGCATCTCATGAGTTCAAAGAGCCTCAAGTTACCCCATCTGACGGGACAGTCAAGTGCTTAAACTAACTGCATACATTGCCATTCGTGTTTTATATCTGTCTCGCTCGATCTTACGGATAAGGACCTCTCAGTTTTTAGAAAAACCGGAATCGCAATCTGAGAGATCACGACCTGTATGTACATATAGTACGCCACTACGTCTTCAACAATAGACCTATTAACAAAAGAGCCTTCTCATATTTGATATTAGCTGCGCCGCGCGGTATTACCCGCTTATCCCACCGGAATATTAAATTTCTCGGGATAAAAAACCGCCTATGTTAATCCAGGGTGTCAGCTACCTACATACCAAAATTTATCAAAATCGGTCAAACCGTTTAAGCGTGAAGAAATAAGAAACGTACACATTAACACACTCACAAACTATCACTTTTATGACATTAACGTGATTGTGATATTGCTTAGAAGTTTTTTTATTTACAAAATAACCGGCAATTGGCCTCATAATCACCTGGTGGTAAGTAACTACGGGTTTGAGGATGCATATTGCTTTCAGTATAATAGAAGAATATAATAGAAGTTTAAGTTTTGACTGTACATAGCATAAATTATCTTTCTACAAATGGTTGTTTTATTATTTTATAGACCAATCAAATTTCACTATAATTAGCGTAAAAAGTAAAATTGTCGCCGACAATCAAGTAATTAAGATATGATATCGTTACAGTTAATAAATACCTTTCTTTGTAATTAATGGAATATTGAAGGTACTTGAGCGCTGTCGTGTGTCAAGGGGCAATTTCTCTGTAATTATTGTACCAGAATTGACAGGAGTTGTCAAGTGTAAGGCTTTTGGCGAGTTCAGAGGTTTAATTTATATTTCGTATAATATTCTGCTAAGTTCAATCCATACAAATCATATTAAAATACTTAAACGGGTTTACTCAGGTCGTAGAAGTCGAATAACGCTCGACATGTTTCGAATCGGTACGCGATTCATCATCAGGAGAGACGATCAGCCGCGGCGGCGGCCAAACGAACACTGCGGGCACGCGCCCTGTCCGCGCGGCTGCTCGACGCGGGTGTCACCGGCGATGGCGCAAAACTACCAAACTACATAGGTACAAATCATATTACTAAAATAAATATACAGGACACTTACCAAGAGACTGCGTAAACGATTGGTATGGAGAATCCAAGTTCTACAAAGGGTTCTCTGCCTTTTCGCCGAATTACGTTTCGTCTAAGTTTCATTTCGCCAAAAGCATTTTTCACTGAAACTGTAAACTATTTCGAATTGTTATAAAAAAACCTAACCTAACCTAATCTAAAGGATGATATTTACAACAATCTGAAATAGTTTACAGTTTCAGTGAAAAATGCTTTTGGCGAAATGAAACTTTTGCGAAATGAAACGTTTGCGAAACATAATTCGGCGAAAAGGAAAGTACACCTCTACAAAGTAACAGCTAGGGGCAAACAGCTCCATGCAAATTTTACGTTTACGCTGTAGCTAGCGAGTACGGTCACGTTAGCTCATTGTTAAGGTACAGGTTCCCCGTTGTATCATAACAAAACTAAAAGATCTCGGGTGAATGAAATTAGAAATAAATTTTGGTCTACTGCCTGGGGCCTACAATTATATTAAAAAAGCACTGGAAGGTTCTAGCGGTCAATCTCCTACAAGATAGACGGATCTCATAGATACTAGACAGCTATATACACAGTTATATAATTATGTAATTCTTTAAAACTTTATTCTGTAAAAATGCTACAACATGTCAGATTCGAAGCTACATATAAAAAAAAACATTTACTATTACAATAATAATAATAAATAATAATAATAATAAATATCAGACAACCTCTTATATACCTCGGTTGCTAAACCTGTTGACAAATTGGCCAAAGATCCGAGAGCCAAGCTTACCCGACACTATACCGAAGATATCCCGGACATCAGCCTGTACGAGATTAGGATGGCCCTAAAACAGCTTAAGAACAACAAGGCGCCGGGCGATGACGGAATCACTTCAGAGTTTCTGAAAGCGGGTGGAACCCCGGTACTAAAGGTGCTTCAGTAGCTCTTCAATTCCGTTGTGCTCGAGGGCATCACGCCGGAAGCATGGAACGGAAGTTTGGTGGTGCTATTCTTCAAGAAAGGTGATAAAACACTGCTCAAGAATTATAGACCCATCTCGCTTCTGAGCCATGTCTACAAGCTGTTTTCTAGGGTCATCACGAATCGTCTCTCAAGTAGGTTTGATGAATTCCAGCCTCCCGAACAAGCCGGGTTCCGAAAAGGCTTCAGTACCATAGACCACATACACACGCTGCGGCAGGTTATACAGAAGACCGAGGAGTATAACCTGCCACTCTGCTTAGCGTTTGTGGACTATGAAAAGGCCTTTGATTCCGTCGAGACATGGGCAGTACTGCAGTCACTCCAGCGATGCCGGATTGACTATCGGTATGTCGAGGTGCTGAGAAGTGTGTACAACAACGCCACTATGTCAGTCCGAGTACAAGACCAGCGTACGGAGCCGATTCCTTTGCGAAGGGGTGTGAGACAAGGGGATGTTATATCTCCGAAGCTCTTCACCAACGCAATGGAAGACGCCTTCAAGCTTTTGGAATGGCAAGGACTAGGCATCAATATTAACGGCGAGTACATCACGCACCTTCGGTTTGCCGACGACATCGTGGTCATGGCAGAGACGCTGGAGGATCTCGGTACGATGCTCGAAGGTCTCAACAGAGTATCCCAACAGGTGGGCCTTAAGATGAACATGGACAAAACGAAGATTATGTCGAATGTCCATGTAGCACCCACCCCAGTAATGGTTGGTAACTCGGTCCTCGAAGTTGTTGACGAATACGTCTATCTGGGACAAACAATTCAGTTAGGCAGGTCCAACTTCGAGAAAGAGATCAATCGGCGGATTCAACTCGGATGGGCAGCGTTCGGGAAACTGCGAAGTGTCTTCTCGTCCAACATACCTCAGTGCTTGAAGACGAAAGTCTTCAACCAGTGTGTATTACCGGTGATGACCTACGGAGCCGAGACGTGGTCTCTAACTATGGGCCTTTTAAGGAAGCTCAGAGTCACTCAGCGAGCTATGGAAAGAGCTATGCTCGGGATTTGTCTACGAGATTGAATCAGAAATGAGGAGATTCGTAGACGAACCAAGGTCATCGACATAGCAAACCGGGTAAGCAAGCTGAAGTGGCAATGGGCGGGGCACATAGCTCGAAGGACCGATGGCCGTTGGGGCAGAAAAGTTCTCGAGTGGAGACCACGTACCGGCAAGCGCAGTGTAGGACGACCACCCGCAAGGTGGTCGGACGACCTGGTTACAGTTGCGGGGACTCTGCTATCCGGCCCATGTTGAAATCTATTGAGGAGGCCTGTGTCCAGCAGTGGGCGTCCTATGGCTGAAATGATGATGATGATGATGAGACACCCTCACACAAATCAACCTAGTCCCAAATTACGCTCAAGAAGGCTTGTGTTATACCCATAAGTACCCACTAGGCGACGATATACATACTTATATAGATATATAAATACTTAAATACATAGAACATCCATGACCCAGGCACAAATATTCGTGTTCATCACACAAATATTTGCCCTTGCCGGGATTCGAACCCGGGACCGTCGGCTCAGTAGGCAGTTGCTTAACCACCGCGCCAACCGCGTCGTTATAATATCATAGTATTAATGCAACAGACAAATCACGGGGCACATTTTTCACACAAATATTTGCCGTAACAGGGATTCAAACCCATTATATCGCCGCTCTACCGCTCTCCGTCTATAACTTATCACCCGTCATAAATCAGCCTTGTAATTAGCCCAGTATCGTCACTGCGCTCATTAAATTTCACCTTTTATTGTCCTGCTAATTATACGGGACACGTTTTGACTTCTATATTGCTGTACATATTCATGACTGTCCTTTTGTATTGGTTGCAATGTTGCAAAAGTGGTTGCCAATGGTGATTCCATTTTAAGAGACATTTTATGGGGATATATATTTGGCTGAAATCTTCACCAGAGCTGTCTTGCTGCGAGTTCTTCTGTCTGTCTGTGTCTTCATCATCATCATCATATCAGCCGATAGGCGTCCACTGCTGGACAAAGGCCTCCCCCAAAGTTCTCCACAACGATCGGTCTCGCGCCGTCCTCATCCAATTTCTGCCCTCGATCCTAACCAGGTCTTTGGTTCACCTTCCCACGCTGCGTCTTTCGGTCCGTGGTCGCCACTCAAGAACCTTTCTGCCCAAACGGCCATCAGTTCTACGAGCAATATGCCCCGCACACAAGTTTGGCGACAGTCTGAGCTATATCCATATCCATTTATTCAGTATTAGTCATACATAGGCAACAAGTGTAATACAATCAGCAATAGTAACTTAATTTAACAAGTAAAAATATATTCATTCATATTATCTAAAACCTTGGTTCTCTTGCTTATCGTTTTATATTTCGGATTCTATCCTGCAAGGAAACTCCGAGCGTAGCTCGCTTCATTTGCCCTCTCTTACTCGGATTATATTGTAAGGAGGGTGACAGAATAGCATTTGTCGCGCAACAAAGAGTCGCGTGCAGTAACAGCTCGCTGATTAATCATTTATTTATTGGTCAATTTACCTACTTTACCCTTAAATTATCATTTTATTTTATTTATTAAAACTATTGCACAAAACAAAAGTCAGTACAAACAGCCAACTTTTTTAATTCGCTAAAATCGTGATACTATGTGCACATAGGTAATTTGAGTGTTTTTAGGAAGAATATTTAATGGTTACTGACGAAACTTATATTAACTACAGGAAAGTAACCAATTAGGTATGTTATATTTTGAAATTCCAATATTGACAACAGACATTATGTTTAAGACTTTATCTGACTACCTATAACGAAACAACATAGTATGTAGCAAATCATTTGCTGTAGCAACCGTGTACGAAAGTTATGTGGATATAAATCGTTCTAAATTGTTCGCTAGACCATATTTCCTTGTTTTATTACCAAGTTAATTTACTAAAGTTATGGTAGACAGGTTCTTTAAATTATTGCAATAGTTTCACTGACTTAAGTACTGACTGCGGAGTTTGAATTGTTACACCCAATCACCACTATTACATCTACGTGATTGATTTTAAAAAAGTAGCTAACTGTTTTTCTGCTGGCTTATGTAAAATTGCATACTAAAATTATCAGCTTCTTTTGATGTTGACTCTATATTTTTTTAGATAATGATGTAATATGTTGACATTTAATTTGTATAGTAAGTGAATTTATTGTCATATTTATTCTATATTATATAAATTGTTATATTACGTATTAAAAATTTTTTGACATTGTTTTTTCTTTATTATCTATTGAATTATGACTTGCTGAATTTGTTTGTTTTGTTTATTATGTTGACGATCACCGTATAGATTCGTGTAAATTGACTATGTGTAATTTATAATGTATCCCTATATGGGTGAAATAAATATAATTTAATCTAATCTAATCTATCATCTATCTTTTAGTAAGATTCATTTTATTCCAAACGTATTATGTAACCGCAGAATTCAATCATCTACTTATTTAATACTAAGAACATAGTACTTAAACCTGAACAGACAGATTATGACAACTGATGAATAAAACTACCCAAGACATAACAATCCACAAGTTTATTCAGCCCTTAGAACACTTATTTATGACTCCTTATCCGTTCCAAACTGCTGATTGTTTTAGTCATTTTTCTCTATGATTGAATATGTTTCATAACATTATTATAAATGTTACTACTTAGAACAGGGCTATTGCAATTTATTTGTATATATTTATAATAAACCTACTGTTTGAATTTTTCATTGATACTGATTTACTGAAAACTGTTTTTTTTTCAACATTTTAGAATGCACGAAATGAAAGCATACAATAGCTATATCTCATGCTTTCATTTCGTGCAATCTCGCGCATTTCGCGTTTCGATTCACTTCAAAAATATGGTTGAAATTATCAATATATTTGTCAGAATATGAAAATAATAATTTTTAAAGGGATTAAGGCCTCTTAAGCTGTTTAAGGGATGTATAGGCGTTTACGCAGCCTGTGCTACTTCGGCCCTCCATTACGTACGTTTGACAAAAAGCGCCAGACCTGGAGCTAAATTCAAGGCTCCTAGCAGTCAGATCACCGTTTGTTTCATTTGCAATACGTTCTAAAGACATTTAAGTAGCAGCGATATCACTGGCCAGCGCGGTGGTAGCCTAGTGGTTAGGGCGTGCGACTTTCAATCCGGAGGTCGCGGGCTCGAACCCGGCCCGTACCAATGAGTTTTTCGGTACTTATGTACGGAATGTCATTTGATATTTACCACTCGCTTTTCGGTGAAGGAAAACATCGTGAGGAAACCACCTAAGCCCAATAAGGCCTAGTTTCCCCTCAAGGTTGGAAGGTCAGATGGCAGTCGCTTGCGTAAAAACTAGTGCCTACGCCACATCTTGGGACTTAGGTAGCCAACCCCGATTGAGAATTCATTCTCTACAAAGATATGGGACAAAGGCTTAGAGGATGATGATGATGATGGTGATGGGCGCGGCACATAGCTAGTAGAACCGATGGCCACTGGGGCAGAAAGGTTCTTCATTGGAGACTGCGAACCAGCAAGCACAGTGTTGGACGGCCACCCGCGCTTAGCGTCACCCATCAGTCTCTCACAGTACTGAACAAAAAGTGACAGGTATCTCGCGCGAGAAAGAGTTACGTGTCACAGTCATGCTACAGGCACTGGTTAGAGTTGCGGGGACTCGCTAGATTATTATTATTATTTATTTATTAGGAACCTTACAATTTTCTTAAATCTAAATACATTGTCCCACAAAACTAGTGGCTGGTTCGACTGTGGATTTTTTTATTATTATTATTGCGGGTCGCTTCTATCCGGCCTATGTGGAAATCTTTTGAAGAGGCCTGTGTCCAGCAGTGAATGTCATATGGCTGAAATGCTGACGAAATCGAATCAGTTCCCTAGTCTCCACAGTATCTTCACAACTCAGTGGTTAAGCAACTACCTACTGAGCCAAGGGCAAGTATTTGAGTGATGAACTCGAATATTTGGGCCTGGGTCAGGATGTTATTTGTATTTAGATTCTTAATTTGTTGTGTTATATATAGGTCATTGTCAGATTTAGGTGGGCGTCTTTTTGGTGGACATTTGCAAAATTAAGGATTCCAGATCCTAATTTTCTGATTAAATGCCTGTGAGAATAAAGAACGTTCCCTCTTCTATAATCCGATGTAATAGCAACATAACCTAGATTCATACAAGCTCTTAACTTTTGACCACCGAAGGGACGAATTTTGTTTCTTGACCTGACAATGACCCATATATCATGTCAAATAAATAGTAAACGTATTTATCTATATAAGTATGTTTATCGTCGTCTAGTGTCCACAACACAAGCCTACTAGAGTTTACAATGGGACTAGATTGATTTGTGGTAGGTTTTCCGATATAAAAAAAAGAAACTCGCCGCAAGGTGCGATTCAGAGAACGGATGGCCGAGCCGTCGGGACAGCAAAGTCCTGCAGTAGCGATCCTAACCTCAACAATATCTTCACAGCATGTGCAAATGTCGTAACACTAATTAACCTATGCAAACGTCTGACACCTTGTAACGCTCGTACACTAAATAATGCCATAAACAACTCGTGAATTTGCATAAACATGTTCATAAATGTAAACATTACAGATAAAATGATTACTGAACGTACCTCAATCGGCTTGTCACCGACAGTCACGTTTTGATTTACACACTGTTAAATACTTATTTTAATTTCGCTACTGAAGTACGTATGTTAAGTGCTACTGGTGTAAAACTTATTTTAAAGTTTTCATTTTGTAAAAAATCTGGTAATTTATTTCTTATAAAACTTTATACTTTCGCGTTTTGTACACATAATTATAGCTAACTATAGCGAGTATAATAAATAAATATCAGACTACCTCACACAAGTCTACGAGTACCTAGTCCCACAGCAAGGGGTGTGTAATGATCGATATAAAAATAAATGGTATAAGTATGTTGGATATAACAACATTTCATATAACGTCAAAGGGTATAATCACTCATTTGATATAATAAACGTTTGGTATAATTTTAAAATATATATTTTTATTTCGTATATTTATCATTTGGTAGAACACTTATTTCCTATAACCATCATATGGTATAATGGTCATTTGGTATAACAACATTTGGTATAATTTCATATGGTATAATTTCAATTAGTATAAAATACATTTGATATAATGTTTCATTTGATATAACAACATTAGGTATAATTTCATATGAATTGCGTTTTATTTACCTTACCCAAAGTTTTCTTTCATTTTGCTCGTACCTAACCTATTTTTCTGGTAGCAGTCCATTTTTTCTGGGGGATGCAGTTCAAACTTTTTTTTCTTTTTTTTTTTCTAACCTAACCTTAGAAACTAA
The DNA here is from genome assembly GCA_947623375.1 of Apotomis capreana. Classification (NCBI taxonomy): domain Eukaryota; kingdom Metazoa; phylum Arthropoda; class Insecta; order Lepidoptera; family Tortricidae; genus Apotomis; species Apotomis capreana. Next base: position 5,560,220 of record OX392505.1, on the reverse strand, counting down.
TTTAACTTTTGGTTTAAGTTTTTTTTTAATGCAGAGGGCTCGGGGGGCCAAGCCCCCCGCATTAAAAAAAATTAAACCAAAAGTTCAATTAGTAACGTAGGTTAGGTTAGGTTAGAAAAAAAAAGAAAAAAGTTTGAACTGCTCCGCCCCCTATTTCTCTATACCCTATACGTTATGCCATTTGAACGTTAGATAAAATAAACGTTATACCATAAATTCATTAGAAGAAATATGTATTATAATTAAAGAATGTTATATTAAATGTTATTCGGTAAAATGAAACAATAATTATATCAAATGTTGATATATTAAGTGTTGTTATATCATTCAATAATTATATCAAATGAGCATTATAGCGACTGAAATTATATCAAATATTGTTATAGCCATCGTTACGCACCCCACAGCAAGCTCTAGTAGACTTGCGTTATGGGCGCTAGACGACGATAAACATACTTATATGCGTATAGATATAAATACATACTTAAATACAAATAACATCCATGACCGAGGCACATATATATTCGACTTCATCACACAAATATTTGCCCTCGCCGGGATTCGAACTCAGGATCGTCGGCTCTGTAGGCAGCTTCTTTACAACTGCGCCAACCACGTCATAAACAAACGTTTAATACCTACAAAAACATATTTCTTTTAGGTATAAAACGATGTTTGTCGTGACTTTCATTGTCCATCGTTACGAACGCAGTTGCATGCACCGTGGTCCCGGACTTCAGTAAACCAGCGAGTTGTGGATATATCGATCGGGATCCTCTTCTTCACCTTATTTTGGTCTTCAATATATTCCAAATTAACAACTTATATGATTCCCTGAGCCTCCACCACCTACCACCATACGTACATTTAAATTTGAAAAATTCAAACGTTGAAGACGAACCGAAACGAGGTTTTCCACGGGGGCTACAGTATGCTGTTCTTCAAGAGAGGAGTAAATAGGTTCTCAAAGGGTCGGCAGCGCGCGTGTGATGCTCCTGGTGTTGCAAGCGTTCATAGGCGGCGGTAACTGCTTAACATCAGGCGGGCCGCATGCTTTCTTGCCAGTCGTATTATTAAAAAAAAAGTAAGTAAATAATTGTACAAGCGAAATAATAATAACGCCAGCTCTACGGTAAATAAAATATATCCTTTTCACACGACTAATCCAACGAACTCAAATAACAAACAAGAGCTATTGCGGCAAAAAATCTACAATGAATCTACTAAAAAATGCAAAGCAATTTTAAATAGAGATGGGAGATAACTCGTCCGAAATCCAACACCACAATGTACCCAAGTTGTCACAACTAACATGTGAATGGGTTTTGCATAATTTGATTGAATGCGTTCGAGATCTTTATCGTTCAACCATTCGGTCATTGTCGTGTTTCCGGTCCCGTTCACTGAGTTTACACTTCATTTGAAGCCCACAATAAAGGTAATTCCCCCTGTTGTTAAAGGGATGCTTTTGATACAAATATTGAATGAAACAGGATCGCATTAATTCTATTTTGAATTAAGTGTGAATTTTAATTTTAAAACGGGTTCTGCATAGTAATCGTTTGACATGAATTAAATACTTGGAAATGTATTCAAATTTGCATTAGGCATGGGTGTTAAAGTGATTTTAAAGTTCACGGAGTATATTTCATGAGAAACTGTGCACTGACATAAATTTCAAAAGACGTCGTATTTGTATTAAGTGGTTTTTTATTTGCAATACCTATATACATAGGGAAAAGTTTGATCTTATAAAATACGACAACAATATACTTTAATGCACATCAATAAAAATGTACGAAAGGAAAGAAAACATTTTTTTTTTAATAACGGCAGACATCAAATTCTTCATTTGTCATTTAAATAGTCATTAAAGTTATCTTTTAACCACATACCTACTTGTATAGCATGAATTGTAGGCATGCATGTTTGCTATTTTGAGAAATCTAATGTAACCAATCTAAGTAAATAAACTAAAATTAAATACGGTATATTCCTAGAATGAATACCCCATAAATACTTTGTGGTTAAATCTTTGAATAAGGCACGACAAATTTTGGATAAAAAAAACCTACAATACAAAAGATCCAACTACATATTTCCTTTTATTAAACACATTTAAGTAACATGTTAAAGTCAAATGTTGCATGCAACACAACAGCAAAATAATATATGTGCAGGTTTTTATTAGAAAATTCAAAACAGTATGAGCTATTAAGTGCGTTATATAAATGGAATAATATCAGAAATGTATTATTCAGTTAAAAACCCGGCTCTTTTAGTCCAAACTTTAACCTGTCCGGAGAACCCTAACCTGGACCCTCCCTGTAACCACCACGCAACCATAACCCTCTAATCGCATCCATAATTCAGCGTATGCTAATAGCACCTTATGTTTATGTTAATCGTAATTGGTTATTTCGCTCAGATTACCCCGGGCATCCGTCACCGACAGGCACCCATTTTGTGACGGCACCCATTTTGAGACATGCATCCATTTTGTTTACCTGTCATTGTCGATTTATGCCACGTTTGAAGGGTGTCTCAATGTGTTGGGTTATATTGTATCTTGGAATGTATACGTGACGTGCGTTTTAAATGTGCGTTTGTATTGAATATAAGGTATCGAATAACTTACACATATTGACACTTTATAATACCACGAATACTGTTTGCCTAAATTGAACATAAAGCTTGATTGGTAAATCAATTGGCCGAGCGAGTGAATCTTTAAGATGTCCGGTGGCATTTATCAACCATTTCTTATGGAATTGACCATTTCTTATGGAATTTTGTGAGTTTGTTAATGGCGGAGATATGGGGGTTGAAATCGTAAAAAAATTACAAATTTCTACCATTTTTGCGAGGTCTATAGCCCACAGTGCCGCGAGTTAGAATGTGTTCATAATTTACTGTAAGATAAATATCTCACATCACTCTCAAGAATATGTAATTAGACCGTCGGAAAAATCGCCATTTTAAGAAAATAATAAATAAATAAATAAATATTAAGGGACAATCATACACAAATCGACCTAGTCCCAAACTAAGCAAAGCTTGTACTATGGGTACTAGACGACGATATACATAATATATAAATACATATATAGATAACATCCATGACCCAAGAACAAATATTTTGCCCCGGCCGGGATTCGAACCCGGGACCGCCGACTCAGTAGGCAGGTGTCTACCAACCGAGCCAAACGCGTCGTCAAAAATATTTCCTGTTTGTACCTACCTCTATTGTATCTACGTATTATCTGTGTCTTATCTTATTTGTAGTTGACGTGAGCAATAATAAAGAATAATAAATACATTCTTTTATAATACTTGTAGGTTGTTAAAATTTCCAAGAACTCAACGTAAACACAGAAACATATAAATTTAGCATAATATGTATTTTATTATGTAGATACATAATACATAAAAGCAGAAAAACTATGTTTACCGGCGTACTTATATTAAATAATAATACACACAACTTGCGAAAAAGTAAGAAAAAGTCGCGTTTTCATAGCCCCAATTCGACACAGAAGCTTCAAGCGGCATGTAGTTCGCGGCTTTGCCACGAGATGGCGCTACACGTCACGAACGAGAATAAATCAAACTTATATTATGATTTATGTCTGGCTCTTAAACTATGTCAAAGTCGTGCTATTATCTAAATGTCATATTTATTGCCCGAGTGATTTATTTGAATATCATGCAATACGCATAAAATTCATTGATAAAATCATAACATTGTGAAGTATAGTCTAAACTTGTAAATAGGTAATATACAGACTCTTGAGAATAAGAATAAAGTAAATAAGTACGGCATTGTTAGCATGAAATAAAAAATAAAATAAAGGCCTTGAAAACAAAAATAATTAAAAATAGCTGTACTTTTTTCAGTGGTGTTGCGAGCCCGACGGGTTGTAATAACTTTAGCAACATGCAGAATAATTCATTTTATTTTTATTTTAAATCTATTGTTATATTTAGTTACCATAATACGGTGTTTGACTATAGTGAATACAAATTGTGGCATTGAAACCACTACACATTAAAAAATACGCGGAACCAAATAAACTATCACTAACTTTTGGACATTATACTATTTTTAATTGTACAATAATTAAAAAGAAGACGTGTTTTGACTACTGTTTTTTTATGACGTCACATGCCTGTATCATCATAGAAGCTTCATACTAACAGATCATTTTGACATTTCATAAAGAGTAGCTGATTTGAGCTGTCATCCATCAAATACCTACCGTATTGCCTTAAAATCTGTATAAAGTAGTTTTAAATTATATCCAATCCCATTAACTTGGTGCTTGTTATGTTTGTGTAGTATAAATAGCGCTTAGAACAGTACCTAACAAAAACTAAAAACCTCGATGTCTGAAAGTAACTTTTTAGAGGCAGACAAACTAGAGGGGTTAATCCGAAGATAATATACAGGTGGTCAATACAAATGGGTCAGTATGGAGAAAACGAAAACCATAAGTGATAGAGAAATCTGTTATTAGGAGCCATGGCGATGATTTTAGATTTAATAGAAACGGCATTCAATTTTTTTATAAATCTCTTACATAACCAGGAATTGAGCCTGGTCAATGCATGAAATTATGTATGAGATTTAAAAGGAATGCAATTTTTATTAAATCTAAAATTGACGCCATGGGTTCTTAGAACAGATTTCCCTATCTCTTATAGTTTGTGACTTCTTCCTACTGACCCATTTGGATTGATCACCCGGTATGCAATTTTTCCGCTTACTAATATAGGTAAACACAAGTGCGACGTTATTCGATCAAAGCAACAAATTCGCATTTATATTCGTACCAAATATGACTAGGGAGGATCAATCATTTCAGACTACCAGTTGTCGACAGTTGTGACAGATCACGTTGGGACAGAGGCGGCGAAAACAAAAGAAGGCAGATTCCATATTTTGTTACTTACGAACATAAAAAATGTTGGCATCTACATCTAATTAGAATCTCACACAGCTTAAGATTGCCATATTTTCTCTGTTCAATCACTATTAATTTATATTATTAATTATATTATTCTTTATTATTATTAATTAACCTTTTGAGCGCCACAGTCGGCTGTGGCCGTCAACAAAAAATCGTGCCCCTGACGCCACGTCGGCCACAGCCGTCCAAATTTCAATGATCAAAAACTTTGTAATTCTAACCGCTACAAGTATTTTTCAATCCCTGTTGATTTTGGGGCACATCTTTTTTTTTTACTCTGGCGTCAGTGGCACGGTAAATTGCTAGACCGCTTGGCGGTCAATAGGTTAAGGCTGTTTTTTTGTTTTCTAACAAAAACTGCTGATTGTGAATATCCATGGCCAACTGTGCATTGTTATTCATACCAAGGAACGGCTTGTTATGATTATGAGTTTATTACTTGTAAACAGTTTTAACTCTTTATTAATTATACGGGAAATAAGTTTTCCAATCGTTAATCAGATAACCATTGAATATAAATTGCTTTAAGTGATACAACCAATTATAGACCACTAATCGCAAGAGTTGTCGACGAACGATAAACTACTGCCTGCGGGCCGATAAATAGACTTGTTATACGGCTTAACTATAATCGCTGTATTATGTAAAAACTCCTACATTTGAATAATCTCTATCTTAATTATTATCACTTCAGTTTAATTGCATTCAACGGCAATAATTCACGAGAATTTATTCACAAAACAAACGGCTAATGTCCTAGAAAGCTAATATTAATATCAATATAATGTTAATGAAATAGAAATAAAAAGCGTTTATGTGACAGTTAATCTTAACGGATGTCTTTTTAATTATTCAACAGAACAAGAAGTTTATCTTTTAATGAGATGTCGTCTCTTGGATGGAAACGTCATTTTAAATAAAAAAAACTTAACGCCTCTGTCTCGGATTACTCTATAACCTGTCTTTCAGTCTTTTCGTGTGACCAATTATGCTTTTGACAGTTGAATTTCCAACATGACATGGGCCTTATCAAAATAGCGTTTATTAAAAAAACTTGACATTAACAAAGCTGACAGCTCTCGGCTTTGTTAATGATGCTCGTCAGCCCAACGCGGGTTTTTTTATGCCATTCAATTAAATGAATTATTTTGTTAGTTAGTTCCCGAGGTGTGGGTGGCGCGTGATTGCTATCTTGTTTTACGGCGCTCCTACGATTTTCTCCGTGTTGAGTGACAGCCCTAATGTGTGTGTTAGAGCTATATTAATCAATCACCGCACTCGCTTTATTACGACTCGTCTCGTCGAGAGCTGAAACACATTTTGTTTTGATGTTACTTTGACGTTGATTGCTTATGCGCTTTTTATGTTTATGTTTTGTACTCCCACGTAATAGATCCCCTCGAAGACCGATTTCATTAATCCGGCATATATTATTCTTTGTAAAATATCAAACGGACCTATGAATTTTTCATGTTATTTTTTGGCACGTTTGAATATTCAACAGATACATTAATACAGGCCATTAATCTTGCTAATGAACGCTATAAATCTGAGGGCGTTTTACGAGCGAGAGTAAAATAAAAATAAACTGTTATGATTGGTATGTAGATATTATATTCGAAATAATTCCTTTAATATTAAACATAGAGATTATTATTTACATATAACATTTGGCTGTACAGAGTCACATCGTCCTCGCTTGCACGCAACTCCGACGGCAAGTCCACTTACATAAATAACTATGTTACAAATTGCACTAATCACTAAATTTGTCATGGCGTGTCCCGCCATAGAACATGAATTAGAGTCTATCGATATCACAGAAGAAAATTGGACAATACAACATTAATTTATGACATTCGTTCGTATGCACTACACTGTTTACTGGTGGACGGCGGCTGCGCCGAGTCTTTGCCCGTACATCGCGTAGGGCGAGTAGAAGGGGCCTAGTGCGGGGTTGAAGGCACCATAAGGTGAGCCACCGAGACCCGCTGGAAGGCCGGCTTTTGAGTACGGGTGGTACCGGGAGGCCGAAAGCGGACTAAGCGGCGCCGTCGGGTACGCACCGCGGAGACCTGCCGTCGTGAACAGCGGGTTTAAGTGGTTAAGAAGCGAAGGCTGCGAAGAGGATACCGTCGCTGGCGTAGATCCATCCGTCGTATGACTCCTCAAGTGCTGTAGTAGCTCCTCAGAATTCCCAAACCTCTTCCCGCAGTACGATTCTCCGACAATCCAATTGCAAACGTACGGGCGACTCAGTTGCGCGTAAGGGAGTCCTCCGGCGGCCCCTTGTTGTGACAGGGCCATCGCCATTGCGATGTTGTATTTTTGGTGTTCACACTGAGTGCAACCGGCGGGACAGCTGCCGTTGCTCATGAGGAGATGATGGTTGTTCACTGAGAACTGGCATCCGGTACAGTAGGGGTCTTTGCACACTGGAACTAGAGTTTCTCCGCCGGCGGGCGTTTTGACTCTTGCGTATCCGAGGTAAGGGTTTGGGGATGATCCTGGGAATCCGGCGGCGGCAGCCAGCATGGCTGCGTGGTGAGCACTGAAGGGTGCCCCGGCGTAGGGTGGCCTGAAGGCAGGGTTTGCATGCTGTTCCATTCCTGGAGGACAGCATAATCCAGCAAGAGGGTTAAATCCAGGTAATCCAGGTAGATTTTTGAAGGCAGCTAGTGGATCTTTTCCGTGTCCTAAAACTTCCAATCCGGATCGGATAATCGGGCTTGTACCGGAGGAGCCAGCGGGAGATGACTTCTGCTCATTTAAAGGGCTATTCTTTCCATGTTCGCCAGAAGGTGGTGTGGATTTCCTTCCAGGTGTGCTCTTTCCCGATTTCTTTTCATCAGAACTATCTGAGCTGGCTTTGGATGAAGGACGAGCTTCCTCAGGTTTCTTTGAAACAACATTGGTCTCATAGGGTTTGAAAGCCAGGTGTTTGTTGTCTGGGGTGGAACGCGGTTTGTCCGGTTTTGTGTGATTTGGGGATGAACGGATAACTGTGTCACTAACACTATTCACTGGTTTCTTCTTGTCGAGCGGTGGCAGCAGCGGTTTGGTGGGAGTGGTATCCGCACCAATTTGACTGCAAGTTTGCGCCAAAAGCGCAAGCGGGCTTTTCTTCGAGTCCAACTGTAATAAAGAAAAACATGATAAGTATTATTTAAAATATGTAAGGCGGCTTAATCCTACAAGAGAGTAAATAAAATTTAATGTTACTGTACTATTCTAAAATATTTTAATTCAAAATTGAAGAATTCGAAAATTGTTGAAAAGTTTTTTAAGTCGAATACTTACAGAGGACGGAAGCGGCGCCAAATAATCAGGCTGTAAATATTGATTCGGATTAGTAGCCATCATTCCTCCGTCTTCAAGCACCACCATTTGGAGATAACTTTTACTATCACTTGTAAACTTCACTGCGGTCACGGAACGCCTGTAGCAACTACTCAGTGTCACGGATCGCGGAGCAAACGCGTGCGGTTGTGGCGGCGGCTGCGAGAACTGTGAGTGAGCGAGCCCCACCAGACCTCACCGGAGCGCGCCCCCCCCGCCCCGCGGGCGGAGCGAGACCGCGCTATCGCAGAGCTTTGTTAGAACGGGAGGGCTCTACATCTCCGCTGCAGCGTACGGCGATAAAAAATAAAGCGGAAACGACACATAGCTGCATTGCGGTAGGGTGAAAAGGAAAGGCGGCTTGAAGCCGGGTGCGGATTGAGACGTGCGCGGGTGTCGGTGGCTCGCCACCCATGACGCTTTGAGCCGCCGCCGTACCTGATCGCTGCACCGCTGCACCGCGCCACTTTTTATCCAACGTCACGTTTATTACGGCGAGCTCCCAGCCCGGCGTCATCGCTCGGACGCTCGCTTTACACATTCGGAACTACTTACTCTTTTACGAGGCGCTTTGTGATGTGCCCGACGCAGTTCAAAGGGGAATTGATCTGTTCCGAGCGTTCCGCGAAGCCATTTCGTGTGTCAACGCCACCTTTGTAGGTGTACTCCGTCTCCGTAAATAAAGGGCCGATATTTCACCGTATTGACAGCACTAACTCCATAACGTTAATGTTAATCCGACACTAAAACCTGTCAAACACGGGTTCCGGACCCTCCGTAGCGATCAAATTAAATATGTCAATTTGGGGACCCATATCAACAGCTGCGAGCGACGTCGGCCCTTTAGAAATATTGCTTATTGTGTCCAAACAAAGATACTAAGTATAATGTATGGGCGGAGGACAGGGTAGTAAATAACCCGCGGGCTGTAATATATTTGACAGCGCGCGGACACGCGAAACAAAAAACATGTTTATTGCGATCGGACCGGTCGGGGCCACGGGGCCGAGGCCTGCTGGGGCCGACGAGGCCTCTTCTATGAAGGCGTTTGTTTTGTTAATTGTTCTTTCTGGACCACGCTTCTGAATTTGATTGTTATGGATGTTCCGAGTTGGTAGCTTTATTAGTTTTAATATCTGTTAAATTTTGACATCGGTGCATTTTGAATTTTGGATGGACTATTTATAATGTAAGTACATACATATGAAATTGGCGGTATGGCAATAATTTTCGAAATCTGTTTTTTTATTTCGAAATTTTGTCTAAGTTTATAGGCTCTTTGTCTTTGATTGACGTAGCTTTTAAAGTAGTAGTTTAAATTAACAATGTAAGTATTTTTTCCGTCTCAACCTGATCCCTTTATGAATTCTACCGCTTCGTAAAGCAGCCGATCGGGTTTTCTAAACCAATTACACGCCTATAGGCGAAGCTAGCCAAGTGTAAACAGCCTCCATTATATTGTGGGTATAAGCCAAATTGGGTCTTCTTACATTTGCTCCATTTTCTACAAGCTTTGTGGCGTATGTCTTGTAATTAGGTTTGTGGAAAACCTTCCGAGTGTCGAATTATCTTATGTGTCTCTGGCTATTTAAAAAAATAGGAGACATATAAATCTCTTTTCCTTTTACTATCTTAGCGTAATTTGTACTGACATTTTATATAATGAAATAAAGAAAATCTAATCTAAGTTGGTCTTCACAGCTATTACGAACAGGTATTTCCTGAGTATTTTGAGTGCTACGCGAATAAAACCACTGCAATACTTTACTTTATTAATAACTTGGTTAGTACGACCTGTTTTCACTTTCTATGACGGAGTATGACCTGTATGACCAAGTTCACATACAAATTTGTATTAATATTTTTTTTAACACAACTTTTTCTTGACTTCGCTCCGACAAATTCAAACCCATTGTCTAAAAATAATAGCATTTTAAATTAAAGCAAAATCGTTATAATGTTATTAATTACAGTTAGTATAAGAAAATGCATTACTAAAAGTGATAAGCTAGAAGTATTAATAAGGCTGATACTTGACAGAGTTTTTAATGTTTACCTAAAGCAGACGAGCAATAAGGAAAAGTTTTTAAAGTTTAATCCTCTAAGGGTCAAATCAGGTACAAATGTTTGCATAGGAATCCCATTGAACATACAGCTAATACTCAAAACATTTTACAATCCTTAATATAACAACAACCTTTAGGTTAAGATAGCAACAGCCGTTGCTGTCGTAAAGGAAGAAACATGCTCCACATTTACCAAACACAATTGAAGCTTCGTGGCTAATTTTATTGCTTTTACCTCAACTAATCCCCACGCAAAAAGCCATCGGTTCGGGGTTCGAACCCAGATAACGCGGCTTTTTGTGATGACGCCGGAATCGCCGGATGCGGTGACATCAAAGCGCCGAAACTGCGATCTCTCCCCACTCAACTCTGTTTTGAAATATTTTTACAATATGTTGAACGCCGCATTATAAACAAGCTATGGTGATAATTGTGATGAAACATGACAACAAAGCAAATCTTCACGTAAGTAGGTTCCAAATGTATCAAGAAATAAATTAGTTTTCATAATAACTTTATTGAGTTTGTGCGGTGTTTCATATAGAAATACATATTTAGCATATTAAAAGTCAAAACTCTGGTATCTGTAGACTATCTTTCTGATTAAAAATAAATAAAAAACCGTCGATCATATTTTCGTTCTGAGTAGAATAGGTAACTTCTAATTCTTGGCAATCTGACTTGAATCCGACGTTCGAAGTTTTAATTGAAATAATTTAGAGTACCCATATTTTCTAGGAATATTATAATGTTACATTTGCGCTTTGTTATTTTTGTATTCAGGTTATTCGGCGTTTTGCTTTGACAACCCTATCTGTTTTACGGCCGTGACCACATGTTACGTGTCAAGACATACGTCAGTATCGAGAGCAAGCTCAGCTGTCACGGACCGCATGAATACCATTGAAAAAAGCAATCAACCCAGCAAAAACAGACCCTTTACAAAGGCAAATAAAAACCATACTCTCAGTTTTATTATGCTGGCTTTGCTCCTGAAAAACCGTGTTAAGAAACAAGACAAGTAAGACGAAACTGAACTTTATTATGGGGTTGCCTACAGGAACTGTGTTATGCATTATTTTTGTGGTCTGAATCCGTCTGAAGTCGCCGGCGCATCTTTGATCTAACACCCATTAGCCGATGTCTGATATTGACGAGTAGCATGGCGCCCTCTACGGGCCAAGTGAATGAAACATTTCTGTCTGCTAATGTATTTGAGCCACTTGTAATGAAGTGTTGCACTTTGAAACGATTGAAGTTTTGTTTTGCACTAAGATGAATTTAATTGAAGTATGTAATCAAATAAAAAACTTGTCGATATCATTCAATGCAACTTGAACGGCAGAAATGTGATGTTCCATATTTAAAGCGAAACAAAATGTAATGTAATGTAATGACTCTGGCAGAATTCGAACCTACGTCTTAAACGGCTTTTCGGGCCAACATGGGCGATTTGTCCACTGAGCTACCTACAGAGTCCATGCATGGGGATTAAAATTTTCAACCACTTGCTTAATATGCCTTAGGTTGGTACCGTAGTCAATTTTCTATCTAGACGTAATAATATATCATACATCAATCAAGCTATTTGACAATTGTAATGGGAAACGGATGAAATTTTTCAAAAATCTAGAATTTTTGTTTATAGGCAAAAAAAGAAAAAAGTACAACACCCCTGCCAAGTATATAAATTATCTCCTCAGGTTTCCGTACGATGCCCATGACAACGTGAAATTAAACATTTTTCATCTTTTTTTTTTAACGTACCTACAGAAAAATCAGTAACATTTTTCTCAAGATTTCTCAAAAAAATCATGCATTCCTCATTGAAATAAACCCCCAAATCGGCTGAGGAAGATGCGATTGCCGATGGCGCCCATGTCTCGCTCTACAGAGCGACGCCATGTTGTAAAGTAATTGAAATGAAAACTTAGCCTATATTAGCCAAGTCGTAAACTGATTGAAAACATAGCCCATATTTATTATATTTACAACCAATAACTATTGTTGTGCCTTCATCTGGGTCTTTACCCCACGCAATGCCGTTTTTAATAACTACGGTAACAATTCAAAGTTTTACAACTTGCTCTCGGGAGGTCCCGTGCAAGACCATTAGTTTTCCTTTCTAATTGCCATTTATAACTGCTATAAAATATAAAGTAGATAACTAGAATTTGTAGCTTCCTTGTAAAACTAGAAAATTTTAAGATGTTTCTAGAATATTTCTCGCGGTTAACTCGACTCGACGCTTCCACATCTGTCTTAGATATCGCCATTTTATTTACTACAATTCTATTTGCCTTTAAATGACAACTTATCAACGTCACTAAATGCGTTCGAACATCGTTTAAATGGCTATAATGTCAATATCAATTGCATTGAGTCCCAAGAATTGGTGTTGCAGTTGTGGAAGATAAATAAATAAAGTGGGAGATCAAGTTGTAGCATTGTGCTTAATTACTAGCCAAGGATACGTGCAGTTGAATATAGAACAGGTAATAAATTGAGATAAGCCAAATATGGCTGTCTTCGGAAAGCTTTGGTGTTACAGCTATTGAAGATATAAAAAGTGTAATACATGTTGTTTAACCTCTTCTTACTTTTATATACTACTCCGGTATACTTTTGTGAGCTATGCAATTAAAAAAACAAACATCTCAACAAACTGAGAGCCTCCTTTGTTTTTAAAGTAGGTTAAAAAACTATAATTTCAGTTACTTCTATGAGGAAGCAAAGCAAGACGTAAAACTTTAGAAAAGCCACGGGCGGTAATTCGTAAAGTCCCAAGTCGCTTATTTATGGCCCACACCTTCGATTTGGGGCACAAATCACCATCCACGAACTCATCGTCTTATGTGTGTAATGAACTATTAGGTCGACATAATAACAACTGAGGGCTACGCGAGCAAAGTTGCAGGCAGCGCCTAGTTTATAGGTATATAAACTAAACAATCCGTACTTGTATAAACAAGTTTGAGCTGTGAACAATGTTGTTGTTCCCATCTCCGCTACAGTCTATATTCCCTCCCCGTCCGTCCATGGCAAGATGTTTGTCTTCGTTGACGACGGTGATAAGCCGACAATGCGCTCATGAATGGGTCTGTTATGTTTTGCACACTTATCTACGATGTTGGAGCCAAGGTTTATCTGATAGTAGCATAGGCGTTAGGATCTTTACAACTTTTTCTCATCTACTAAAAAAATTATCAGTCTTTTAAACTTCAAAAGTGGGTTTTGAATCCATTATTAACATTTTCTTTCCTTTTATTTTTAAGGCCAAAATTTGAGGAATCCATAGGAATTTAACCGCCTGGTATAAATCTCTGTATCCCAGTAAAATTCATGGAACCTAAAATCCAAGCAGTCCTTTTTGAGACGGCAGCTGTTTATTCAAATTCCCTTTGATCTTGCGTGAGACAACGGATCTTATAGCACAGGTGTCGATTTCACAAGATAGTCTGTGATGGTTGAGTGCCCTTAGGGATTTTATTAGCATATGTTATTTTATGCTTTTAGATCTTTGAGTATTAAATCGTTCTTATCGAGCCCGTTGTCATATTAACTTTAATTTCATGTAAACGTGTTTAAATAAATAAATAAATAAATTACGTCGCACCTCCACCAAGTGTAGCAGGGGTAGCTCAGTGGTAGTTAAATATAGTGTGGTTAATGAAATATGACTCGACAGGCATTTGGCAGGAAATTTAAAAAATCTGCGGCTGGTCACACTTTGTGTAGTAGGAATTATAGTTTTGATACTAGAACATATTTTTTATATGCACACGTACGGTACCTAAATAAATAAGTTAAATATATGTTAACGTGCACTCATAGTCAGCTCACATAATTTCTACCACTATCTACAGTAGAGTCAACGACAAACACATATGTTTACACTTTCTAACCATATACAAGGCGAAAAATTAAATGTAGTGTAAATAAGACCTAGCTCTATAGATAAAAGATAACGTTAAAAAAGTCATTCACCAATCGCACGAAAGTAAGTCATCCAGATATCGAAAAAACCTGGCGGCACCTTAGTAATAAATAATGTGAGTCAAAATAAATTTCCCCAGAGCCGTATTAGTATTTATGGACGCAATAAATGGCCTTTTCAAATGCCGCGTGTTGTAAATAATTTTCAGTGTGAGCCGTTTGCATAGGCACTTGTCAGCCGAGGCCACGAAATGGGCGATATCGAGAGCTAATTTTATTTAATCTAATGTCCATTCCTGTTCTGGTTTCTTACTGTGTTGAGCTTGAGCAGTACAGCAGCCAAAGTTGATGAGGTACTTAATTTTAGTAACGCCTAAGGGACACGTGTAGGGTATCTAAAGGTAATCCTTCTACAGATGCGAGCAATGTCCCCCAAGCCAAAGGAACATGTGTTCTATCGCATTGAATAGTACTAGTTTCTTTCAGTACAGTTCACGAATATTCAGAAATATACATTTACTAAAACGTATTTGTCCAGTTATTTTCTTATCGTAATTATAGTTTTACGATTCCGCCGTATGGAATTGATTTATTTTTTTCTAAAATAAAATTATAATTAATGATCACAATTATAGGTGAAGCTATTATACTAAATCTATATATATTAAAATGAAGTCGCTCGAGTCAGACCACCCCATGACCAACGGTGGACTGGTTCCACAAGACTATACGCTGCGTTTCTCGATCGACATTTCAATCGTATGAGCGATTCCGCTTGTTTGTTCTATGGCCCCAAAATCGCCGTCGGCGCAACTCAAAAGGCGACAAGACAATACTTAACGACGCTCATAACGACATTCATTGTCGATCGTCGGTTGTCGGTGCCGACACTTTGTCGATCGCCGAATTGTAAGCCGACAACTGTGCTGGCGCTACCACAAAGCGCAATAACAAAGGTTTATGGCCTAACTACGGTCTATATTTGCGAACGGGCGTGGTGTTTTTGGGATTTTGGGTGTCAAGTTGATTGTACTTGAAGGTAAATATTTGAGAATGAATAAAGGACGGCATGAGGATAAAGTGAAGTCTGTCAAGGAAATAGGTACTTAGTCCGACTTTAAGACAGAATTCTGAAGACAAACATTCTGTAGATTAAAACATGATGGTGATTAAGAACGTTGAGTAGTCACATGTATAATTGTATATGCTGAAATAATGAAGTTTATTCTGCACACAGCAATTTTACATGTGTGAGTCTACCGGCATGGTTTCTTCGTTATCGGTTTTTGTTGTTCAGTATGAAGTAATAAGAGATTTACTTAAAATTAAAATTATGTACATGTTCATGTGCAAGTAAAAATATATCTTATTAAAATATATATCAACAAAATTATTGGTAACAATATTTTTTCGTAATCATAATACTTAATTATCAAATGGGAGAAATTAATAACGACTGACGTTTACAGGATTTTTAATTCTACTTCACAAAAATGTAATTTAAATATTTTTTTACTTTCACTCGCTTTAGTTGTCAACACGTTATTGCCAAATATTATCAAAGTAGGTTCATTATTTTTGTAAGCTTATTTTGCGATTGAGTTTCATTCATTTTATATCATTTCAGTGGCTTTATTGATATACAAATAGAACATGTTGATGTTGGTATCTACATACAATTTTAATACCGAACGACTAGTAAGTAGCCATATTTGTCGACAGTTGTTATTCTTATCGAAATTAACATGCCTGTTCCTTAATTCAAAAGTTTAACCATACATATTACCATTACCATGCTACACGCATGAATACAATAATAAATGTGGGCCACCATAAAGATAACGATAAACAAAATTTCAACCCTGCGCCTCCCTTTTTTATTGGCAGGGGCAATTTGAGACGATGTTTTCTGCCTGAATTACCAGACTAACCCATCCCCATCACCAAGAACCCGGTGCACCTTATTTCGAGGATTTACGGTCGTTGATACTAAAATTTTGAGCTGATGAACAGCAAAGTTATTTAGGTATTAATGTAATTTATATTCCGTTGAAGGTTTAGTGTGAGTTTACGAAATTGTTAAAGATAGATAAAGGAACGATATTTACATTGGGGTGTGGGGCCAAGCTACTAAACTGACAGACGTTATGGCTGTCACTAAAATAAATGAATGGGACATAAATAAGACAGTATATCTCGATTCCGTGCACGGATTTATTATGATAGTAATGAATAGTTTATGGTTTGTCGGATTGTTTATATCAGACAACGGAAGTAATGTCTCTTTCGCCATTTTATTATGTTTCGTTAATTTAGAAAATATTCGTTTTTTCTTAAACTTCTCCACTAATGCACAAGAAATATAATTTTGTTTTGCGGTAATGACGCAAAGACTGAATTCTCGACATAAATCAAGACATTATGACAAATAAACTTGTCAAGAAACTCGTATGTCATTGTCAAACGATAAAATATCACATTATGCAAGCATTACACAAACCACGCTTGTCTTAATAGATAATTATCACGTTAATGGATGAAATATTCAAATTTAATGAAATATAATGTTCTCTTAACCTCCTTTTCTATTAAGTAACCTCGTTAAACTGTTAGATTTTGATTACTGCCAATTACGCTCTTAACAAGCGTTGGGTTAAATGATTGGCAATATTGTCGATAAATTAAACTAGGCAATACATTTTGTAATCACTAATAAGACTTTATTAGCTAATCCAAAGTGAGTTAAATTAAAACTGACTGTATAATTTGTCTCTTTAATCTCTTTGCCTTCTAATTTTATATTAACATTTGCTTTTTCATCTCCATTACATACTAATGCATCTATCTGATTAGATTTATCACGAAGCTCAAATGCACCGTGACTGTTCCCCTAGGGATTATTCTGAGCCCATTATTTATTAACACTTATTGGATTGCCACTGTTGACTCTTGATGGTGAGATTTCAGAGACAGATGTGAAAATATAAATATCGAGAAATTAACACGTTGTTGAAAATAATTTCGAGAACATATTCTTTAAAACCTTGCTTCATGTTTTATTTCCGGAAGAAGTCCATTAAGCATTTCTTGCATCAAAACCCTTTCCTGTTTGTGCCCCAAATAAAGCAACCGTTATCAGCAAGATATCACTTATCATTTGATTACTTAGTTAAGCAAACACTTAAACAACACCGCATGTTCAGCAAATAGCTTAATAGCATCAGTAATTAAACATTGTTTTCTAAATAGAACAAAACAAATTTGCTCAGTGACAAGACTGTGTGCTTTAATAATATCGACAAACGCCGGGGCCGTGTCAACATGTCCAAATTTATTGTTGTGTGAATCCATTAGTGGAGTACAAAGTGTGACGTTACTTACACCGCTTCTTACATTGACGACATATTTACCGACTATTAAGGAGAGGCGGTAATGGTCGATAAACAAAATGAAAACGCTAATCCAATATTTGATGAGGAATTAAAGAGACATAAGTTCATGCACGTACGTGACGGGAAATAAGAAAGTTGTTTTGGCACCGAGATAGATGACGGATTAGCACCGTGAAGGCCTGACAAACAGTCGTATAACAGTCATTTAAAAGTTAGCGGCGGAGTCAGAACATGTTTCTCCAACGGTGATTTATGCGTATCATTCCTGATAACGCTCGTATCTTTAGGGGCATAATTTACTTTGGTGTTTTCTGATTTAAAAGAACTATCGCCTTGTTTAAATTACACGTTTGAATTGATAATGGGGATTACTCACAAAGATTTAGGACCATTTAGTGTTCTGTCGGCGGCGTCGTTATCTCACAAACTTCTTCGAAAAATAAAACGCGGCCGTAAAAAAGGAAAACTTATTTCGAGAACAAATTATCGTGTTTAAATATTTACTCGCCCAATATATTGTCGAGGGCGCGCAGCCGACGCCATTAAACCTACGTGTAGGAAAAAAATATCAACATAAATAAACTCATTTTCGCTGGCGTCGAGCAAACTCAAAGTGAAATCACCGGCTCGGCGTCGTGAGCATGAAAAATTCATTCGCAGCGAAACAAGAGGGCGGCGAGAATAATAATTTGAATAAATATCCAGCGGAGCGAACGACAAAGCGCGCAACCACGCGTGCTTATACGACGTGATGGTCTAATTTGGCAGCAACAGTCGGATCGCGTGTGACGTCTCACGCAAAAATGTTATTAAGTTTTTAAGGACGTTTCGGATGAGACAAGGGAGATGCGCTGCCGCGTCTCATGAACCTCGCTCCCCGAGGAGATTAGCGCAACAAAGGCCTGACGTACCAAGATAGGATCACGGACTGTTTGCATTTTGATGTGTGATTAGTTCAACGTTACCCATTCACACGGACGTTTCAAGGAAACTGTAGTTACGTCGTAAATGTACCATTCGCTCACACATCCCCTTCCGAGAAGGACAGCACAAAAGGGTGCTAAGTGTGCTCGCAAACACAAAAATAATAACAAAATCCCTATGTATTTTGACAACATAATACTCGACGGTCACAAAAGGCGTCACGTCACGAGCAATCGGTTTCGCTTCCTAGCGGCCTTTGAGAAGGGTTCCGAACAAGTTTCGCAAATAATTTATTAAAAGTTTTTTTGATGCGGTCGGCCCACTGCTACCGTTTGGCGGGGCGATGAAAGATTTCCTGTGGATTATAATTGACGAGATCTTTGTTGGTCGTGACAATAGAATGCTTTGTGAATTTATAAATCGAGGTATTGTGATGTTCGGGAGATTAGCAGAAGTGTTTGGAGCCCATGCCCGTGTATTTATAATTCTAAATAAGTAATTGAATGAGGCAAGACGGTACAATGTGGTCGCAAGACTTAGGCCGGGATTGTCGCTTCCACGCGAAGGTATTAAGGGAATAATGCGGTTAGAGACTGGTTTCTGAATCCGACTCGGACAGTTGGTAATCTTTCTTAGAATGGTTTGCGTTTCTAGGGTTTCTAATAGCTTAAGATTAACATCCGTCAGGTCCATTGAGTTTCAATGTTGTTCAGAATAAATCCCCTTCATGGTTTAACTTTTATTAATCTAGGAAAGAGTGTGCTTATTATCATTTGTCAGCATTTTTTATAAGAACGCGGTTTTTTACATAGGTATTCCTTATTAAAACCGATTACTTTACACCGTTTGCATGCTATAGTTGACTTACGCCTTATGTAACTAAAAGGGAAGTCCTAGGAGGACCCTAGTAAAGTAAAAGTCAACACAAATGCATGGCGTATTTTTTTATGAAAAAGACAGCTGGAGAGTTTCATCGCGGTTCTTTTTACTAGGTGTTTCCCAATTTTTTAAGTGCTAATAAAATCAAAAATGCAAAACAAACCATGAAACTTACCTGCCAAATAAAATTTAGAATTTTTGCTGAAATCAATTTATACTTCTATAATATCAGATTCGCTTCGGCTTGACTAATATAAACAACTCCATCAAGTTATTCGAGATATTGCTAAATTGGATATCGCAATGCGTCGTCGAATTCCGTCCCTTGTTTCTCCGGATTGTGTAGTGAATATTGCTCAATTCCCACCATGGTCGGCCACCCATGCCGCGATTCGTCGACGCACGTAGCCTGCGCAAGCACATGCGCGACGCATACGAATGGCGCATCAGTTCGGTAGCTGGAACTTGGGCTAAATTATTGTGTGTTTCATGATAATATATTACATATGTACCTATACTTACAATGCTCGTATGACTGATTTAACATCCGTGTCTATAACTGGGAGGAGTTCACTGGATAGGGACAAATGGCGGAAACTGGTGTTGGATGGGCGTGAGATCGTTGATGAGGTATGGTTTAGGACTGTCGCAACTGAGCGTGCCAATAGACAACAGCTCGGCCTTTGCTTACCGCACGCAGGCTAATCTTACATCTGCCAAGCCTGTGGTCGCGTCTGCCATTCTTGTATTGGCTTGCATAGCCATGAAAAGCGTTGTTTTCCTACATGACACTGTTTGTATAGTCTGTAAAAGATTGATGACTGATTGTGGTCACTGCGGACGATGGGTTCTTGAATGGCGACCACACGTCAAAAGACGTAGCAAGGGTCGGCGCCACAATCATCATCATGGTATCAGGACCGATTTCGGCCACGGCGACTGGAAACTCTAACGTCATTTGGCTTAATAAGAGCACCGCTACACACCCCACAAGATAGACCGATGACCTGGCGAAGCTTACTGGATTACGATGGAAAGATCACTGTCGGACCCAGCACATGCGCGACGATTCAAATAGCGCACCAGTTCGATAGCTGGAAGCCGGGCAAAATTATTGTGTGTTTGGTGATACAAATATTAGACATTACACACTGATACAGGGTGATCAATCCAAATGAGTCAGTAGAGAGAAAACAAAAACTATAAGAGATAGGGAAATATGTTCGTAAGAACAGGAACCATGGCGTCAATTTTAGATTTAATAGAGACTGCATATTTTTTTTATAAATCTCATAAGTACATAACCGGGAAATGAACCTCGTTAAAATTCTGTAATTAATCACATGTCGTATTGTAACATTCTTTACAACGGTTTTGAGCGGGTAATTGTATGAATTTCGTATGAGATTTATAAAAAAAATGCACTTTTTATTAAATCTAAGACATATTAAAACAGATTTCCCTATCTTATGTTTCTGACTTCTCCCTACTGACCCATTTGGAGCGATCATCCGGTATTATAGCTCGTAAAACCGATGGCCACTAGTGTTCTTGAGTGAGGTTATCTGATAAGATAAGCACACGTACCAAAAGTCGCAACGTGGGTACGGGTAGGTCTCCTACTAAGAGTACTGAACGCCTGGTAAAGGTCACTGGAGTCATGGGCCACTGGACGGCGTAATTTGAGAGAAGCCTATGTCCAGCAATTTTGTGACTAACCATGGTGATGAAAAAAAAGTATCCCTAAGGCGGAAGAAGAAAGTGTTCTTACGCCTCCTCACTACACGCAATGTTGACCCAAGTTGGCGGAAGTACAGTCCGTCCAAAAAGAGTAGAAATCAAAAAGTGGCTATACTGTAGTATCCTCCCTGTCTAATTAATAAAAGAAAACGGGGACGACACTACAGTATTGCCACTTTTCAATTTCTATTCTTTTTGGTCGCACTGTATGGGTTTCCGCAGCGAAGTTCTTCTAGACTATCATATTCGTCCAACTTCGGTCAACTTCGCGAGTAGTGTGGAGCCGCTGAAGTTTTTTTAGTTACACATTCAGCCTATAGTTTTAATTTTCTGAAACTTCGAATTAGGTAAAACAAACGACCAAGATATAATTAAACTAAGAATGTTTAAACTACACGTTTTACTCATATTCTATAGTGATTATTAAGTTATTGTTCGAAACTTAACATTATGTTATAAGAAATACGTAAGTATGTAATAGAAAATGTTCAAGAACAGATAATTACAGTTACCTAAAAAAAATAACCATGGTTTCTCCTCAACTCGATTAGGTTGTTATTTTATTTAGTAATTCGCATAAAAAAGTATAATTTACCGCACACATCTGCCACGCAATGATACCTCTGGACTAATAATCATTAAACCATTAAAAATAATGTAATTGTTTCAATTATAGTACCTCAACAAACGTGGCACTGTAATTATACTGGCCAAACAAGGCTTCATTAAATATTAATAACAACTCTACTTGCGTTTATCATAATTAAACCCTTTTTCAGTAGTGGTAAAAGTATAAAAAATAGTATTAACAATGGGTATTCAATACGGGTGCCGTTTATGGGAGGACAAAAGGTCCGATTGGAAAGGATAGATCGTCAACTGTCTGTTCATCTCTGCTGGAGACATGTTCCTTTAGGGAACCGCAAATATTACTGTTTTGTCTAAAAATATTTTAAAAGTGTGACAAGAAGAAAATAAGGGATCAATTGAATAATGAATTAAACATTATTAAAAATATATCCGAGATCATCATAATATGTCAGCCGAAAGTAGGCCACCGCTGGACAAAGGCCTTTCTTAATGTTCTCCACAATGACTGTTCTAAAATCACCTACTTACATCAAATGGCTTCCCACAACTCGACTAGACCGGAGTTCCACCTTGACCCGAATATTTAAAGACCGAGCGAGCGAAGCGTCTCCATTTCAGCTTGGCCTAAAATTCTCGAGTATGTCCGTTTGTCGCCTACAGGCCGCATTTCTCAACCGATTCTATTGAAAATTCTATTTATTACATTTTCTACACTGTAAAAATATTTTTTAAAGAAAAAACGGTAAGATCGATAGAAAAATAACTAACAGGTGAAATAGGGCCCAAGGTTGTAGATAAACCTGTAATATTGACATACCATGCATACCATGCATTATGTACTTATGAGATTTATAAAAAAAATATGCAGTCTCTATTAAATCTAAAATTGACGCCATGGTTCCTGTTCTTACGAACATATTTCCCTATCTCTTATAGTTTTTGTTTTCTCTCTACTGACTCATTTGGATTGATCACCCTGTATCAGTGTGTAATGTCTAATATTTGTATCACCAAACACACAATCATTTTGCCCGGCTTCCAGCTATCGAACTGGTGCGCTATTTGAATCGTCGCGCATGTGCTGGGTCCGATAGTGATCTTTCCATCGTAATCCAGTAAGCTTCGCCAGGTCATCGGTCTATCTTGTGGGGTGTGTAGCGGTGCTCTTATTAAGCCAAATGACGTTAGAGTTTCCAGTCGCCGTGGCCGAAATTGGTCCTGATACCATGATGATGATTGTGGCGCCGACCCTTGCTACGTCTTTTGACGTGTGGTCGCCATTCAAGAACCCATCGTCCGCAGTGACCACAATCAGTCATCAATCTTTTACAGACTATACAAACAGTGTCATGTAGGAAAACAACGCTTTTCATGGCTATGCAAGCCAATACAAGAATGGCAGATGCGACCACAGGCTTGGCAGATGTAAGATTAGCCTGCGTGCGGTAAGCAAAGGCCGAGCTGTTGTCTATTGGCACGCTCAGTTGCGACAGTCCTAAACCATACCTCATCAACGATCTCACGCCCATCCAACACCAGTTTCCGCCATTTGTCCCTATCCAGTGAACTCCTCCCAGTTATAGATAGTGTCTTTTTTGTCAGGTTCACTCTTAGCAGAGTGGTCGTGGTCATCATTTCAGATGTTGGTGGTAAGCTTCTCAACACGCCGTCATTCTTCCTTGATACTCGTAGCCGCCTTCCTCGTGCATTCGTGTAGTGACGATGAGCCACTTATTGCAGTTTTTTTTTTATCAGTCCATCTCATAGCCGATCTTCCTTCTGGCCTTGTACCTCCAACCTTTGCCTGGACTACAAGTCGCTCAATAGCCACCTCCATACGTGACCAAAGAAGATGAGGATATGGGACTGTACTAAAAGACGATAAATGCTGCTTGATGCCGAGTTCTCGAAGTATAGACTCACTGTAGTATGTAATATAGTGCAGTATGTAGAAGATCTTACAAAATCCAAGCTTGCGTTAGAATCCGCGGGCCCGCACGGTTCTAACCCTTCCGCTGCCGACGATTGACGGCCGACATTGATCGACAGCCGTCGGCGGACGTCGGCGAAGTCGGCGTAGTCGGCGTGTCGGCGTCAGACATGCTAATG
Organism: Apotomis capreana; assembly: GCA_947623375.1. Lineage (NCBI taxonomy): Eukaryota > Metazoa > Arthropoda > Insecta > Lepidoptera > Tortricidae > Apotomis > Apotomis capreana. The sequence continues at coordinate 5,536,274 of OX392505.1, read as the reverse complement.
ACATTGTTTTACATATAATAAGTCCTATTAACATAAGTGGACGGTTGACATTCAAGAGTGAAGGAATGTGGAGATCAAAGGGCTGGATGTGTTTTTATGTTTTTGTTAGAAAGTGATCTGGTTTAGAGCGTTAAAGGGTTTCGGTTAATTTTAACTCGTTTTATGGGTGGTGAAGTTACGCGTTTTGAAGAGGTGATTAAGTTACTGTTATGTCAGCTGATTTTTAGGGTCCCGTACCCAAAGGGTAAAAACGGGACCAATTACTAAGCTCTTCTGTCCGTCCGTCTGGCTGTCATCAGGCTGTATCTCATGAACCGTGAGTGCTAGAGAGATGAAATTCTCACAGATGATGCATTTCTGTTGCAACTATAACAATAAATACTAAAAACAGAATAAAATAAACATTTAAGTACCCATACTACAAACGTAATCGGTTGCGTTAACTTTGCACCTCATTTGTACCCGGTGCTATACACACTAGGTGCAAACTTAACTTAACCCGGCCAGTTAAGATGGGATAAATGTTTGTACGGAACCCTCGGTGCCCGAGTCCGACTCGCACTTGGCCGGTTTTTACTATTTCCATTCTAACTGCATAATTATAAATTAATAATTAACACTTAGGAGGTTTGTCTGTTGACTTTTAAAAAGAAAAGTTCATTTTAATATTAAAATAGCACCTGACCAAAAGTTACAATACAATACAACAATTCTTTATTGTACACCAACAAGTTTTTTTATTTATTGAAACCTTAATTTAAAAATGGTTGATAAAATAGTTTAGGTGTTGTAGTAAAATCATCACACACCAAGAAACATACCTAATTCATTTTAACTGACACGATTTTCACACATTACAACTAAACAAACAATTTGTTTGATCAGCCTAATAATGATAGATGGGTAAAGAATGCTCTATGGTATAAGTCCGCCTTTTGGACGATAAGTTCTTTCTTATAAATAAATAAACGGGACTTTATTGTGTTCAAAAATGTGTTCATTTTATTACTCTATATAGGTATCAAGGTAATTAAAATACATATTTTTGGACGCGAATAAGCCGTTTTATTATAAATACTTATGCCAATATCAAAATGCAAAAATATGATTTTTGGTGATCTTTGATATAGTTATTTGGAGATAAAATAAAATATTTCTACGGTTCCGTAATCTTATTTGAAATAGGTACTATATAAATATTCATTCATTCATTCGCAAGAAGCTTTATTGTCAAGATTTTAATTTTGTTAAAATCTACAAGAAATAAATGGTTAAACTCAGGTTGTAAAATTGTGTAACAAAGTGTAACTTTCATGTTCAGTCAGCAGCAAAAGTTGCTAAGCTTGGCACAAATAACAAAGTACCTGTTGTAAATGTTTTACCAATAATTTTACCAAGAAATTTTGTATTATAACCGCTGTCGAATAATACTGTGAAAGTAATTACAATGATCATGTATTAATGTCAAATGTTCATATAAATTTGAATACTCCTTATTCACACTTATATGAACATTTGACAAATTCGCGGGCATAAAGTAGCACAATATAAAGTTACAGTCGGAATGCAGATATAGTTTCCGACTGTACTATTAAACAAGTGCTTATCATCTGATACACATTTTCAACCTTTTCATCATCTCCGATATGGTCTAGTGGCTAGGATACCTGGCTCTCACCCAGGAGGCTCGGGTTCGATTCCCGGTATCGGAATATCTTTTTGCATTTTTTCCAAAGCAATGGATCAATTTAATCGTAAGTGCAGGCCATTACTTTATTACACATTCGGTTGTTAAATCTCGTTGCACAATTGCAATACATAATTAACTTTTGCAATAATAAAGGCGTAATTTTATTCAATTAATTAAAAACACTTAATTTGTTTGTTTGTGTATTTTTTACTTTATTTTAGTAACGTGGTATTATAGCTATTGGCCTTGTTATTTTTCGATAAAAATTATTGACTATGTAAATATCTGCGTATGACTCTTCATACAATTTTATACTTAACTTTATACAATCTCGATAAAGTCCCCAAATAAATAAAGCATCTTCAGTTTTGATTTTCCCAATTATGAATCTATATCACAAAACAAGGGAGTATCTTACCGAATTTAAACATCCCTGCAGTTTCTATTTTATCTAAAATGAGCAAATACAAATCTCAGCGATCAATTAAGTAGACAGACATGCCATACGACGTCCGATCAACCAAGCAGCTGGCAGCAAAACATAAAATGATCAGCCTTCATCATTGCAGCTGTAATTCACTCTCAGACAGACGGACAGACAGACGCAGACAATTACACCCAAGTTATAAATCCCATCCACTCTTTACCATACTTGAATTTAGTAGCTTATAAAACTAACAACATATTCGCAACCTTCAGTCATGCCAAAGAAGTTGTAAAATCGGACGATGTAGTTGAAGACTTGGATTTCAAATCTGATAATTTGCATTCGGGTAGCAAGACCGTAACGGACATCGATTGACAGATATCAATACAGTATCAGCGTGCAGATTGGACAGAATTCAAATGTTGGATTCTTTGTAAACAAGGTGCATGAAATTGCGAGGTTGGAATGTCGGATTTGAGGTCAGGAGAAGGTGGATTGGTAACTTATTTTGGACTTGTTTGAATTTACTTGTGGGTTTGACTTATTTATTTATATTTCTGGGACAAACTTGAATGAATTTTGTAGGCATGTTTTTAACCAAGCATCTTAAAAAAATCATCACCAACAACAATAATAATATCTTGGCAGCTACATTAATAGGTTGGCATCCATTCCCTTTGCATCGATATCAAGTTATTATTGTAGCTGCCAAGTTAATAATTTAAGATGCCAAATAATTCACTGCCGAATTATTATTTCAGCTGCTTGGAAAATAATGATCTAAGTTTATATAATCTGGCTATACGTCTTCGTGTTCACTTTTTAACTTTTCTAAATATTTCAAAGTAGTGTATAATTTAGTTTGAACAATCATGTTTCTGTGTGATTTAAGCGCATGAGCTTGTATTCATGAAAGTAGATGGGCATTTCTTAAATATTTTTTGTACATTTAATGCTATTATTATTAAGGGATATTAAAAAGATTTAAGATTAAAGATTTTTCAAAACATAAGTAGAATGCGCTAGTAAGATTAATTGAATCTGTTATTTGTTGGAGAAATATAGGTATTAATATGGCAATGGATAATGAAGTCGTTAAAATTTCTATTTTTGGTTTTGCACCAGTTTATTTATTCTATATAAACAACCCTCACACTAATCCTCCAATCTGGTAGCAAATGGTAATCCAATATCCCTGTTTACTAACCGTTCCAGTTTCCTAGCGGCTTCTTTGTCACATTATTTTCGTTGTCGGATTCTCTGTTATTGTTATTCTATCTTTGAGGTGTGGCAGCGGTTTTTGTTTGCTCTCCACTGTAATTTATTTGGGCGCTTTTTGTTGCTACGTATAATCCTCTCGCCGGCTCGTGATGGGAATCAAAAATGAGACTCATGGCGCTCGGAACTGGGAGTGCGTACAATCGATTTCACGAAAATTTTGACGCTTCGAATTTGTTTTAATAAAAAACCGGTAAACGTTATTTAAAAACTCATCTTTATTTTTATAGTTGAGCTCAACTCCCGAAGTTAATGTGCTATTACGATCCGCGTCGCACATTTACGAGTATCGCTGGATATTCTCGAACACCCACGCTCTTTAAGCGCCGTAATTTTATGCTAAGACATTATCATCAAACTCTTAAGCAATCTAGTCCCGCTCAAATTAAACAAGTGATAAATAAACCATAAATGGTGTTGATGCGACAACGAACATGACGCCTTGCAGAATTCAATCTAAAGCTGAATAGTATTTAAATTTAATGCATTATTGAGCCAGTTAAAAGAATTAGAATGGATCAAAGCCACTCCACAACTTTTGTACTCTTTAACGTCTGACTCGGCAGCTACCGGTTTTTAGCTTCTGATTGACGGTTGTTGGCTCCGCTTACCGACATACCAACTTGTCATTTTCTTTTTTGTAATCTTTCTCGCCTCCAAATAGAGTCTATTCTCGTTAAATATTGCTGCAAATATTAGTTTTTATGTCGGCATTTGCGGCGGCGCCGGCGGACAGGGCTTGATCTCAAATATCATCCAGTTATTCATTACTCGTTTCTATTCAGTTTAAATCATAATCAGTACTTTTATTACAAGTCTCAAACAATTTTCTCGAGTCATCGTGGGGATTATAGATCGTCTGTCAGATTGTGGACTTAAAGTGACATTGTTGCAGTTGGATAATAGTTGTAAATTATAATTATTAGCACGTAGATGATGTCTTCGGATTTTACAACAGTACGAGTCTACCACGTTTGTCTTATTCTATCTCAACACGTGTATTTATTGACATAATTCAGCAGTCTAGCCGACCATTTTTTATTTAAAGTGCCAATGAATATTTTGTAAGAGCGCAAATTAATATCTGTCTAAATTCAACTTTAACGAAACGCTTACGCCAACCGCAAATTTATCATCTAGAATTTTGATAAACGGAAGAAAATTGCTCAAGGTTTTGACTGGTGGAATTTATTAACAGAATTACTCACAGACAATGAGGAATATTTAGACGCGGCAAAGACAAATTGTTGGAGTTATTGTTGAGATAAACAGCGGAGACGAAAATGAATGCATTAGTGGGGCTGGCTTTGATGAGATCTTTGCGGGAAGTATAGACAATAATGTGCCCTATAAATCATGTTTAATAGTATACATTTCGTTCAGGGTGGTTTGGGTTGCTACTAATACTTCTTAAGTATCTGTAACGTGAATAGGTTGTTGAACGGCCCGAAATATACCTAATCGTAGGAACTCAATCGTAAGGGACTGATCGGACTAGATCATACTTGAATATAACCGTCTGTTACAAAATCATAAGAGATGTCTCCCGAAATTGAAAATTTTTACCAGACTACGGCAAAGCCAAAAGGAAGGGTTATAAGTTTAGCAGTCTATGTATGTATGTATGTATATTTATATGTAACTGTGTTCCACCATAGCGCGAAAACTACTCAACCGATTTTAGTGATTGAGGTGTCTATCAATTCGTAATTACAGTCCGGGTGACATAGGCTACATTTTTAACAGACTTCAAAAAAGGAGGACGAGCGGGAGTAAAAATTCTACAGAAAAAAAATAAAAAAATCAACAGATTTCAAAAATCCTTTTTTTTTTGGAAAGTTAACACTTCAGTTATTATCTCTTAGAAATATGGTAAAGATCTGATGATGGAATTCATCAGAAATCGACGGAACTCTGCAAATATAATAGGAACAAGTACAATTTCTTTATTGTTTTCTAAAGTGATTCAGGTATGTGTTGTCAGAAAGCATAATTTGACTAAGTGGAACTGATGCAGAAGACCACGAAAGGTGATTGGAACGTTTTTAACTTTTTAGTTCGTTTCTCCGTAGTCGGGTTTAAGTTTTTTAACCTTTTATTTTTATGAAAACTGGTCATAATTAAATCGAAACCTTTTATATTAATAAACAAAAAGTTTTTATACTCATCAGAAGTTGAAATACACAATACATCTTTGTCAGTGCGGCATTGTCCATTAAAACCCTTATCCATACATCAAAAACAATGCAAGATAAGACACGAAGAACAAAAGCTAGAGGATAGAGCTAATTATTCATCATTAGCGCCCTCGCGATGATGTATGGCCCCATCCATCACGCTTTGTTTCGCCAGGCTCAAGGGAAGTTCAAATGGCAAATGCGATTTTAACTGTTCGAGTTAGTGGTTGTCGGTGATTCAAAGGAGTACTGAATTGTGGATGAGCTGTTTGTATAAAGGGAGAAGATGACATATGCCTCTGGTATGTAATTAAAGATACTTAATAACTTTAACAATAATTTGATGTTGTTGTTAAGAACGTTCAGTCAAACGATAGTGTCATACAATTAAATAACTATTTTTATTCGACGGTTTACTTATTTTATATTTAATACATTACTTTGTTTTCATTTTCTGACATTATAATAAAGTCACATGCTTCTGAGCTTCTAGCTCCACCTATCGTCTTTTTTGCGATTTACATGCCCATCAGTCTTCATTCTTTTGGCAGTGGTTTAAGTTATTCATCTTTACATAAAAAAATTTTTGAAAGTAGGATGACTACAAATTAATCGCGGTCAATAACAAATGACTTATATTCGATAAACTAATTAATTAATGAATATCTTGCAACGATTAAGCCCCTAATTACCTTACCTCTTCTTCTTCTCCGTCGTATCCACATGACTGAGAGACGTGACGACTATGGGCACTCTTCACTGACGCTCTCCAAGCTGCACGGTCTTAGGCTTGGTGCATACTAGCCTAAAATGTCGCTCCAATTGCCTATGTCACCGCGTCCGCCCATCGCGTTGACATACGTACCTACCCCTCTTCCCCGCGGGAGGGTTAGAGGACTTACCTAACTTAGCAATGCTAATATCAAACAACGGAATATAACAAACAAGACTAGTAAGAATTCGGTTGGAAATGTTAATATTTATGGATATTTACTCCGTTTGATGTTTACTTTTTATTATAATGCAAATGTTAGACCTGCTACGGCGACTTCCTTTCAACTCCTAATTGAATTAGAATTTTATAAATGGCTCAAACAACATGAATATGATGATTGGACACTACAAAAACACAACCCACTTGTCATGTTTGAAATAAAATAATGAGCTTGAAAAAACATATTTGCTTACAGCTGTCACTTTATCCCTTACCAGACTTGACATAACTAGTTTAATATCTACGGAACAGAAAAAAGCTTGTTACTGCCCTCATCAACCGCTGTCCAATTAATTGACAGTTAATATAACTGACATGTGTCAGCTGTTTTGAATTTAAAATGAAATTAATTATACAATCAATCAGACGACGTGTCACGGCCGCAAAGGTGTTGCTTTTCGCGCGAAATGCCAATCAACGTTCAAAACGTTCGCCCAAGCGGCGCGCTTGCATCACATTGAAATGGACCTTCTATAACCTGATCCATTTCAATACTGCAAACTTTATCATAGTTAAAATGAAGCATATTATCCAATGAATTCAAATGAATACTTACAACTTTATAAACATCAAGCGGTCGGTAGTTTTAACAACCCGATTCGCCACACTATAATCGAGTGGAGTCAAATAAAGTGAGCTCAAGGTAAGTCAAAGGAGTTTTACAAGGAGAAATTTTATGTTCCCTTGTCATTTCACGCGCGTTTAACGTTAATTCGCACGTCGGGCGGTGTTGCGTTTTAATTTCCTCAGTCGGAAATCGGTCCGGGCACATGTTTAATGTCAGCCGTTATAAAATTTACGACCAAGCGAAAAGAGAAAGGAATTGAGAAATAAAACTGTTCTCATATTCAAAATAACATAATTTATTTTATCGGCTTCGTTTATGATGTAAAAATTTACGGCTGATTCATTCTTGATATAATAAATAATAAATCTTTAACCGGAACTCGTAAAGTTATTTTAGGTGCATGTAAAACTGCTATAGAAATTCAATATTTTTCCTGCAAGTCTGCAGTCGTATTTCTCGCGTGAGAGATAAGTGACAAAGCGTCGGTTATTCTCATCATATCGTATGTGTTGGAGTTTACACGACTAATATGATACGGGCATAGTGAACTTTGTTTGTGAAAGCAAAATTACTCAAGCAATTAAGCCACTTAGTGATACGGCTATCTATAAAAAGCATCATCTCGTTATCCGCTATTCAGTTTCCATTTTCGAGATCCAGTTTTTAAATAGAATTGTCTAAAAACCGCAAGCCGGCCAGTGCTGCATCCATTATTCATCGATGCTTTCTTGCCGCCGCTCGATTCGCCTCGGTATCGGTTGATCTGAATCGATTTACACTAGTTAGGCATCAATAAAGTCGCCGCCTTGGCTTATCGCCCAATTTGTTCCCGATAGTTGCGGAAACAATCGACGAAGCTAGCGTGATTGCCGGAGATCAAATTATTTGATATCGGAACCTGTTGATCGTGTGAAAAATAGATGCGTGTTTCATCTTTTTGATTATAAACCGCATAGTCAGTCACCTACTAAACAGGCTAAGAACATCGTGTGACATTTTTTATATATCAATCGGTTTCCTTTCTGATTTATTTATTGAGCTTCACTCGCAAATCGGATTTGAGCTTTTTCTGACTATTTCATTTTATCTATTTGTTGTTGTGGTAACATAACCAATCCATCAAACAAAATACGTATATCCTTGCATTAAAATATATTTAGGTAGGGAGGTCACCTACTTACCTAGGTAGGTTGCCTACCTGCCCTGCAGCTATTGAATTAACGTTAATTCCAATTAAATAGACTGCAAATATTGGTAACGAAGACTACCTATAACATTATTACCATCAATAAAATTAGCCTAAGGTAAAACACCCAATCTCCGACAAGGCACCATTTTCCGACATTAAAAAAGTTTACAAAAAAAAATAAGAGTATTTTCTGACTTCTGAACGCATCTGAAGCATAAACTATAGACAAGGATCATTCAGCTGTCATTGCGGATGACGTTTCATACATTCGGCCATTTTGTACAAAATGACGTAATTAAATGTTTCGACCGCGGTAGATCTCCAACGAAATCCAGTTTTATTAGTGAAATCGCTAAGGAGGTGAGTAAGATTTATTGCCCATAAGTTTTAATTGTTTTGCTTTATTGAAAATGTTAGTTATTTATTAAATTAGGATAGAAATTCACAACATTTTAATAATTTGATTAGAAGGGTGAGGTTATATTAAAATGTCAAAACACGCGTGTCGGTAATTGGAGATTAATTTACTGCTTTTTCCAATCATCGACAAATGTCGAAACGTTTTTTTATTTTATTTGTGCACTTTATTATATTATTCAGCTAAGCTTGTTCAGTACTCTAAATATATAGGTCTTTCATTTAAATATTCAAACTGCTTCCAATGATCGACAGCCGTGTCGATGATTGGATATCCCATACGTTCCAATGACCGACAGCCGATATGTCGATGATTGGATATTCTATATGTTAGTCTACATGTTCCAGTAACCAACATTTTTTGCAGGCATGGCGCCTATAAAAAATTACACGCCTCTTCAAATGGCCCAGGCGGTAGAAGCAGTCAGAAAAGGTGAGAAAACTGCAACTGCTGCAAAAAAGTTTGATGTACCCAGAATCACATTACATGATACGATTTCCGGTAAGACTCCACTGGAATGTTCCATGGGCCCTAAAACATATTTGTCAACGGAAGAGGAGGCTATTTTAGAAAAGACAGCTTCCAATACCTGCACTTCAACATTTACCCACAATGAAAATTCTGTAGTAGAAATAATATCTTCAAAAGAGACGATCACACATGAATTCAAAGAAAAGTCCAATGAAGCTTTGATCACTAATCAGCCAAGTTCATCGAAGCAAGCAAGAGATTTACTTCAGTTAGCTTCAACTTCTTCAATGTGTGTTCTTCAGTGCTGTAGTAAAAACGCCTTCAAGAGAGATGATAAGCCCTAATACATCAAGAACTGTTGCAAATAAAGTGGGAAATACATATATTCCATCGCCATTTAAACGAAATTTATTTTGGCTCGGAGAAGATGAAGATAAAAAAGGGAAAAAAAGAAAATTAAGAGAAAAAGTTCCTTCTGCCATCACAAGTAAAAAGTGGAGGGATTATTACGAGTATGAAGTGAAAGAGAAACAAAAAAGAGAAACTGCAAAACTAAAAGAAATTAAAGCCCAAGAAAGAGAAGAGAAGAGACAGTTAAAATAGAGAGAGATGGAAAACAAAAAGCAAAATAGACTAAAAGATAAAGAAAATAAGAAGAAGAAACGAAATACGATGCCAAAACCGAAACCAAATGACACATCGTCGGACAATACAGACACCGAGGTAAACTGTGCAGAAAGTAACAGACGAAGATATACCTTCTTCTTGTGGTGCCATATCCTAACGGATGTCGGCGATCATCATACGAAAGTTTTCTCTATTTTTGGCCACTCTGCTGAGAGTGGTGACGTCCTTAATACCAGTCCAGTCCCTGATATTGTCACACCAAGTTGTTCTAGGTCTTCCTCTACCTCTTCTTCCGTCTATTTTTCCCTCAATTATGTTTCTTGTTAAGGCATATTTTGCGTTTCTGTAAATATGTCCAAAGTATGCCGTTTTTCTCTTTTTGATTGTGAGCATTACTTCCATTTTCTTCCTCATTTTATTTAAGACCGATTCGTTAGATATTTTATCCACCCATGAAATTTTTAACATTCTTCTATATATCCACATTTCAAATGCGTTAATTTTGTCGGTTGAGGCTTTATTTAAGGTCCATGCTTCTACTCCATACAACAGAATTGGCAACACATAACATTGTACTAGTCTCCATCTTAGCTTTAAATTTATGTCTTTATTTAGGTATAGTTTCTTCATTCTAATAAAAGCACTCCGAGCCATCTCTATTCTTACACGAATCTCCATTTCTGGGTCCCATTTCTCGTTGAGCCAGTATCCGAGGTACTTATACTTCTCTACTCTTTCTACAGGTATATTATTAATACTAAGGTGTTCATCGTCTTCGTGCTTTTTGCTAATTATCATGTATTTAGTTTTGGATATGTTAATTTTCAGGCCATATTGTTCGAATTTGGAATTTAGATGTTTTAATAAAGTGTTTAATTCATTCATGTTATTTGCTAATATTGCTGTATCATCAGCGTATCTTAAATTGTTTAATATTGTCCCATTAATTTTGATTCCTATTTCTGTTTCTGATAATGCTTCTTGAAATATAAATTCAGAATATAAGTTGAACAAAGCTGGAGAAAGGATACATCCCTGCCTCACACCTTTGAGTATATTTAGGTCTCTGCAATTATCTTGTCCTACCTTAATGTGCGCTATTTGGTTCCAGTACAGGTTTCTTAGTATTCTCTTATCTTTATCGTCTATATCAGTACGTTCTAAAAGTTCGAGTAGTTTGTCATGTTTCACACTGTCGAACGCTTTTTCGAAGTCGATGAAGCAGACGTATACTTTCTTCTGGTGTTCTATGCACTTCTGTACCAGAACTTGAATAGACACTAATGCTTCTCGGGTTCCAAGACCGTTGCGAAAACCAAACTGTGTCGGGCTAATGTTATTGTCAATTCTGTTGTATATTCTTTTATGAATTATCTTTAGTAAGATTTTAAGTGCATGACTCATCAGACTGATGAGCCTGAAGTCGCTACAGTATTTAGCACCAGGTTTTTTTGGAAGTGGTAGGAAAACGGATTTGAGCCAGTCTTCAGGGATTATTCCAGTATTGTAAACTAAATTGAGTAGTCTAACCATCACCCTTATATTCTTGTCATCTAATAGTTTCAGTATCTCTGCATACACACCATCGGGTCCTACGGCTTTGCCATCTTTAAGGCTCTGTATAGCTTTATTTACCTCTGACGTTAGAATCTGCGGTCCTTCCATAGTGCTATCGGCGTTGGTATCCAGTTGGTAGTTGATTCTAATGTCATGGAATAGTGTCTCTATGTATTGTTCCCAGGTTCTGCCCTGTTCATTTTTATCCACTATTAAGTTATGCTGATCATGAAAAAGTTTACTAATAATATGTTTCCTATTTGTTTTTGTGAAGTCTCTTATTTTCTTGTGTAGGTTAAGACTGTCATGTTTAGCGGCTAGATTTTCTATTTCTTGACATTTATATTCCAGATATTTATCTCTCTCTTTTCTTATTTTGGATCTGATAGTGTTGTCAACTTCTCTATACTTCTTTCTGTTTAGCAGTTTGTATTTTCTTCTTACTTCCATTAACTCTAATATATCATCAGTGATCCATTCATTATTAGTGTTGGGTTTTTTTGAGTACCCAAGTTGTGTTTGAGCCGTATCTAATATTATGTTCTTTAGTATAGTCCAATTCGTTTCTACGTTTACAATTTTCTCAAATTCCGGGTCTATGGCTATTGTTTTACTTAGTTCATTATTTAAATATCCTGAAGTTTTATTCTTAGTATCTTTATTCTTGAGTTTGCCTATATCAAAATTAACTTTTATTTGTTCAGGTTTCTTTATTTGTTTTAGTTTTAAATTCAATTTAGCAACCAGAGGATTGTGGTCAGATCCAACATCGGCTCCAGGGTATGTTTTGACGTTAATGACTGAATTCCTAAATCTTGTAGGTACCATTATAAAGTCTATTTGATTTCTTACGATCTGTTCTGGGTTGTCTTTTGGGGAAGCCCATGTGTACAGTCGTCGTGGTGGATGTTGATACCATGTGTTTGTTATTATTAAATCTTTCTCTTCACAAAACTGTATTAACCGGTCTCCTCTTTCGTTTCTGATACCCAAGCCAAAATCCCCTACTACTTTACCTATTGCGCCTTTGCCGACTTTCGCATTAAAATCACCCATCATTAGTACGATGTCCTGTGACTTAATGCTGTTGGTTATACTTTCTAGTTGTTTATAAAATTCTTCTATTTCTTCGTCGCTTTTGTCGGCAGTCGGTGCATAGGCTTGAATTAGACTAATGTTGAAGGGTTGAGCACTAATTTGTAGGAGCATACATCGTTCTGACAAGGGCAGAAAATTGGTGACATACTTCGTAAGTTCTTTTTTGACAATTATTCCAACGCCATGATGGTGGTTTTTATCTGATGCCGGCTTACCCGAGTAGTATAGTGTAGCTTCGTCTGTGCTAATAGTACCATTATCAGATAATTTAATTTCACTTACTCCTAAGATATCAATATGAATCCTTGTCATTTCTCTAATTGTATTATCTAGTTTACCTTCTTTTTTAAGACTTCTTACATTCCACGTTGCCAACTTGATGCATTTCTTATTTCTTCCAGTTAGTTTAATCTTCTTAATATGGTTTTTGTCTTCCTTTTCTTCGGTAACATATTTCACATCACTGGGCCCGGAACCCAAGTGACGCAGGGTGCTGGCCGGATAATATTGCTCACTCGTTATTTCTTTATATTGACTTTGCATGATGATTGTTCTTGGGACTTTATTTATGGTGCAGTGGGGTCCCACGTCCTTCTGCACAGGCCAAATTAATAACTATTGTCGGATTGATTGTTGAGTTACTATTTCGAGATAAGTTTTGAAACTGTAGATGCTTGTAATTTTGTTGGGGTCTTGGTTCGTTCTGGTATTATTATTTTTCTATTGCACAGGTAGGGGTGGGAATAATGGTCCTACCTGCCCCCCATCCGCGTCTGTCGCCGCCCAACTATGTTGCTTGGCTTAACAGGGTTCACCCGGCGTTGCCGCCTTCGAGAAGGTGCGGATTTGGAGTTGAGCTGCAGAGGGTAGAGCAATCTCTTCTGATTACTTATGAGACCCATACAGCCCCTTCGATCCCCTGAGAAGATATACCACTGAGCAAATATTCTAAGCCAGCAAAAAAATATTCTAGTGGAGATTATGTTATAATCCAATACGAAGGAGAGTTTTTCCCAGGCGTAATTAAAAATGTTGATAAAAACAAATTTGAAATTAACACCATGACCTTTTCAGTGGGTAACACGTTCAAATGGCCGGAAAAAGAAGACAAAATCTGGTACCAAAAGTCTGACATAGTTAAAGCAATTTCGAAATCAATGCTATGCAATAAAAGAGGTTTTTATACGATACCAGGAATGAAAGAATATCTGTATTTCACAATGTAAGGTATAGTACGGCTCTTTTCAGGTGAATATTTCGCTTCGAGCCCTAATCTTTCAAACAATGGCCATTGTCTCTACTATCGCAAAGCCGCTAGCTACCGAGTTAGCACGTGCCACTATAACATTCATATTAAAAACAAACGGTATCGTCATAGTATTAAGGTTCAAATCAAAATAGTATGAATGCTGTATTTCGTCGGGGCGTTCTATTGTACTACACTACCAAAATGCAATATCTAGAATATCAGTGACATTAAATTTGAACCTTAAGAATACCTACTTAAATTACCTACGCATTACATGCCAACATGCCCCTGTTTGTTTATTTAGCTAATTAAAATGATTAAAAGACTGAATAAGACTTTTTTGGGAATGGTCATCCTCAACAGGTTAGGTCGATATTTGGATGACGATAAATAGAACATGTTGATTACTAGGTCACGATTATTGGAACATGTCGATTACTGGGTGTCGATATATGGAATTTTGCAGTCGATAACTAGGCTAAAAAGAGCCTAAATCTATCTTGTTTTTTTTCCTAAGTTACAGGTATTACACTTCTTTTTACTTTAAAAGAATATAGAATGAACCCTAAAATTTTACCCAGTGCATTAAAAAATCATGTATTATCATAAAGAAACCATGTATTTAAAAAATGCTCGAAAATCTACGTTAAAGTGTCGATAATTGGGTGTTTTACCTTACTTATCGTAAAATCGTGAAGATATTGTCATATACATGTAACCACTTCTTAATAGTCTAGAATCTTATACAACTATGATCAACAGTATCGAAATTATTACCACCAGTATCTCCAACAAACAATGCGTCGTATCTTAATCATAAATCTCAATTCAATTAAATAATGTAACATTAATATTATGGAGTCATGCCACTACCGTTCGCAATAAAATTGATTCCTATTATGGCGTTGTTGTTATGTTCTCGAGTACTATTGAATTAATTTACAGCTAAATTAGCTTTTTTAACAGACGTTTCCGACATTGCAAAATATGTCTTGTTCTGTGCTGTCCTACATATTCAGTTTATAACGTAATGACTTGACGTTATTTATGAATTCATTGTTAATGAGACTATATTAATTATTAAACCATTCTAGTTTATTGTGTAAATGTTATGCTTTTTATTTCCATTAGAAAGTGTTTATTTTGCAAATGGCTTACACAAGACTTCTAGACTTTTTTTCGTTTAGATGCTTATTTCGTTTGACTTGTACCGATGCTCAAACAATTTATTTCAACACGACTCATTATTATTCTCGATTTCCATCAGAAGTGAGCCAAAACATTTGCAGTAAGAAACAAACTTGGGTTTATATTCGACGTTTTTGATGACATCTGTTTAAAAAAATATTACCATTATGTTTTTACTTTCATAAATGTTCTAATTACTGTTGAATAGTAACTTGTCAGTGTCACTTAAACAGTTTGAATAGAAATTAAATGGCTATATGTCAATGTCAATCGAATTAGTCCCTAACTGTCCCTTTAGTGAAATATGAATAAATAGAGACAAATAAAATATTATGTACTTAATAACATATGGTACAAATCTGTTCGTTTTCTCGCTAAGAGCCTTATCACACTTGCGATTTGCGAGCGAGTGGAAAGCGAGTCTAAACGGTGAGGAATTAGCAGCTGTCTGACACACACATAATTCAAAAAATCGAAATTAAGCATTGATTGATTGATTTGATTGATTTATTTAATAACAATATACATTGTGTTTGAAATTATACTTATACCTTACTTAATCCACACATTAAAATACACACTGATATCATACATTCATAAAATTATAAATAATATGAATAATATAAAAATATAAAAATATAGAAGATATCAAAAAGCAAAGGCAGATGTCAGAACATAATAATTAACAATTTTAGATGTAATAAAAAATCCATAAATAATAAATTAAAAAGAAGTCCTTTGAGAAATTTACTAAATAAATAAATACAGTAAAAACCAAGGTCCAGTTGTACAGTTGACATCAAAATATATATCAATACAATATCATTCATAACAAAAACATGCATCTAGAATATAGTAGCAAAGAGTACTAACCGACGATTGCCGCTACAAAATTCGTACCATTATCACTACAAATTTGTAAACCATTTTGCACATTATGCATAGCATAAACCTACATTTTACGTACAATTATCGAGTTATCGGCAAAGTCGTGATCTGCTTCGAGCGTGGGCTACCGACAGGCATTTAGCTGCTGACTTCATGTCATGTCCCGACTAGATTTATAGATTGCTAGATAAACCACTTGAACTATAACTTGTTGTCAATGGACATCTGACACGTCAAGCTCAGTGTCGGGGAAGTTATCACCGTTGTGTTACGTCTGTCGCATGTCTAATTGTGTATTGAACTATATATATTCAGATGATTATTAAATGTGGAATTAACTCTGCCTGTGTGTTCTATTTTGATAGATAGATACTTATAGATGAAGTTCCAAATAGAAGGAAACGAGTTATTGTTTTGTTTACGATTTCTAGATGAGGGCAGCAGTGGGAATAGCAAATACTTACTTCTTATTGCAAAACATAATATAGGAAACAAATTACATACTAAATTATTCTTCTTTACAGTTTTTTTTTCTCAGTCAAGGGGAGTGACGAGTGCTGTATTATTTCAAAACACAGAAATCTAAAGTAATTAGATTTGCCTGTTCATTTAAATGAATTATTTAATTCAAAGGCATGAAGTTTAAGGCAGGTATTTTTTTTATAACATTTTATGTAATTCAAAATCATGCAAACCTTTTTTTCACTTGAAGTAACATAAAGGTCGTCAGTCGATTTCCTAACATATCAAACATTTCATTCACTAACTGAACACACAGCTCATATTTATATGTATCCAACAATCATCTGATCAAAATATAATCAACTTTCCAGTTCTTTTCGAAAAAAAATGCCTCGCCGCGGTGGGCGCAATCATGCATCATAATTCTGACAGCCCGCTTGACAGCCAGCTTGACAGGTCGTCCGACAGGTCACGTGACAGCTGACGCCCGCTTGGATTATACGGCTTGATGGATTAATTTGCTGGCGGTATCTGGTAAAATTTAACTTTAATAGAGCATGTATGGATTAACGTCCGGTGAGGCAATGTTGGCTGTGGTATTTTGAGCGGTTATTAGGAATAGGATTTTGTATATATAAATATATATTATACTAAATATATATTATACTTGAGTGCAGCTGGAGGATAATGAATAGGAGATAATGGAGACATTGTGAAGTGAATAACAACAGCTGCACAAGAAGAATGACCCCACGACCGCTCTGACAGGATTGTTACAAAGAAGAAGATATACTTAAAACTGTAGTAACTAGTTAATATTATAAGTTATAATTACATTACAGAATTATCATAGTAGATAAAATTAATTTACATAAAAATATTTTGTATTTAAGGAAATCTTAAGAATTATAAATTCTAATGAGTTATAAAATAAACCAGATCAGATGAAACCACAAATATAAATCTACAAATTTTAGTTAATGTGTAAAAAAAAATAATATATTCCGTCAATAAAATTGTAAATTACCCTTCAACAATTTGTAAGTTTTTTTCCTGAATTGGCAATTAGTTGGCGATGGTAAATAATATAACGTTTCACTAGTTAATGTATGTCGATATTCATAACCAGTATCCGTGATATTATTAACTTAAAAGTTACACATAATCTTTCCTTCTTAATCTTACCTTCAGACTAATAATTAATGACTTGATATGATATAACATGTGTCACTTTTGAATACCGTGAAAAATTTAACTTATAATTAGCTCTGACATAAAATAATAAGTGCACAAGTCTTAACATTTAAATTCGTGTTATTATTCGAAAGCAAAACCTTCATTTGACCGATAAAAAATGGCATTCAGACATTTAAATGCCATTTAAGTGGTCTGTAAAGTACTTAAGTCACGACTTGGACTAATAGTTGGAAGGGCACAATCAAACTTATTGGTCTGTCAGTATTTTACTTTAGGTCTTTTACTTTGTATTTTAGGTCATTTACTACATCACATTGACGACGTACGAGTAGGTATGGTTCTTAAGACATGTAATTGCGTAGTAAATCGGGTGTTCTCAATTGAGCATAAACTATCTGATCAAGAATAGTAGCATTAATATGGGTTCCAATTTTCTTCGCTTATGTGTCTATGTTTAGTTCATTTTTATGACGTGTTATTGTAACGGATCTCACACAAATCGTCATAGTTCCAAATTAAACTCAAGAAGGCTTTTGTTAAATGGATATTAGACGCCGACATACATACGCGACACACTTGCGCTATAAATTAAATATATTATTAAAAATGCATACATCACCCTTAAGTCCCATGACCAAAGAACTAACATTCAAACGTATCACACAAATAATTGCCCTTACTGGGATTCAAATCCAGGAACACCAGCTTCGTAGCGTTTGTTCACAAAATGGTTTAAGAAGAAGTAAATATTGCACTTCTTCCTTTGCCTCGTTTTGGCGTTGCTACCATACCCCTAGGTGGAATTAGCGCATGAAAGGGGGTTCCGAAATTCGATCCACGTTACTGAACCTATAAATACAAATCACCCACTACATAATTACCCCGCCCGATCGCGTTACATTAACACCGAGTAAATGATCGACACAAACAATAGACTAATCCCAATTACCGCATTAGCGTATTTACAGAGCTCCCGCGACAGCTGACGTCGCGTGACACTCGACAGGCGACAGTTTGACAGATTGCGGTCGCGGATTATGTCGTAATAACATAATGACGGATGCCGGTGAGGGTTTAACTTTTAGGCGTGTGTTGATGAACTGAACACGGGCAACACTCCACACACAATCGTCTGCGACCTATAAGGAGAACGAAATGGCTCTGAATTTTAGTCGGCTCAAGTCACTTTTGATAGGTGAACCTGGAACCTTCTAGAATAAGTTTAAGTGGCAGCGCAGTGGTTTGCTTGGCCACTTAGGAGTGATGGCAGATGGACGCGATCCATATTAGAATTTACGAGACTACGAACGGGTAGACGTAGCGTATATATGTATGACACCTTCCAGATGGAGGGAACTTATGAGGTTTACTGAGGAAGTTTGAATCAGCAACACCTGTACGTCTAGCATAACTTTGACACGCGACTCCTTGTCGCACGTGAAATACTACCTGTCACTTTCCTTTCAATACCGTGCGAGTAAGACAAGTTAGGTCGCGGTAAGATATGCTAGCCCTGCAGGGTTGAGACAGTTGAAGTCTACCGAAGGCAGCTCGCTGTATCTACGATCATTAAAAATGCATCTACGAACGTCTGTTTCCCGACACTTCTTGGAGCTACACGACAAAATTACAAAGTATACCACTGAGTACACAAGTACATTGCATGCTAGTACATCAGCACGGCATAGCATGACGTGTGTCAGCGCATGAGTGATGGCGTGCTGCCGCGGCGTTAGCACCTGATTTATTACTTCCGAGCAGGGAAAGGTACAGTTAGCAGGGAAACGCAAGAAATTGGTATTTCTAGACGAAGGGTTTCAATGTTCCAATTTCCATAATTCAATGAATGTAGAATGTACTTTCTTGTTTTTTTATTCCTAGAAAATAGATTTCTACTAAATAGTTGAGCCCAACCTGACGGGATTTTCAGAATATCGCGACAAAGGTTCGAAGCGCGAAAACTTGCAAAAATTCTCAAATAATTATTTATCCCATTGTAATTAGAACAAAAGTTATGATAAAGGGTAAATTGCATTGCTCACTCGCGCTTGGAAGTCCAGTGATCTAAGCATATCACGAAGTTGTCTGGGATCTTGATTAGTGATCTCAGTCAACGGCAAATAAAGCAACAAGAGAAGGAGATGTAACAAAATAACAACATTATATGAATAAGACAGTGCACAGGCATCTCGTTTAAAAGTAAAGTGTAAATTTATCTACTGAATGATTTCATTCCATTACTTGTCTACACACATTAACACATACAGTTGGACCATACTATAATATCAGACCAAGTCATTGACGAGACGCATATCGACGCTCTACGTATAAAACGGAAGGTGACTAAGATAAGCGCAGTCATGACGTCAATCAGCGCAGACGCGTTGAAACTCTTCAGTAGCCGTCCCACTGTGGGACCCGATACTTGTTATACTATATGTACTCGTTTTCACAAACAATAAAATACATATACTCTTTTTTGCACAACTAAGAACATCAATGAAGAGAAAAAATAAAAATGAGATATATTAAAATAACAGGCAGAGGTAAACAACAGGCGGTATTATCGCTATATAGCGATTGAATAATGAAGATAAACCAGTACTTTCGTATCAATTGCTAAAGGTACAAAGATTGTTTTTCCGAATCGAATATGAGCAAAATTGGTAAAAGGAACTTGGTTTTTTAAATATGTAGCGATGGTATTGTACTTAACGATGATAATAATAATTATAATATTGTTTTTCAATTACGGTGAGGTACTTAACTAATTTGTATGTTTTCAGATGTAAGTTCAACATCAGCACAAAACCAAACAATATGAAGCCAAGATTATCTCATCCCGGCAAAATTGTATCTATTGTTTACGTCGGTATATCTTTGGATAAACAGTGAGCATTATAAACACATTGGAGTTTAGATATAACTGATAACCTTCGGTAAGAAATCAAGATTACTGTGGTGAAATTATATAATTTCATACTTAGAATCGTTGATAAAAAAAAAATTTAACAAAAAATAGAACCGACTTCAGTAAAACTAAAAAGCCAAAAATAACCCGTTCAAGTACAGATTACCTTTGACTCACCCTTTGAAGTCGATCCCAAACCACTCAGTTATTATATTTATATTTTATAGTTTACGTGAGGTTTGGCCCCGACTTCAAAGGGTGAGTCAAAGGTAATCTGTACTTGAACGGGTTATTTTTGGATTTTTAGTTTTACTGAAGTCGGTTCTATTTTTTGTTAAAATTTTTTTTTTTTGCTTTTTAGTGATTGTTAAAAACACTTATGGCAGGGTGATCAGGGAGGTCTTGAAGGCGTGCATCTCGTTTGAATTATCTCCTAACTCCTAACCGTTGAGGAGTTGTACCTTCCATCATCAGCTCAGCATTGGAAGATGATGACTACCATATGCAAATACTTAAATAGTTTTATAAAATATGTGAAAAATATTATAAGTGCCTATAAAATTTCAGGAATTCCTTCGATTCCTCATGGATCTCGTCATCCGATCTTCACCAAAATTTTATGGGACCAACCTTGAGATGTCTATTCATGAACCTAAAAAGAATTTTCCAAATCGACTTATAAATGACGGAGTTCTGAGGTAACAAACATTAAAAAAAAAAAAAAAAAAAAACATACAACCGAACTGAGAACCCCCTCCTTTTTTTGAAGTCGGTTAATGAAACTAAAACGCAGAATCCAATTCCAACATTTACAAAAATCTGAACTTATTTACGAAGTTAAAGTAAGAGGTGGAACACCTGAGGATATTTGTGCAAAATTACGAATGCAAATGTCAACATTGCGACGAACTCATCCTCCAGCAGCAGTAACGGTATCAAATTATAGTTATATAATATAGATTATAAAGGCATAAGGAAGACTTTGAAAACAATCCTTAAGAATTTAAATATAATAGAAAGATGTTACATTATGAGGGTGGCAACACAGACGCTGGCTATGATAAACCATTTTTATTACAGAGTGCGTAGATTGATGAACAAACAAAATAATTTTATTTAAACCATGAATACAAAGATCAAAGCTTAAAGAAAAATTGAAAAAGGAGCTACCTGGTGGAAGGCGAAAAAATTAGACATTTACATGTTTCATAAATTTATAATAAACAAAATAATCCTGAGAGATCCTCTATAAAGAAAATTAGAAAGAAATCTAAAAGACTCATGCGCAGATTTTCAACATTATCTGAGTCTAGATCACAAGGTGGGTCCAGTGTTAGAGAAGTAGATGAGACGATTAATATACCAGATAAAGATAGTGACTCAATAGTTATTGAAGAGCCACGTAGTATGTATTCAAACTCAGAAGATGAACGTAGCGTTAAAGAGGTCAATGAGATACTCACTGTTACAGATTCTAATTCAAACAGTGGATCAAGCATACGCTTAGTTGAAGAAGGATCTTCGTGATTAGCAGCTGTTTCAGTTTTCGCAACATATAGGACTCAACGTATTAAGCAAATGCTTTATGCGTCTTTAATCTAGGTAGAGGACCATAAGATTTAGTTTAAATGCTTCTTCAGTTCTAATAATCAATATCAATCAGTATCCCACCAAAAACATTCTGTAAAAAATTAGCCAAGTCTCGATGGAGCTGCTTGTTTATCTCTAAAAAGTAATGAAATCTAGACAAAGTCGTACCAAGTCTAAGGTTCCTTACTGCGATTTCTTTATTATTATAGTTAATGTTGTGTGACTTGGCCGTTGAAGAGTACACAAGGGTACAACACCAGGTGCTCCATGACACCATTGCACCAATCTGTCCCCAGAACCGCTACAAGTCAATTTTGTTTACACGTAATGTTATATCTGTTGTACGAGTAACTACCTATGTTTGTTAAGCGAGATAATAGCCCATACTGGTATTGGTAATTTGACGCTAGTGTCTCATTTTAGGCTGTTGTTGATTGTGCAGCACATGCATTCAGCATTGACAATGCTGACTTCTGCTCTCTTCTTTTTGGAGCGTCAAATCGACCACCGATCTAACATAAAGTAGATGTACAGACGGACTTCTATCTTCTATTAGAGGTAGATGAATACTTTTTATACTGTTTGTTTCAGGATTTGGCTGCGTATTTCAATAATACATAAGTATTATTGAAATACGCAGCTTTATCAAGCCTACAATTGAGTGGTTATTGAATCAACGTTTTCCAAGTGGCAATTTTCCATCGTCAATGGGTAGCGGTTCTGGCGACAGATTGGTGCAATGGTGTCATGGAGCACCTGGTGTTGTACCCTTGTGTACTCTTCAACGGCCAAGTCACACAACATTAACTATAATAATAAAGAAATCGCAGTAAGGAACCTTAGACTTGGTACGACTTTGTCTAGATTTCATTACTTTTTAGAGATAAACAAGCAGCTCCATCGAGACTTGGCTAATTTTTTACAGAATGTTTTTGGTGGGATTTCACTTCTTTTTGTAGAAGCGTGGGCATATTGTTTTATAACAACCTGCTAATTCACTTTAGCAAACCTCACGAAATAATAAGCGAAATCAACGAAATGCAAATAATCCCTCCTAATCCCTAGCAAACGTTTCCGAGCGCAATAGAAGAATGTCGTAAACGACTGTAACGCGGCCGGTTGCCACTTCGCCATATAAGATTATCGGAAAAACAAACGTAGGCGCGTTTCAAAATACAGTTAGCGCCATCTAGCGACGTGTGCGGGTATCACCGCCACTCTTAGTCCAATGCATTATATTTTGACCAAATTTTGAGCGAAATTAATATTTTGGTGTAATTTGTTTATTTAATTTGTGTAATGTTCGAGTAGAATAAAGTTAATCGTTCGACTATTTCTTCTTGTAAACTTGTAAGGTAAGTATAAGTATAAAAGCCAGTCTAGTCTTATCCAGAGTTTTCCTTTAATTTTATTTATATGCGTATTAAAAGCAGAAGGGGAGGCATTCGCCCAGCGGGTACGTATTACAATACCGAAGTTCAAAATACCGAATTTCATAAGACCTATGGACGGAAGGCCGAAAATTAAAATTTCGAATGTTTATTTGACCGAAAGTTTAAAATCCCGAAAGAACGTTTGATCGAAAGGATGAAATACCGAATATTATAATCCCGAAGACTGTAATCCCGAAGAATGAAATCCCGAAGACTGTAATCCCGAAGATTATAATCCCGAAGACTATGATCCTGCCTTAAGGTTGTAATCCGGAATATTATTTAAACTTTCGAGAATTATATTTCTGTAGTCTTACAGATTCTAATGTTTATTTTATACAAAGAATATTAACCTAAATTACGTAACCTACTTGCCTACTACTATACTTACTATTTATAAGTGAACTCTTCTGTGGAACCGATCTGCTCCGGCGCTGCGGGATGTGCAGCTCCTCCGCCCTAGTACGTTAGTACTCTTTATTACTCGTATACTGTGGCCCAAGCGTTAGAAAGTGCGGGCATCAAGCGAGTCGCAGCAGCTGAGGCTGGTCGCCGAAGGTGACCAAAAAGCCGAAGCTGCGGAGGCGAGCGTTGACAGCTTCGGTTCCAGACAAGTTCGGTTCGGTTGGCGGTCCATGACAGAATATTTTATCATAATATCGAATATTTAGTGTCATAATTTCCCACTTTCCCGGCAACCCGGCTTTCTTTCCTTTTCTTAATCGAATTGCCACAGAACCGAAGCTGTCAACCACGATTCCACGTGGTCTTGTCTTCCCTACCCCTAGAGTGTATATAAAAGGCCGGAGGCGCGGAGGGAGGGCAGCCCCCGGCCGCCGTAAGAAGGCGAGCGTAGGTGCCGCATTTTCTTACGCTAGGGCGGAGGGGCTAAATATCCCGCAGCGCCGCCGGAGCAGATCGGTTCTACGGAAAAGTCAGATTAGTTTAGTGTCCTGACACTTTTAAAGTGCTCATTGACTATCGGGATTATAAAATTTCGAGATTTTAAAAATTTCGGGATTATGAAATTTCGAGATTTTAAACATTCGATTTTCTGAAAATAGGTAATTTGAGCTTTATCGAATATCGGCTTTTTGAACTTTCGGTATTTTGACCATCGGTATTTCAACTACTAGGTATTATGAACTTTCGGGATTGTAATACGTAACCCGCCCAGCTGTGGGACGCTATAGGCTAGATTAAATTAGAAGATGTGGGTACACATCTACTACGCTGGATTTTTTCAATGACAGTCGATTTTTTAATGTACCAATAGTAGAAGGGGGCATTACCATATCTCTAATACAGCTGAGACCAGCTGAGGGTTCTTCACCAAATAAATAATAAATAAATAAATATCAGACAACCTCACACAAATCGATCCAGTCCCAAATTAAGCTCTAGAAGGCTTGTGTTATGGGTACTAGACGACGATAGACATACTTATATAGATAAACATATACTTAAATACATAGAACAACCATGACCCAAGCACAAATATTCGAGTTCATCACACAAATATTTGCGCTGGCCGGGACTCGAACCCGGGACCGCCGGCTCAGTAGGGAGGTGTCTACAAACCGAGCCAAACGCGTCGTCAAAATACTTCAGACCTTGGATTTTTGACATCAAATGAAGCGGCCCACTAAGTTGAATATTAAAATACTTAAACGGGTTTACTCACGTCGTAGAAGTCGAATAACGCTCGACATGTTTCGAATCGGTACGCGATCCATCATCAGGAGAGATGATCAGTCGCGACGGCGGCCAACCGAACACAACAACAAGTTGAATATTTTTTGTAAAGGCGGTATGTCGATCTCTAATAGTTTGGTTGGGCTCTTGTGTTTTCTAATCAGAGTACTCCAGATCTTCGATTATCCTAGTTTTTAGGGTTCCGTACCCAACGGGTAAAAACGAGACCCTATTACTGAGACTTCGCTGTCCGTCCGTCCGTCCGTCCGACCGTCCGTCTGTCACCAGGCTGTATATCACGAACGGTGATAGCTAGACATTTGAAATTTTCACAGATGATCTATTTCTATTGCCGCTATAACAACAAATACTAAAAATAAAATAAAATAAATATTTAAGGGCTCCCATACAACAAACTTGTTTTATAGTACGGAACCCTTCATGCGCGAGTCGGATTCGCACTTGGCCAATTTTTATAGTTTTCGCTTTATGTGGCCATTAAACCCTAACTCTGTACCAAATTTCAGCTCTCTGAATTTATGGGAAGTACTAGTTCTTTACTGATGATCATGAGTGAGTGAGTGAATGAGTGAGTGTCGTAAATGCGAAACTTTGCTTTCGCGTAACTTCGGAACTAAATGACCTACAGACTTGAAATTTTGGATTTTAAGTATGTGATTATAGCTTACTGGATGACAAAAACTTCTGCGTTCTGGTCTTATCCAGAGGTGCTCAAATAGGGGCCTGAAAATGCGGCGAAATGGTTCCATTAAAGGATGGTACGGCAGTGTTTGCTTCGCGCTCGACTTGGCGGGGGCACTGCCGTGCCCCCCGATCAATATCATTTATTTTCAGGCAACTGTGGCCCATAGATAAATACCTTAAAACTAACATACATAATCAGGGAGGCGCAAATAATTAATATACGCGATATAATCCGTTTAAATTGTTTTATTTAAATGTGTGACAGTCGCGGAAACCGAAGAAAATATTATTGAAACATAGGTTGGATATATATTATAGATACGAAACCCACGATCTCTGCTTTATGAGCCGTGTTCTTACCCCAGACCTACCGCAACGTTACTTAAAAAAATATCGTTATACATATGGCGTTGTTAATCTGTCGGTTCTTAAAAAACCAAGAACAACTTCTTGCTTCATGTTACCACTCTTTTCTATTCTATCCATGTTTGTTCCCGCTTTTGCTGTCGCTCCCGGTCAGGTGTACAACATGTCAACAGACTCGTCGTGCTCATTCGCGGGTTATTATTTCGTACTTACGTGCTCAGTAATGGCTGACATTGTTCACCGTTATTATAAGCGTCGACGCACATTGTTTGGCTTTCCAGCTCCTTCATTAGCGGTAATACAGAAATGTTCGCTATTTTCATGTAATTCTTTGGAATTTAGCCTGTGGTGTTGTAAATTTCTGTCACGAAACGATTTTTTCCGGCCTTTTCACGACTTCATAATCTTCATATAAATAAAGGTGGCTAAACCTTACATTTATATGAAGTCATGAAAAAGTCCTGTTTTACCTGCATCAACATTTTCAGAATGAAAAACACCAAGGTAATGTCGTGCTTCATGTAAAATTGCGTCGATTTGTAGTTCTTTTGCCAAGCAGATGTAATGATGAGAAAAGAAATTAGCAATTAAGATGTTAAACCATTAATACAAATGTGTTGTAACTTTTGTAACAAAGTAAAATATTGCTACGTCGATATAGATGAATTATTATTCGAATAACTTACAGTGTGGCAATATATCATTAAATATTACTTGGATGTTAGATGACGTGACGTTTAATCCCGTAACTCAAACCCAGCTGTCTTAAGATGGCCGCATGCGTTCAAGTTTTGCTGTTCATTATTTATTCATTTTTGTTGTTCAAAGTGTAGTATTGATAGCGTATTGTGCAGTGAACTAACGTATGAGTGAATGGTTAATGAAGAATTCAACTTGAAGCGTACATAGCCCTTCTTGGGTCAAGGCCCGGTAGACCGCGTGGTTTTTTGTAAATCGCTATCAATTTACAAAAAGCAAAACCTCACCGAACAACGGCATGCTCTACGAGCAAACTTGAAATTGGCGAAATCATCATTAACCTGATGGAAGCCATATTTTAAAATTAGAATTAGAATTTTACTGTAGTTCGAATATATGAACTAAATAAAATTAAATAAATTAAATTTTTTATAAGTCAATAAAATTCATTAGACATGTCTAAAACGTCACACCGTCGCTAGTCACGTACTGCAAAGCTATAAAACAATTATCGAAACAAAAGACGGGCGCGCCTGTGCCGCGCCGTCCACAACCGCGTATATCACTCCGTTTTATGAATTGTAAATTTTGCGTTATACAGTCTTTAGTGGGTCATATTTCAAGCTGTATTAATACCCCTCGGAGCATTAGGGTTGTGTCTGTGGAATAATTGGCCGTATTTTTGCTTCATTTGCATAATATAAGGAATGGTTGTCGAGTGGTTGTAGAAATTATTGTACTACTGATAACGAACGTAAAGCGACCGGGTATATCAGAAAATTATGTAGTATTTATTATTTTGCAAATTAAAAAAATCCGTCTATTCCACAAAATAGGGATTTTCATGAACAAAAAAATATTCGAATTTTGACTAATTTTTATATTTTTATTTATGACACGAAGAGATTATACAGGGTGTAACCGACGGTGTACCGAAAACTGAAACCATGGCTTCAGGCCATTATTCTGGGCTGGAAAATCGTGGAAATTTCTTTGAGGAAATTCACAAATTTTCCTCGCGAGATTTCATTTTTTCTTTTTTTTTCCGTTAATCGAACTCTACCAGTAACAATTTTTCATGAAAAATCGCATGAAAATAGCATTTTTCGCAAAACACACAATGTATCACAAACAGTATTATGCAAGCTTAACGGTACAACGCGGAGCCCGTGGAGTGGGGCAGATAACGGTACTGGCCGGTCATTGATCCGCCAGGCCAGTGTGCCCGCGCAGGCCGCTGGGGTCGGACGCATGTCGGATTAATGTTTACCTACCCGCACATTTTATTTGCTTGCTTGAATGAAAATAATCTTGTTAGACTGTTTTAATTTATCGGTCAGTTTTTATTGGTGTTAGGTAGTACATTAGTTGTGATCTGTGGTTGCGTTGTTTTTATGGTTGTATTCATTCATGTCATTCGATGCGCATTGGCGTAACGGTATGTTTTGCGCTGACGCATGAGTGGAGTGGGGAACGCCTGGACCGGTTGCTCGCCGCGTGCTCCCCTCCCCGCGCGTCTGCACCCGAGAGAATTGGACGCAATACATTGCGCGTCGAGTTTTATAATTTATTTTGGAAAATCTTATCCTTGAGTTTTCCGAGAAAATGAACACTCGTTTTCAGTTCGTGATTATGGTCTAAAACTACGGTTTTCGTTTTCGGTACGCTGTCGGTTACACCCTGTATTTCTGTATGAGCGAACGAAGTAAGCGAGGAAAATTTATCCGTGTGTTATAACCAGAGGGCTAAAAAAAAAAAAACATAGGTACTTAATAATTAAAATTAAAAACTCGTTGATTTTCTTAAGCTTTGACAAGCGTCGTATGACTTAGTTGTAGGATTTTTTCCAATTTTTATATGCATACTTAAGGTCCCTGTAGGGCTTATAAAGGGTTGTCAGACGACCAGAAATTTTGGGTGATTTATTTATTTATTTATTTATTTAAACTTTATTGCACACAATACACAGGTAAAAGTACAAATGGCGGACTTAATGCCATAAGGCATTCTCTACCAGTCAACCATAGGATTAAACAGAAACATTTGTATGGTGCAGGGTCTTTTATGTAATCTGTTACATGAAACAATTAAATAACACATAAGTAATATACCTCATATGCAAATATATATATATATATGTATATACCTATATATATAACATAAACGTACATAAATATGACATACAATATACTTACTTATATAATAAATGTACCTTGTGTGAATCATTATGCTGACAGTTCGTCATATAGCTTATCGGAGAAATGCTTGCGCAACATGTGCTTGAAGGTTAGCTTGCTTTGCGCTTGCCTGATGGGAAGCGGTAGATCATTCCAAAGCCGAACTGCTTCAGCTGTGAAAGAGTGCGTCATGAAACTAGTGCTCTGGTTGATCAGATTGGTTAGTTTTTAATTATGTTTAATTAAACTATGAGCAGGTCCCTAACATTTTTTTTATGGAAATTATTATATGATTTTCATTTAAACTTTAAACCATAGGGGGTAAAACGACCACTTTAGCCTTTTGGTTCACGAAGCTAAAATGACGTACTCATTGGAGAAGGAAAATTGAAAATTATTTTTATCGTCAATTTCGATTTTTTTATATGAAATATGGCAATAAAACCAAATTAAGAAAACTTTGGTATGTTTTCGAATAAAAAACTGTAATTATGCAATGATCGGTGCGACTACAATTATCAGTTTTAAAAGGCAGCTTAGAAGATCCGCAATTACAATTTTATTACACACAATGATGTCACACATGAAATACATAATAAATATATAAAATAAGAAAGAAACAAGGGAATTGTAACTGCCAAAATTACATAAATATTACAATAAATATTGAGATAAGCATGCAAATACTTCATCAGTCACAAACTAAATGGCCTTGGTGAAGAAAAACATCACGGCTATTTACACTGTCAAAATATAAGATATTAGACGCTAAAAGTATAATTTTAAGTAAATAATTCTTGAAAAATGTTTGTGAAGAGCAATTAACAGCCAGCAAAGGCCATCAATCAACGTCATGGTGCGATAACTCACCCATATCGCAGTCTTCAACTTAACCAAATATTTGATTAATTTGTTTAACATTTAAAAGTGAAACTTTATTTATTAGTAGAAACCTGACAAGTTTTATAACTGCTTATTTGGTCATTTTAATTTGAACATTAATATATTTTTATGACTACTTGACTCGTTTTGCAATAAATTGTTGCTGCCAAGCCATACATTTCATAATAAAACAATAAAAAAATAGAATATAGAGCGTAAACATGTAACAAATGTGAATTCATGGAAATAACTTACAGAAAATATCAGAATATAAAACGCTTTCAATATTTTAACATCAAAACGATCGTCTAGTAACTATAAAACTATACACCTACGCAACTTGTCTCGGATTTGAATGACATTAATGTCAAAAACATAATAAATTATAGTCATATCAATTGCATTAAGGGTTACTAAATCCTAACATGACTTTGTAGAAGTTTGATGATTGATTCCAGCTTAACGCAAGACAGATATCATTAATAATGTGTATAAAATGATTGATTGTCATTTTCCTAAAATAATCCTCGTATCTCTACATAAGCTTTCCATCGTTACTCTTGGTCACGTCCAGAAGAATGGATCGTAAACAATGTTAATGCTTATTCAAATCGGACACACAATTAATTAAATGAATCAATCTTTAATGATTGTGAAGTCACCGTTGATATATTGATGACGGTGAAATAAAACGGAGATGATGAAATTAATTTAGTAATCTTAGCGACTCTGTCGGTAGATACCATCTCGATGTGGCGATAAACAATATAGATAATAGCGATTAAATTAACCATACACGCAACGGGAGACTTTCGAGTGATATACGGAGCTATTAAAGTTCTCGCTCAAAATAATATAAAGAAAGAAAATTATGATGTTCGTAGTCGAGCAATAAAATAAAAATATATTAGCATTAGCAACCCTAGGCGAGTTGGTAATAAACAACTTTTGTGTGGAAGGCAGCTCTCCGGCCGATTCATAAATTTCGCAGCGCGCCGTTTAGTTTTATGTACGATATTATCTATCTCCACGCACACCGCGACCCACGACCGTACAGTGACGCACACATACACCCAGTAACACATGTTGTTTTGCAACAATGTCACCGGGTGTTATGTAATGCAATAACGACAACGCGTCGGAACGAGTTTTTTAGCAAACTGCGCAAGTGCTAAGGAGTCGCCTACAGAACAATACTCTGTTATTACGCGATCGTTACGGTATACATAAACATGAATGATTAAAGTAAAATGAAAGTCAAGAAAACGATAAAACTGCGAGAGAGTCGGTAAACAATCCATTAACGGCCGTAGAGGAAGAAGATATGGCAAACGAGCGCCTTGTAAGGGGGGGTATTAACATAATCACACACATTCGTCGAAGTAATGTATGTAAAGAAGTTTAATGAAACGTCCCCGATAGCAAGCTCGGCGAGTCATGAAATGACTATCATTAAACCCGACACGATACGGACGATAATCATCGACTACGCGCAAAAAGCTATGGCATCGGTTGTGATGTAAATTGCACATGCCATAAATCAACTAGTTAATCACCGTGCGGCTCGACGCAATAATGAGATTACTCGAAAAAATTACACGACCCGTTCTCAAGATGTACTTTAGATTTGATGGGAACGAGGAGCATACTTGTCAACTTTGTTCGCGTAATTATAATGACTAACTGTTTAATCAATTTAACGCTAGAGAACCGTATAATTGCACGATCAAAGAGAATTGATTTCGACGAGCACGACACGTGAAAAACGCTAGTCGTAAAGACAACGTCAGTAAAGATGTAAAAGGCGATAATAAGAAATTGAGCGTAGTGGAGGCAGGATTTATCGGTGCAGCTAAAAGAACAAGCGGTGACGATAATTCAACGCTCACAATAAAGAGCGCTATTGATCTTGCAGAAAACGAATCGGCTCGTAACAGAGAACAAAACACGCTACCACCGAATGTCGCATAAATCTTTATTATTGCCGCAACAAGCTTACGAGTATAGCGAGTCGTTTCAGGTACTCGGCCGGATCTCGCCTGGTATAAACTCACGACTTCGACGCATTTTTTCGCTCAATGAAATATGCTACATCGCCCCCGGCCCGGAGGAAGGAAACCCATAAATAAATAATAATATAACCATTTATATTACCAAAGGGTTTCGCCCGACGCGTCTATTACCATCTGAATTGTTTAAATATGATAATGCATCAAAATAACAGGCCGTTCGTTCGCGGCCACGACTTCTGTTCCGCCATTACCATAAAGATTCACTTAATAGACTGTTCCGAAATTATTATAGTGCTCCGACACTGTTTTATGGCCGAGAAAGATTACGGTGTTGACTTCTTGCCCGAATATTTAATTTTAGAGTTGGTAGAAAACTGAGCGACATAAATTACAGTCGTTTCGCATCGCATGCGAAGCCGGTTAGGCTATTGCTGCATTAACACCTAAATGCCGTCGTATAAACCCGAGCTTATCTAGACTGTTAAGAAAACAATTACAGATCTCCTCTCGAGATTCGCTCATTTCGAAGAGTTAAAAAAGCTTTTAAGACTCCATCGCAATAACGGAACGTTATCATATTCACTGATTAAAATCAATTTTAATTATTACCATCCGGCGTGGCGGTTTAAAGCTCACGAGAGATGTTTTAGTATAAAGGACGGAGTGTAAAGGGTAATAAAGTACCCCAATAAACCCTGAAACGTGTGGAGCGCTTCGCAGTAACCGTACGTAGACTAAACAAATGAATTTCTTGATAATAAAAACTTCACAATAAAAGCGTTCACGAAATGTCGGTCATTAAGCGTATTTACGCAGCGAAACGGATATAGGGGCCGTAAAATTGTGAGGCGGCTTATTGAGACGTTGGCAACAGTCGCGAGTCGCGCGACTAAGTCTACCGTCGACGTCGCGCCGGCTAATTCGGGACGCCTAAGAAGATTAAACTCGGCTCAAAATTTCTGACAAATTAAAATTTCAACACGAGAAACACAATACCCGAGAACAATATTATCAAGATCGCATAAAGAACCGAGTCCTTTGTATTCTGAATTTACGAGCGATTCAGGGAAAGACGTTTAGGCAAACGTGAGGCCAATAAAAACTTGCAATTTGCACGGTGTTCGAAGCCTAATATATTCAGTTGGTTTATCGCAGACACATGGAGTTACACTAGTCGGTAGCAGCCAATTAAGTTGGTTGAAAGGCGAGGCAATAATAACTTGATATGGATTAACTGTGTCAGATGCATTTAGAGATATGGACGCGGGCGGGCCCGCGCTGACGGGAGCATGGGCCCGTTTCAAATGCATAAATTATAGCCTGGCTACAATTTCACCAGGGTTGTAGCAAAACGCAACAATTAATATCGCTCGCAACAATGAGAATAAAAATGAGCTCGGCAACGAATCAAGCGGAAGAATAGCTCAAAGCACAAAGGAGATAAAAGATTCCAGAAACTCATATTTATAAGCTCATTGTTGGACATAATGCTTTTTGTGGAACTACTCCAAACACGAGTCTCCTATTGAATCGGGCATCGGAATTGTTATTTCATTCATAATTTATCACTCTATCGGGCTTTGTATTTAAATGTCTTGGAATGAATTTCATGTGGACAACCCGGAGATTAATTCTCGGCCCTTTACAAATTCATATTTTTCATTATGCGATGATTTGACACAAAACATGCGCGTCATGCCAGTGTTTTCTATTAGGGTGCCGATGTAGCCTTTATAAGCCTCTAGAGCAGACGTGAGATATAAATCTAAATTAAACTAATCCTCATCAAATTTGACTAATCTTACCTAATAGGTTTTTATCTTCGAGTTCATTAACAAAATCTGCTGCATCATTAATATTCACATTATCGAAGAAAACTACTATTGTGAGTGCATTTGTTCCAAGCAGGGTAATAAATTGTTCGGCATCGTCTTATGATTTCCTGGGGGCTACAATACGGCAGTTTGTCAGTTCTAGCCGGTTGTTAGGGCGTGTGGGCGGGGCCCCATCCATCACTCGGCGTGACTCTTTCAACCTGCAGGGTTACAACAGACATAAATTATGAACGCTTTTATATTGTCAGCTGGAGAAATTTGTTAGCGACACTGTTAATTAATGGTATGCTTGAATTTGTGGGACAATTAACAGATATTAATTTTGTTATTAAAAAGGGTCATTTGAAATAAGATATTATTAAGCTCACATGAATCTTTTGAGGAAATTAATTTACAA
This sequence comes from Apotomis capreana, assembly GCA_947623375.1. Lineage (NCBI taxonomy): Eukaryota > Metazoa > Arthropoda > Insecta > Lepidoptera > Tortricidae > Apotomis > Apotomis capreana. The sequence continues at coordinate 5,502,094 of OX392505.1, read as the reverse complement.
GTTTAATCGTTTTAAATTAACGCAGCAGTATAAGAAATATATCGGATGTATTTAATGAAACGACTTTTTACGGCAAGCAAAAAGGGACACAAAAGAAAACATACACAACTAATTGAAGAATTCCTTTTTAGAAAACTTACGAAAAAGCACTAAAATTAACATCGAATTACGTTTTTCTTACTTTCGGTAACCCTACAGTGCGGCAGTTGATCATAGTCACCGGCGGCGTTGGCCCGACGTTTTTATGCCCCACGATGGATCGGGCTGTCAGGTGCTCACGAAAAATTGCCTTCCGACCTGTTTGGCCAAGACGCGTCGATTGATTCGAGCCGACTTAATTAAGCAAGCTCTCTCGCACTGGCGCACACCAAAAGGGTTTTCAAAAGAATTATATTACGAATTAAAACGAGTAAACAATGTGAACGCAAGTAAAAGTGTCACTTTTCATAAACTCGTAAAGGTAAACGATAATGATGCTCCAATAGCAATGAAAGGAATAAATGCGTATAAATTTATTACTTTATTATCCAAAACACAAAGCATAGATGAAAATGAGCTAACAATAGTATGGTAAGTTGATACTGTAACAAGTTAAAAAAATCAATACAAAACACGCCTAGACGCTTCTTTATCCGCACACAATGAAAGATTAACCCCGGTGTCAGGGAGAGTAATGAAGTAAAGAATGCGTTTGACAGAGGAGCAAGGCTATTGAATATTTTAAAAGGTATCTGAAGGGAAGTTTGAATAGAGCTGTTGTTGAATAAAATCACTGACACCGCTGTTTTTTGCTATTATACCGAGCTGTTTAGAGCAAGACCAAAATAACTTTACACTCAAGACTTAATGAAAAACAATGAGAGGTTTAAAAGATTAAAACATTTGTTACGTTGCTTAAAATACGCTAAAAGATTACAACACAGACAATACTGTGGAATTTTAAAAAAGTTTCACATTTTTAATGCTTCCTTTTTAAACACAATGCCCGTTGTTTCGACCGGGATATTAAACATTTGATTTATCTGACGCATCCTGAGGACATGACGTGCCGTGGGAGCGACCCTAAATGTATTCATACATTACCCGTTAAAAATGTACAACACACATTTTGCATTACAGTTGAGTGCTACCGGAGTTATAAAGCCGTGAACCCTTGTACATGTCTTGTCCGACTTTACACCCGGCTTTTAAAACTTTAGCACTTTATTTTTAAACTTAATTGCTGTTTACGAGTAGTCGCTCAGGGAGATTATAAAATTTTAAGTCGCTCTTAAAGACAAATTAAATATCTTAACGTGATTGAGTCGGAATTTTGAACGCCACGCCAGATCCAATCGGCTTAAGAGACTATAAAATATTTTTATTTATTTCAATGGCGCTTTGTAAGATGTCAGATATAATGAATATATTACCGGTAGCAGTAACAGAATATTCTTTTGAAAGGGTAATTATTTACAAGAACGATCGTCGTATTTTGATAAACAACCCCGATAACAATACATCTCCGACAGCGTTCACGCATTCGCTATCCCCATCCATTACTGTTTCATCTTCAATAACACGTTTCGCTGAGGCAGCCTTTGAAGCTGAACAAATCCGTAAATCTGAACCTTATCGGGTATTACACAGAGGCCATTTAACAATGTAACGTGTCTGGCTTTGTTGGAGCGCTAACTCTTTCATCTATCATAATCGTTCATGCTGAAAGCAATCAAGATTGATTTTCCTTCCAAGCGAAACTAGACCCAGCTGCTCTGGTTTTGGGTGTTGGTTCGTTTGTGTTGCTCAGGCTTTGTCGGTTGGTAGCTAACCACATTCGGAGGCGACCGTAAGCGTCGGCGTAACGAAGGGACCTTCAGATCCAGGAAAATGACAAATGACATCTGCCTACCGCCTGTCAAATATCCGACAGATAATAAATGACCCCGATTGTTTATCATCAAACATCGCATATATCATTATCGTGGACTCAGCGCGGGGGTTTGACTCCAGGGAGTATGATTAATATTGTTTGGTTAATTTCAAGTTGGTCGGTGCAAATACTTGGGGGAAGTTTCGGTGCTATCGATGTCGTTGCGGGATGATTACTTCGATGGCGCTTAGGGTTTTTGACCAAATTAAAAGTAAAACAAAATTTAAACTTGGTAAGCTTTAACCGCCACTACTAAAGATAAGAATGGCTGTAACCTTTCATAATTATAATCACAGTTAAACAAATGGTCAGACTGTCTACTCGTATATGCAGAAGCGAATTAATAAAGTGCACGTATAATTTAGTTACCTAGATAATTAAATATAAAAGCTGCTTACCTCTAGGTTTTTTTTTATCTAGGTTGCATATCTTATATTTTTGCAATTGCCTTACTATTTAATTTCCATCGTTTCAATCATATTTGCCACTCAAATCGCAGAAGAAGCAGTATGCTGAAGGCCTCCATCAAGGCGGACTGGCGACCTGATCAGGATTGCGGGAAGCCGTTAGATGAGGGTGGCACACAACTGGTCGATGAAGAGATCCTTGGAAGTGCCTATATCTGTCACTAATGGACGTCTCGACTGATATGATGATGATGATCTTTACCGTTCCCCTCTTGTTTTATAAAATGTATGAATAAAGAAAAATATAAGTACTTCCACTACCATTTAGCCTGATAGTGGCTAACGGGCACAAGTGCAATGCGTCATAGCAGTGCCGTAATTTATTCAGGACTCTGTCCGTTTTGTAGTTGTAGCCATTCGAGTAATGGCGTCGTGGGCCCGTTTGACAACCTGTGTCACTCGTGGCTGTTATTTATGAAAACCAGAGCTGCAAGGCTAACATATCTTGCGGCGACTTCGCTTGTCGCACGACTCAGCATCACCTGTCCTACTCGCACGGTATTGAAAGGAAAGTTACAGGTAGTATTTGTTGCGCGATAAAGAGTCGCATATGAAAGTTATGCTGGAGGTGCTATTTTCCTAATTCTTGTGTTGGCGATTCATCTGAATGTACCTAGGTATATTAGGATACGGCGGTGTTCAAAGCACTTAACCTAATGCAATAATAATTTTTGAGAATGTCAAACTGTGATTCTGAGCGTACGCCATTTAAGAAGAGACTTCTATTAAAAAAAGTCAAATGAAACATAAGTCAGTATATTTTCTTAAGTTATACATCACTAGCTGCGCCGCGCGGTGTCACCCGCTCATCCTATGGGAATGCTATTTTTTGGGATAAATAGTAGCCTATGTGTTAATCCAGGGTGTCAGCTACCTTCACACCAAAATTTATCAAAATTGATCCAGCCGTTTGAGCATGAAGAAGTAACAAACATTAGTGCGATGTTCATAATTAAATAAAGCGTTTGCTTAAACTCGAATGTTATGTTAAGTAAAAGAAAAAAAAAAGTGAAAGAAACAAACGTAATTCTTTTTTTGTAGCTATGGCAAAGAAGTTAATTTTCAAAATCATAATAAATTGAAAGGCAAACAACACGAAAACTCTGAATATTACAAAAACATTTGAAAACCTTTTAAAAACCATGAGAAATCTTTTTTCAAAGTGTCCGTCCTACCATTTTTCACCAACCCTGAAAGCGATACGTCAAAATCAGTGTACGCAAAATTCCGGGCGTCACCGCACTACTGCTGCCAAGTTACAGGTTTCAAGCTACTTATTGTATTATTTTATTAAATTTTACGGTCTGTAGTACAAATTATGCTCGTACAATAAGGGCCATATAAGAAAAGATTTACGGTAATAGTAAGACAGGCGAAACCATAAAGATCTTAAATTAAAGGAAAGATTAACGTTATATTGACAACAAGGGAAATAATATCTATTTACAGCAACTTGTTGTATTTCGTAACTATAAATCAATTGTAGGAAAAATAAAAGGCCATAAGAAAATTATATACCTATGAAACGAATAAAACAAAATATGAGGTAGTCCATAACACGAATGCTGATTTAAAATGTTTCTTTTTATCGTGACTGGAACTGTATCAGGGCTTGTAAGCCCTCAATGCCAGTGAGTCGAACTTACTGGAGTACAAACCCACTTTCGGGAATATCCCCGTGCCACAAGTATTGTAATACGAATGCACGAGAAAGTCTACAGAGGAAAGGCGTTTTCTCAAACATGCAATGAAATATTGTCTTTGCGTTCCTTATAATAGGCTCGGAAGTATCGGTTTTTGCGCGCAACAACTCGAGAGGACTGTAAAGGGATTTCATACTGCTTTTCAGGCCTAGGCCTGCAAAGTAACTTTTTTTTGGTTTCAACAACAAGGTCATTCACACAGCTGGCTGGTTTGACAAAAAGCAGGTTTTGTTTTTAAAGGTTGGTTGTTAGGCACTTGTGGAAAAAAAAATTCAAGATGGCGACTTTTTTTTTTAAATTTCAAATTGGTGCTAGGCGGCTAAAACTCGGTATCGGGGGGCTCTCGGGGCTCAAAAATATGAATCTGAAATCTTGTCCGAAAATTCGGTCAAATTCGGAAAATATCGAAAAAAAAAACGATTTGTATGGAGAAAATTTCAAATTGGTCCTAGGAGGCTAAAATTCGGTATCCGGGGGTTTTTGGGGCTCCTGAGTCAGAATCTGAAATCGGATTTTTAAAATTCGGTCAAATTCGGATTCGGGGGCTCTCGGGGCTCAAAAATATGAATCTGAAATCTTGTCCGAAAATTCGGTCAAATTCGGAAAATGTCGAAAAAAACGATTTGTATGGAGAAAATTTCAAATTGGTCCTAGGAGGCTGAAATTCGGTATCCGGGGGTTTTTGGGGCTCCTGAGTCAGAATCTGAAATCGGATTTTTTAAATTAGGTCAAATTCGGTATCGGGGGGCTCTCGGGGCTCAAAAATATGAATCTGAAATCTTGTCCGAAAATTCGGTCAAATTCGGAAAATATCGAAAAAAAAAACGATTTGTATGGAGAAAATTTGAAATTGGTCCTAGGAGGCTGAAATTCGGTATCCGGGGTTTTTTGGGGCTCCTGAGTCAGAATCTGAAATCGGATTTTTAAAATTCGGTCAAATTCGGAAAATATCGGACAAACAATATTAAGTGTTATTCTTTGAAGTATATTTTTTTATTTCATTGTATGTTTGAGAAAAGCACTATACATGCCTCGTCGTGAAAACGGATTCCCGGCCTCGTATCACTATCCGGCCTCGCTCGCACGCTCGCTCGGCCGTATATACCTACTTGGCCGGAAATCCTCATTTTCCCGGCCTCTGATGTAATGTACTATTACAACAGTAACATCAACCCGTTTAGCTACTCAGCCAAGACTGAAACCATCAAGGAAAAAAGATTAATCAACACGCCTTGCTCTATCATTATTATTTTGAAATTTGTCATTTGTTCGTAATTTACTGGTAATGCCATGAGAAGTGTATAAAGAATAATCTTTATTCTTTGAAACAGGGCTGCTCTTATTTTCAATAACATATATTATGACTATTAGAGGAAGACCAAGGAGAGCTTACATGGACCAAATAAAAGAGAAGGTGAACGTCGTGTCGTACCACGCCGTCAAGGTGAAGGCTCAAGAACGAGATGCATGGAAATTGCTGAACCGACAAGAGCGTAGCTCTTAAATTTATGATGATGACGGTTATATAATGACTAATAAATTAGATAGCATCGATGAAACCTAAAATAAAATTGAGCGAATATGCATCCTAACGTCAATATACTCGTCTTTAAGGTGTTTGACTGTGAGATTATCCCCCAACAGTATTCACGAATCATACTCCTAACTGGCTCAGCCACTATAAGAATCCTTGGTGTCGACATCTCGTGTAAAATCCAATTCCGCGGACATCTAGACTCTAGAGGGTAAGGCTAAATTAGCCTCCAAGAAGCTCGGCGTGCTCAACAGGTCGAAACAGTACTTCACTCCGGCCCATCGCCTACAGCTTTATAAGGCGCAGGTTCGCCCACATATGGAGTACTGTTCTCATCTGTGGGCTGGGGCGCCCAAGTACCAGCTTCTCCCTCTAGATCGTATTCAACGGAGAGCGACTCGTATCGTCGGCTGCCAGCGAACTTCAGATCGGTTTGACTCCTTGGCGCTACGTAGAGATGTAGCCTCTCTCTGCATCTTTTATCGCTTGTATAACGGGGAGTGCTCCGAGGAGTTGTTCGGATTGATTCCTGCCGCTTCTTTCCGCCATCGTTCTACGACTTAGATAGTTGGCAGTCCACAAAAAAAAATACTCATACTCATACTCATTTATTCATAATGCACAAATACATTTTATGTCAATTATACAAAAGCGTACAAATTTACAATGTAGTTAGGCCCGCAGTTCACAACTTGGGCCGTACCGCTAATTCCCAGTCGGAAGTAAGCTTGATAAATGAGTCGGGCTTCAAAGGAGCACAATGGAGACCTGACCCCGCGTTAATCAAAAAACGTCTGTCGTGCGACTTGGCCGGTGTAAGAATAATCATATTTAGCGAGTCCATAAAAAAATATACTGAAATGAAATGAAATAATATATTCAGTAAGTAGGCCATAAGGGTAATTTTACAAGTCAAATTGTGACACTACTGGCATTTCCCAAGAAGAGACCGATGTTGAGAAGAAAGCCGAAAAAAACTTAAGAGTAAGTATTTTTTTCGGAAATCATACTTAAAACTATTAATTATATACATGTTATAACTAATTACTTAGGTACACGTAAAGGAGATGTATAGTTTCTCCAAATCAATATTAGGTAGGTAGAGCAAAATAAAATTTAATTTAAACTATCAAATTTAAATATTATGTATTCCCAGATATGTATAAAGTCTACACAATATGCATAAAATACAATTACTTAATTAATTTTTAAAATTCCACAGAGATGTATAAGTTCTCCAAGGGTCAACGTGAATGAGGTACATTAAAAAATAATTATTAAATCTAAATTTCTTAGACCTGCTTTATAGATTTGCTTTATAATGGACGGTAAAATAAATAATAAATATACATATAAATATTAAATAAATATTAAGAGACAATCATACACAAATCGACCTAGTCCCAAACTAAGCAAAGCTTGTACTATGGGTACTAGACGACGATATACATAATATATAAATACATATATAGATAACATGACCCAAGAACAAATATTTGCCCCGGCCGGGATTCGAACCCGGGACCGCCGACTCAGTAGGCACTAGGCAGGTGTCTACAAACCGCGCCAAACGCGTCGTCGAAAAATAAAAGTGCAATAGACGGCATTTGATGATCGATCGACAAGTCAGTGCAAGTGTCGGTAGTCTTAGTGACCTCGTATTGTGGATCATCACTTATCCTTTCTGAAAAAATGACTGACCGTTGAGTTTCTTTTGGCGTTTCTTCTCAACAGTGGTCTCCTCTTGTGAAAGGCCGGTAGACTCAGTCAGACATGTAAAAGTGCCCTCGTGGCCTACTTGCCTAATAAAGTTCATTCTTTTCTTATTTCATGAAGCTTTTAAGAAGAAAAGCTATCTTGATTTTTAGTGAAGGAGTTCCCAAGTAGCACATAGGCTGAATAAGCACTTATACAGTCTTTATACATGTTCAATTAGAGTTATAATGTCTTTAAAGAGAGGTTGTGTGGCGGTCGAATAAGGTTAAGGTTAAAAAAATGGTAGACCGTTTTCTTGCTGCTACTTAAATATAAAATTCTAGACTTGTATTGAGAATCAGTTTTCTATGCAGAGGGGTCGTGATTTCAGGAAAAATCTTAATAGCGTGATGCAGGATCGTCATTTGTTTTGTATTTGTGCACGGCGCCGCACCGTGACTACCTGGCGCCATCTGCTTTGTTATTTTCATTTGTCTTCGCATCACGCCGAAACGGCTAGACGGATATTAACTAATTTTGGTACAGAGATAGCTGGACATCCAAAGATGGTTATAGGATACTTTTAACCTTTAACCCGATTACGGTATGAAAAAATACGCGTACCAAGTTGCAGGCACCTTCTATAGTTAGTAATACAAGAGTTAGAAAAGTAAAATAATAATTGTACCAGATTAAAGATAGGTCATTTACAGTTTACCTACATCTCAAAAACTTTGTATTTGGTACCCGGAAACATTCCAAGTGAAACGAAAAACCCCGATGTGAAAATAAACTTTACAGCCATCACGGACGAAAATATTCCATAGATCTTGCACTGTAACCCGCGAACGTTATATAAATTATGACTTCGATTTACGATGATATGAAATCTACTTGGGGCTCCTTTGATGTCATTTTTCCCATAAATTTTTCAGCGTAACATAAAGAGAGCTCCACGCGTTATTAGATATGGAAATCGTTTGTGACACACGGCCGTTGAAATTATCTCACGTAATGAAATTGTAGAGAATTTACACTTTGATCCTCTGGTATATAATCGAAAATGATATATTACATGTACACAGAAAATCATTAAAAAAAAGTGTGTGTGTCAGCTCCGACGCACGACTGGAGTTTACTCTTCAGGCCAGGCGCGCACCACGATTTTTTTTAGTCGCGCGATAATTTTGTCGCAGAAATAAGCTTACTTATGGGTTTCTGAAAATCGTGGTGCGCGCACTCTTATATAAATAAACCCATAGACGCTGACGGAACAATTCTACGGGTATGGCTACGCCGGGATTAAGAGCCGTCCAGGCCGTCAAAGCATCGGAGGCGTAAGGAATGATAGCCTGTCGCCATCAAAAGATAAAATTTGAGTGACAAGGTCCACCACCCCACACGCCGAAGCCAGGAAGGCCGGGAGGCTCACATTTCGCGCGCGACGCACGCCCAAACCACCAGTTCGAATCGGCAGAGAAACCTGGTCCCATTGACCTTGGTTAAGGGAGACGTTCAGCACCTTTTCCAAACTCTCCTTCAACACGAAGTCAAAGGAGTCTGTCTGGACAGGGTGCAGCCAGGCTGGCACGGTGCACAAGAAATATGTCAGCTTAGGCACGGCAAAGCAAACTCGCAACATAACGAGGGCTACGTGAGCCGAAAGTTCATTCAACCTCTGCGCAGCCATCAGCAGAAGCAGCTTTCTCTCCTCGAAGGCTTCAGGAATGGCTTCTGGGAATATTGGGGACCCCAAGAGGTTGAAAGATCTCGCCGACAACACTTTCAGTCCGGGGAGCAGAGCACTGAATAAGGGGAAAGAATCGTGTGAGTTGGTACTGCAGGGGAAAAATTCGCATTTGCTGAAATTAATATCTAAACCCAGAGCTTTTAAACGAGGCAGGAGCATGAGCAAGTCTTGTTCCACTTCTTCAGGTTTACCACCTAGGGTACCGTCATCTAGGTACCAGATACTCAATGGGGATTTAACCTCTGAAATTACCTTTTGTATGGCCAGACAGAAAACTAAAGGGCCTAGCGGATCCCCCTGCTGTGCACCAACTTGGGAAAGAACAAGAGGACCATTGTAGAAAAGATTAGAAGCGGAAGAATATACGAGTACTTGGAAAATGAAGGGGTAGAGTGATGGCACTTTATCCTTCACTTCGGACAGTAAAACATCACGCTCCACTGAGTTAAACGCGTTTTTTAAATCAATTTTAATTAATAATAATGAAATAATGAACGTTATTCTGCAAGTAGGCCACAAGGGCACTTTTACATGTCTGAGTCTACCGGAATTTCACAAGAGGAGACCACTGTTGAGAAGAAACGCCGAAAGAAACTCAACAGTCAGTCATTTTTTCAGAAAGCATAAGTACTTAACTATTACAATGATATGAACTTAACTATACGTATTAAAACGGATTCTAAGTTTTTGCTATCTATCGAAAAAGCCCGCGTAGCGTGAATTGCAGCCTCGCAGCCCAATCTTGTGCCAAACCCTAATTGGCAAGGTTGCAGATAAGCTGCCATTTCTTCTCTCACTGCACGGCATCCTAGCTTTGCCGTTAAGCGGCGGAAAGCGCTGCCTATGGCAATGGGTCTTATACCACCGTCTTTTTTTGACAGCGCACATAAGGAAGCACCATAAATATAGGAGCAAACTTCAGGGTTTAATTGACCACTGAGCAAAAAATTACAAAGCTTGGCCAGATGTTCCAGGAGCCGAAAATCGGCGTCTCCCGCAGATGCAGACGTAAGCTCCTTAAGATGAACAGGGCGGATACCATCCAAACCGGCGGCCGAACTATTGTTGAAAGAGCTGAGTGCCTGCACCACTTCCTCCGGCTTAACAGTTAAGGCAGAAATAGATATGTCAGGTTCCGGTGGAAGTACCAGCGGCCGGGACGGGGCTGGATGCTTCGACTGCAGCGTAGCTAAAGTCTCAGGGCTCGACGGCGCCACGCCCTCATCCGACATAAGCACTCGCTCTGCACCTGAGATCCCCTTCATGTACTTTACGCTCAATTGTCTTCAGTATGGAGTGTGATCTCAAAGGCGTGGTCTCTGCACCGATGTTCCCACTGATATCAAAAGAAGCAGAGTTAATATTTCTCTTAACTTTCGTGGTTAAATTGCCCGTGGCCGACGCTTCAGGCGATTTGAGTGCGGAATAGGCAAAAGACAGTAAACTAAACCATTCGAGAGTGCCATTGGAGTCGATACACTTATCAATGAGGTCGCTCAATTTGGCCGCTGCCAAGTTTCGCGCCCCTTTGGGGATATGCCGTAACACACGTACTGACTGCTTTAACGTAGCTAGATCACCAAAATCTAGATGAATGGGGTTGTTACCATGAGCTTGCTGTGAAACCGACAGTCTAGGGTTGGAGGGGATGACTTGGGGAAAATGTTTATGCATGTGCCCTATATGCACTTTAAGTCCATGAGGGATAAAAGTTCGAGTTGAGTTGGGACAATGGGGACAGCGCAAGGATGAAGAAGGATCACTCATATTTATAACTAACACTTACAAATAAAAGTAAAAATACAAGCAATTATAATAAAAAAAGATACAATTTAAAAGCCAACATCAAAAACATAACAATTTCGATTTAAACTTCATAGCTTCTTGTCGGTCGGCAAGACTCCCGTCTAGAAAATGAATGGCTCGGTTGTGTTGGATCCTTGATTTATGTATGTATTTATCCTGGAAAGTTTCACGAAATCAAAACCATTCTGCGGCTGAATGCAGGAAAATGAGAGCAGTGGTGATGGAAAAGTATTCACGCCTTCTCTATTTCTAAGCTTAAAGCTGTGTCACAATTAAAGCGGTCTCTCTCTCTACAGCAAGACGTCTTCTTCAATCTTAGCACCATACAAGCACGGCTTATTAAACACCAAGAAAACACGGTCTTTGCATTGCACGTTATAAAAGTTGTAATCTTGGACATCACAAAAATTCGTTAGGTTTGTTTGGGAGCTGAAACGAACACGTATCTTTTAGCCGATTGTGTGACGGGCGCTATTGTTTCAAAAGCAGCACATTTTACCCGTTAAGCGTAGATTTGATTAAATTTTATTTTATTTATAAAATTTTGTTGACACTCGACATGAAGTTGACATTGACAATTTTATAATTTGTTTATGTGAACATAATGGTAGTTTAAAAAGTCGTATCTCAGTATACGATCGGGGTAAAAATACGACTTCTTAATTTAGCAGGTTATGCGTTAAGCGTTATAGACTAAGATCCCGATATAAAACGACCTTCACCGAGATGTTTATTTGATGAATGTATTTTATATTTAGTTTAATATGTCAATAAATATATTGCATATGGGTTGCCTAACAATTTTTAGTCCAGGGTATGTTTAGTAAAAAATAAAAATATATATTTTTTTAACATTTTACCGATTTGATTATAAGATAAATTCATAATTAAATAATCTTTACTTTTATTCAGTTTCAATTCAATAATCAGACCGTTGCAAAATGCTAGTAGGTATAGATTTACCTGTTTATACCTGGCTACCCGATAGTTGTGACGGGAAAAGAATAGGTAACCTAACGTTTGCATATTCTATGGGCTTCATACTTTCGATTGGTATAGAATTTATCTAATATTAATCAAACCGGTGAAATGTTTAAAACATTTTTTTTTATTATTAATTAAACATACCCTGGACTAAAATTTGTTAGGCAACCCATATGCAATATATTTATTGACATATTAAATTGATTATAAAATACATTTCATAAAATAAACATCTCGGTGAAGGTCATTTTATATCGGGATCTTAGCCTATAACGCGTAACGCATAACCTGCTAAATTAAGAAGTCGTATTTTTACTCCGATCGTATACTGAGATACGACTTTTTAAATTAGCACGGCAGATACGTTCGATTTTATACCCCATATTTTTCATACCCCGGGCTTATATATGAAAATCGATTCTTAAGGAGTAAACTCCAAAAAAACCAACTGGACGGATTTTATAAACAATTTTGTTAATGGCTATAGGATACATATTTTTTACCCGACAACGTTAAAAAGGGTATTGCGTGGACGTAGTTCTAACTAGTAATATATGTGAACTCTTCTATATCCTCATTACTTATATGAAAATTATTTGCAACAGTATTTATATTTTGACCAATTATCTAATTTGATAATTAAAGGCGTTACCGATATGTCTATTTTTGCTATATTGAGCGATATCAACTGTAGTTATTATAATTATCGCGATTAATATAACAGAATTAGATATTAATTATCACATTAGCGATAATTGAACAAAATATGCAGATACTTTTGTTATGTACATCATTTTAATTTTAATTTAAAATTAGGGAATCAAAGTGTGAATTCTCTAACAGTGCAATTCGCGCGATAATTTACAAGTATGTAATATCAAAATCGGCAAATGTCAAAATAATTGAAATATGTCTTAGATGGGAATATCGCAATGTCTCATGGAATATAAACCTTGTGCTGGTCACTTTGTTGGACATCCCCCCGGCCCGTATCCGCCACCGCCTTCACACGTCGTCTCCTCACGAATAAATCTGCCTTTACAGCTGCATAAATTTGTCCATGGAGCGATTTTCGTATCCGCCGCCTTACCGACATCCTGTTAGCTTTGTAACTACACTTTCCTAGGAAACGTCGTGTGATAAATAAGTGCTGGGATTGGCTGTTTGTGTTTTGTTTATATGGAACGTTCGAGAAATGGGGCTGGTCTTATATTGAGACGTTTCGTTCTTTTATTAAGTCGCAAAGTCAGTCCGCTCAACTATTCTACACTTCTCAATAGAAGACAATCACAAGGTCTGGTTTGAAGGACTTATCGGTCGAATTATTAACTTCTATTTTTTTTAAGAGATGCCTATACCCTGGTCGGCGAATCATGGTCCCTGGTTGACTTCACTTGACATTACCAAAATTCAGCTTATTAATGGTTTTGAATTTGATTTTTTGTAAGCCTGATAAAAAAATAACTATTTTTTTTTTGTATAGACTTTCGAATTTAAGCAATATTTAAAGATGCCTTTCAAATGACAATATTGAGAATGTTACTCAATACTACTCGGATAGTAAAAATATAGGCTACATCATAAATCCACTTGTTGCGGTCTTCGGCGTTGTGCAATGCCTCGTGGACTTTCGATTTAGAGTTATCGCGGATCGGGTCTGTCCAGCGCATAGGGCTTTTCCCTCTTGGTCGCCTTCCCTGTATTACTACTAACATAATTATGTATTAATACAAAAACCTAAATATAGACAAACTCTATTAATTTGGTGACGAGACGCTTTTTGATCTGACAATTAACCGACCTCAGAAACGCCAGAAAACGACAGCCTATGGTCAAAGCTCCATCTTCATGACCATGAAGGTCTATTTAACTCAAATGTTAAATCCAAACAGCTGAGCCTAAAATACAAACAGAAATAAAACAACCTTTTTATACCTCGCACGGAACCGTGACAAAGTAACTTAATGACCTCACGTCACAACGAGGCACTAATCGCATGAGACGCGACGTTGATCCCCCATTCGTCATAACAGAACCGTCTGAGACATCCTATTAACGAGTATAACGATACAGATAAGGACGATGAATTGGCTTTGTTGAATTGGCGATTTCATGCTTATAAATCATCAAAATAAAGAATAGGTAGAATACAAACGTGAAAACGTTACATAGGTATTATAAATAACAAAGATGTAATAATTAAATTAAAACATTCTTAGACTGCATTAATTTTTCGCTCAAACAATCCAACATGGTACAAAATATTTTGCTTACCGAAATATTAAGTAGTTTCACGTCAATTTCTCTCATATCGACCACATATTATCTTATTTTTATATTTTAAATAAGATTTTACAAGATTTTGTACAAAGCCATAGGATTACTTACTGATACTCGTAAATATACAACAAAACAGATTATACTTTTTACCTATTAACCAATTTTAGAAATCTGAAATTGTTTAAAGATCTTTGATACCTACTCAATAATATTAAACAGAGAGGATATTGAGATGAAACTTACCGAGAGATCAAGGATTAAAACGTATTAGGACTTAGTTTAATTCTCAGTATTTCAGGCGAAGTCGCGGACAATGCTAGTAAATTCTAATACTCACATCAAACCGTTTTCTAAAGAAATGGTACCTGGCAGAACACTCGAGTAGAACCAGATTCGTATTTCCGTGAAGTCGGTGACTGAGTCGGAACTATTGGAGAAACTATCGGAATTAAATGATATGTCTATTCGTCTTTGCATTCTGGTTCGGGTAACAACCTATTGGTTGTCAGGTTTGGTAACCATATTTTATACCCAGAATATTGTTATGGGTTGTTTAATTAAGTATATTATTTTATCCCTTGTTTAGGCCATTCCAGCGTTTGAATTGGGTCACTATCATGCACAGCACATTCTGGTCGAAGAATTCGTAGATTTTTGTGGTACATAGTTTGCGCAGGAATTTGCAGATATTTTGAACTCAAACGAGCAATTTGAATGTCAATTGAATAGAAATTCACCAAACATGATGCTCACCGACAGAGCAAACTGGATAAGCAAAAAACATAGCTCGAAGAACCAAAGGCTGTCGAGGTAGAAAAGTTCTCAAGTGATCCAGGTGACATTGGTATATATACGTATTAATACGTGGTTTTCACCGCATACCCTTGAAATGTCGACAAACGTTTCACCGAATGCTTCATTTCGTCGAATTTTCATTTTGTCGACAAATTTTTACTCGTAAGTCATAAATTTTTCAGACATTTTGTAAATTATAACCTTTAGATTAGGTTAGGTCAGGTTAGGTTTGTGTTATAACATTCAAAAATATTTTATGGTTTCAGAAAAAAAATGCTTTCGATGAAGGTGCGTCCAGCAGTGGCCTTCATATGATTGAAGTGATGATAATGATTCAAACACCGCCTCCAAGTCTCTTGGAAAAAAAAAATTGTATGTATTGAAATTAAAAAACAAAAGTATGTTGAACATTATCTTCAAATGTTTTTTTTCAACAACAACCGTCTCTTTCATCTTAAAGTCGCAAACACAACGTGTTTCATCAGTCATCACTTCGATCATCACCCGGCGTCCGTCATCAGATCCGTCGTCACTCGCGACTGATTATCGTTCGACGTATACAAATGCGTTTCGGTTCGCGTGAAAAGTCCGGTAAACGTTATTTTCCGAGTTGTTTGTTTTATTTGGCATCCCTTTGAAGACCGCGGTGATATATGGATGCTGATGATGCTTGGTACAGACTGAAGAAAATAGCGTATTTGAAGTATCGTATATTTTTTCAATCACTTACCTACCTAACCTAACCTACACAATTGATTAGTTAAATGGATTAGGTTTAAAATCAAATATTGCTCGATATAATTTTTAGCAAGATTATGTATCGCAAATCTGCAATAACTTCTCTTGTATTTTTATTTAAATTGCTAGCATGAAAAATACCTTAAAAAGCGTAATGTACGAGTAATGAAAACTATGCCCGCTCATGTTTGAGAAATTGCAATAGCTATTGAAATAGATGTCGAATCAAGTGTCTTCTCAACAGTGGTCTCCTTTTGTGAAATGCCGGTAGGACACAGGCATGTAAAAGTGCCTTTGTGGCTTACTAACAGAATAAAGTTTATTATTTCATTAATTAATGTTGCTCACGTTTGAAAGCGTAACATAATTTTCATTTTTGTATATTAAAATGTAAATTTGTATGTACCTACTTACTAGTTAAAATAGCATATTAAAATAAAGTTACACGATTTTGAAACATTTCTTATAACAAAACGGGACTGCATCGCGTTCAAAAAAAGTGTTTATTTAATTACCTTGACGTTTCGGACGTAATGTTACGTCCAAAACGTCGAGTTTGTTATTATAATCATGTACTATAACAGTACCTAATTATGTGGCAAAAATCGCAATGATACTTTTATCATTAACTCACGGATAAAGGCTTTTCTATTTTTTTACTAACAATGAATATGAAATTTTATAAAATAAAGTAAACTAATTTTCATTATAAGTATTTACCAGTTCTTGTTTGTGGAAGAGCAGCTAGTGTTGCCTACTAATCTTTGTGCATTTTCATTTTCAATAAGATGTGCAGAACGCTAGCGTCTGTAACCTACACCTTTCCGATTATTCCGTTTGCGATTTCCTTTCGCCCCCTGATTTATGGGCCTCAAACGTTCCTCCAAATTAAATATAAAGCGTTATTCATTCGCGATACAAATGCATCGCGGTTGTTTGATCTCGGATTTATGCACGCTGTACTCACGGCATTAGTAGTTATTAATTGCTTCTGTTATTCATAACTGTCACTTTTTATTGTCAGTTTCTAATGTAATTTATCTTATTGTAATTATCTGTGTTTCTGTAAAACGCGTAGTGTATTTGTTTGACGACACAACATAGTGGCTTCACTTCGCCTGATGGTAAGCAAAAAGGGAAGCCCAAATCTCTCGGGCCAGCATGTCAGTTGACACTGCCATGCTGGCCCGAGAGATCCTTCTTCACGCTTCGTTTGTATTAGACACGTGCGCATTAATATACCAATAGTCACAACACTTACAACTTTTTTCATAAATAAAGCGAGCCGTGTCGATGCAATGGGTACTTTTAAAAATAAATAAATAAAATAAAAAATAACTTATCAGGGATTTAATTCCATTAACCATTGACGCTTGACGCGCTACGCTATTTGAACGACATATACCGACTTTTTATCGACTTCAAAAGAAGCCTCAGACCTCCTTCTATTTGACGTCGGTTGATAGGTTATGATGCAACAAAAGCCAATACGGATTGCGTAATACTAATCTAATCACCAAGCGTTGTTGCAGATGGCATGTATCAAAATTATCAAAATGCTGAATAATTTGTAGAACGTAAATCGATAATCGATTTACTGTTCAACATTATTGAAGTCTTAAACAAATATACCTGACTTGTAAAATACAAAAGAGTAAACAAACCCCATTTCGTGCTTCCAATCAAAGAATTCCGCATAGTTGAGCACAGTTTATTATACTTATCTAATCAAAGATTTATCCCACTGCGTCCGAAGCATAATATTTCCTCAAAACAAATGCAAATATCGATTTGCATTCGCTTCCATTAAATTATTCCGTGCAAGTTGTATTCAATGTAAGTCATTATATTCAAATACGAACCATGATTTCCGTTCAAAGCACACACTGACAATGGATCGTTTAAATCATGGTTATTGATTTCATTATGAGATTTATGGCATTTTATTTATGTTTTATTCAATGGGTTCATAAAAGTTTTATGTTGTGCTAATATTTTATAATAGCTTGGTTTTGTTCGAGGTTGGACTATTAAAATGTTCTTGCGCACTATTACCGTGTTGATTGTTGGTTTATTCATGGGTTAGCCTATTCAATAGTTTAACGATGTGTTTGATATTGTTATAAAACGTTTTGGTATGTAGGTGTCATGTAGAATGCAACAGCATATCATTGAATTTAAATTTATCGTGAATATGTTGCATTTTTTCATTATTTCATTAATCATAAGGCTATGATTACTGTTTATTACAGTCAAATATTCCTGGCCAGGCGGCCAGGAATATTTGACTGTAATAAACAGTACACTCAAGAAACACTAAATAATATGAGGCACCTACATTAAATTTCAATTAGATAATTAATTAATTAATTAAATTTCCTACATTATTTGATTTTTGAGATTTTGTTTTTGATTGAGTTCTTATTTTTGTGTTTATTTTATTTAATAAATACAAAATTAAAAACTAAGCTATTACTTTAGAAACCATACTATAGACAATGGACATAAAAACTTTGTATTTTCCTTCATTTTATACAAATACAATATCCATGTGAACCAAACATGTACATTAAAATATGGTCATATTAAAAGGTTCTGTGAACTATTACTGGCTATTGTTTGCACACGTTTTACTATAGGATATAAAACATGAAACAAGTTTCTCTCTGAATATATTTACGTGTTTTAGGGCTCCGCACCTCAAAAAGAAAAATCTGAACCCTCGGGAATAAAGGTATCGAATTGAAATTAAAACCATATTCTCAGGTCTACAGTCCCTTGAAGCTATTAAAATATATACAAATTTCTAAAGACACGGCCGACTATGCCGCGAAAAACGTATATTTCGACACTCTCAAGGGAATCAAATTTATAGGGTATTTCCCATTGACCTAGAACTATGAAATTTGGCAAGTAATACCGCCTTATTTTACGAGTATAGGGAAAAATCTCAAAACTATACATTTGTAATTAAATCATTAAAAATTTAGTCTTTGTATAGTCTTTGTCGTAAAAACGTTTTCCAGCGGTAACGTGAAGTTTGTCGGTCAGCACAGTTTATACTTTCGTTAAGCAATAATAAGTGCTACCATAGTTCGTGAGGAGCACTCTGTGTGTGAGTCCGACTTGCACTTGACCGGTTTTTTTTTAATTATACAAGCTCTAAAACTAGAGATCAGTTTGAGTGCTTACAAAGCTCTTGTATGTACAATTATGCACGTCCATTTGCGGAAAATAGTCCTTTATCGCTTCTGAGTCTGCATGAGGCTTTAAACTCTTTAATCTTCTTGTAACAAGACCTCACCGGCTCAATATTATTGAGAAATAACGAAACACACCAGCTGATTACCTTGCGTCTGATTATATGGAGGGCTTCAAATTATACCCTTCGCCTTTAATGGTCGCTTGGTTTGTGATGCTTGCTGCGTCCGCACAGAGGTGCGACGGGGAGCTACGTTCGAAAAGAAAAAAACGAAAATTTTTACCGGCCAATTTCTGTCACTTGTTATGTATGCTATATATAATTCAAGGTAGATGTTAGAAGAAAATGAGAGACCGAGGCGTGGACCTCTGTTCTGCAAAGGATCTACTTGGCGACACAGCGCGGCAACTCCGCTAGTATTCTAGGGACCTTTGAGCCAGGCACTTTCCGGAACGGTTCATAGAACCCTTTTAGTTTTATAATGAGAACAAAATTAGATTGTCATTATATAATGCGTGTGAACGACAGAGATGACATACTCAAATTATTGGGTGATTGGCTGAAAAATCTAGTTTTAGATTGGAGCGGACTTGGCATAAATATCAACAACGAATAAAAATCATAATACTCTGCTTCGCCGTATTTCAGTCACTACGATATTACTGGGGAATGATTTAGGCTGTAAAACAAGTGTCAATTTTTGCTAGCTATCACATAATTTTGTCAAAAATACAAATTTATTCAAGAAAAAATTGTTTTACTTTTCAGTTCAATATTCCTCTCGCTGTATTTAAAAGCCCCAACACTCCCATAGCTTTATCCGCAGACAAGCGAGGACCGATCATAATTACGGTCCAATTGGCGGTTCGGACATAACTACACACTTCGGACATAACAACACACTTCTGACATAACTACACACTTAAAATATAACCGCTGTCGGCGGTAGGCTCCCACTTTGCGCCTGCTTTAGTAAATGCAGGTCGGATGCAGTAATGTGGGTTTAGCTGGAGAGTGGAAAATAGTGGCATTGGTATCGTGTATAGTAGATAATATTTCCTGTTAAGATTCCGTTTTCTGAACGCTTCTAGCCCAGTTATATTCGCCTCAGCCTCCATGTCGAAGTTGCCTCTGCCTAGTTGGAGCACTTGACCTAGGTACACGTATTCGGAAACAACTTCGAGGGATAGAATGGTCCCGGGTCAACATGTTCATGTAAGAACATGAACATTGGTTAAGACCCATGTTTGTCTATTTGTAAAATAGTCTATATCTAATAATGGACGTAACTGACGAAACAGTACTGTGCAGTAGAATGCAGGCAGGTAATGCTTCTTCTTCGTTTAAAATTTGACTGTCGATAATTATTATTTACGACTTTATAATACGCACTTGAGTTATTTGCCGCCTCATTTCTAAAACGTACAATGAATTCATTATCGCCGATCAACGTAACGCGATCGTTGTAGATAGCGATCATTCTTGCATCGTTCGATGAAATACCGCATACTTAACATGTGTAATAAAATGCGTTGGTGTGTTCCACTTTGTTCTAGGACTTTACGTAGGCACTTTATTTTTCCAGAAATTCCAGAATAGCCAATGTCTACAGTTCATAAAAATATGACATTTAATTTAAAGAAGTCAACTCTCCGAGTTTCTATATTTTTTAACCGACTTCAAAAAAAGGAGGGGGTTCTCAGTTCGGTTGTATGTTTTTTTTTTTTTTTTTTTTTTTTTTTTTTTTTTTTTTTTTTTTTTTTTTTAATGTTTGTTACCTCATAACTCCGTCATTTATGAGTCGATTTGGAAAATTCTTTTTAGGTTTATGAATAGACATCTCAAGGTTGGTCCCATAAAATTTTGGTGAAGATCGGATGACGAAATCCATGAGGAATCGAAGGAATTCCTGAAATTTTATAGGCACTTATAATATTTTTCATATATTTTATAAACCTATTTAAGTATTTGCATATGGTAGTCATCATCTTCCAATGCTGAGCTGATGATGGAAGGTAACAACTCCTCAACGGTTAGGAGTTAGGAGATAATTCAAACGAGATGCATGCCTTCAAGACCTCCCTGATCACCCCGCCATAAGTATTTTATACTAATCACTAAAAAGCGAAAAAAAAATTTTTTAACAAAAAAAAGAACCGACTTCAGTTAAACTAAAAAGCCAAAAATAACCCGTTCAAGTACAGATTACATTTGACTCACCCTTTGAAGTCGGTGCCAAACCTCACGTAAACTTTAATATATAAATATAATAACTGAGTGATATGACATTTAATTTAAAGAAGTCAACTCTCCGAGTTTCTATATTTTTGTTACATTTCTCTTAATATGCTTTCTGCGTCTTAAAATGCTGTCTCAACACCTACTGTATTTGACAAAATATATGAGCAATATCGACAAGCGCCTCTCTATTCTTCTATTTTACTCAGAATTCTATCTAACTCTCAAAAAATGTATCAAACATTGATTTGGAGAATCTATACGTCTCCTTTACGTGTCTTGTTATTAGTTATGACATAGATATAATTGATCGTTTTAAACATGATTTACGAAAAAAAACACTTGCTGTTAAGTTTATTTCGGCTTTCTTCTCAACAGCGGTCTCATCTTGGGAATTGCTGATAGATTAATAGACTGTCCATGCTTACTGAATAAATTACTTCAATTTTATTTAGATTTCACATCAATGGCAGGCGGAATCTTTAAATAAATAAGAACCGCCTGGGTTAATTATTGCATTTTTAGATGAAACAGCTATTCGAACTCGTAGTTTGCTCTATAAAATATATTCAGGAAATCTAGTGCCTTTTCGCTTCTCCCTATAACCCTAAAACAACAATGTATTACTTAGAAAAACCCGTCGAACAGTGAGCATGCTACAACATAATTAAAACGCAGCTATTCCGTAATTGCCGACCGTTGAGCACAAATCACCATCGTAAATCTCCAGTATAATGATCACGGTAATAACGTAAACACTGAGACCGATCGGTTGGACACACCAGGCTTTGAGTGTGTGAGTGATTAGGTAAATGAATTCTCAGTGGGATCTTTATGTCTTCGGCTGAAACAATTGCAATTTTCTTTATGGGCTTTGATTGATCAGAGTACTTAAGTTATTACTAGTTGAATCGCTCTGTCTGGTTGGAACATTTGCCGTTTTCTCATCGTCTTAATAAGTCACGTAAGGTGCCCCATTAGACTTTGAGTGGCACTGCCGAGCCAGTTGGTTTTGGTCTTCAAATTGCGACTCAAAGTAAGGCGCTCGATGTGTCGCGCTTGCATCACTCCGCCGTGGCTGACGATGTAGTGGAGTACATACGTCCACCGGAAGACTGGCTTCTCGCTGAGGGTGCACCAGCTACAGTCTCGCCACTACGTGCACTTCAGATCGTTTGTGGTGCGCGTGCCGCGGCCACTGCAGGACACCATCGCAAGTGCAGACTTCTGGCCGAAAGGTATCGGGTTTCGGCTACAGAGCCATTTGTATAAAGCGTTTTCAGCGCTTCGTAAGAAAGTCGAACTTTCGTACTAGGCTCACTGTGAGGATGGACGACTGTATGAACGATGACACACCAACCTCAGAATATTCTAAAGAAGTTTTCAATAATTTCAGAATAGCTTAGAATAAAAACGCCTAGAACGCGTCTTGCGGTCCGCGGTCGCCACTCAAAAACATTTCTGCCCAACGGCCATCAGTTCTACGAGCAATGTGCCCAGCCCACTGCCACTTAAGTTTGGCGACTGTCTGAGCTATGTCTACAACCTTGGTTCTCTTGCGTATGTCATCATTTCGAATTCGATCCCACAAGGAAACTCCGAGCATAGCTCGCTCTCTCTCGCATTGCCCTTTGAATAACTTTGAGCCTTCTTATGAGGCCTATTGTTCATGTAGTATCATGGTATCGTGACTAAAATAATTAATTAAAAGTAAAAATATGTTAGAATCGGCGTTAAATTTGTTTTATATCTTTTCCCTTGTCGAATCGGTTATTGGTTGAAACAATCACCTGATGGAGGATAACGATGCGTCAAATTGATTGATTTTTATGGAGATTGAAACAAATTACTCAGTTATAGGTTCGATTAGTTTCTTCATTTAGTTTTTTTATCCATCCTTTACTTTTTTGTTAGTATTTATTAACACATTCATACACAATTAACATAGGTAACTAAATAAACTTTAGGGTGGTCTTTAGTAAATGTTTCATTACGTCGATATTTTTTCCTGACGTCAAAAAATGTCATCGTACTGAAGCCATTCGTATTGGTTAGGATTGTGTCAGAGAAAAATACTTTCTATGCAATACCAATACCTATACAAGCAGTTATGTCGATGAAACAGTGGCAGTGGCAAGAGCAATTCCAAAGATTATCTGGGTCGTAGATACCTATGATTTAAAACTTTTTTATCACTACACAAAATGACGAAATAAACCTACCCTCTTTTATCCATTCCAAGGTATACTCGCTTTTTAATCTTAATTCAATATCAATAAAAATAAGTAATTAACATATACCGTTAATTACTTAACTCTTTATAAAGTACAAAATCAGACAAACCTCACGTATACCGTATTTTAATGGTAACCATTCAAGTATATTCCCTTAATGAAACATCTTATCTTTACCACGAAAATGACATGCGTTAATGGTTTTTAACAATTAACACTTTTAAGAGCTTTATAAAGTTGACATTTTACGCTTTTAAACGCGTCGGTTAGTGTCACTTTCACAACTTCTTTATAAATATTGCGTCTTCGTTCACACGACAGGCAGCGACCTTAATATACTCAAATAATCATATTTCGTTGTATATTATTATTGTAAAACAATATAATATTATTAAGCTTCCTATTGTCGTAATATTAAGTTGCAACATAAAGTTGGTTTTATGTTTTTGACATTTTGACTTAACGGTCGTTGAGTACTATCAATAAAAAAGCTCGATTTCAATTCATAAAAATAACTTACGTATTGCATGGTGCACTTTAAATATAATGAATATACATATCTGTTTTAATAAAAAATGTCAGCCGTTAATATAAAATTTGTATGGGCCATAGTCATTATATCCTCAAGAAATGAGTAAATAAAAAAAAATAGAGATTGACGACAGATATTTTTATTACAGCGATACCGAAAACTTACTTTTTAATATCATAATGTTTGGTTACTTAAATCAATATTTGTGTAAAAAAAATACCTAGGTCAAATACATTTTAATTTATTAGGGAAATGGTTCGTGTAGGTAATATTGCCCACGGCCGCTGTGTCGCCTTTTCGTTTCGCGAACATCTCGGATATACTACCGTGTATCTAATTTTTTTTAGAAGAGTGAATCCACCCAACACAAGTTAATAAATGTGTGTGGAATCAGGGTTCTACCTCACCGCGAGCTCGCCTGTAATGTAACAAAAAAATAATGAAATTTTCATATTTCATACATCGCCATGATAGTCGTGTTTGTCGAGCAAAAGATAAATGAAATAACATTCATCATTTTCTAACAGGCTTGTGACTGCTTCAGATGTGAGTGACGAATGTTTTAACATTTATTTTATCGTGTGATCAACACTAACTATTTGACGATTAATTTCTTTAAGACCTAATCTTTTTTACTTTCTTTAAGATGAGCTAAGCGTTGGTCATTACCGTAGCCATGTTTGAAATGTCATTAATTAAAAAACATCACCAGCCTTAAACTTTAACCAAATCCGTTTACACGAATCCCAAACAATTCTTAATCTCAAGTTAAACGTAATAAATGTCATCACATTAAACAATCACCTCTTAATACGGAACATAAATACTTGGGCAATTTCATAAAAACACCGGAGATAAATTTAGTATGGCGGCCGAGATATTAATGGCCGGCCTCTAAAGAGAGATTATTAAATTATTGCGAACACGAATTAAAACATTAATCGATGCCATTAAATACATGGACATGATTTCCTATAGGGATGTGGCGCCAGTGTAGGCGATTTATAGAAACAAATGTTATAAAGTATTTGATTTAGGTTTTCAGAGCTGTCATATTTATTCATATATCTGGGATTGGGTTCGACGTTTCTAAGGAAACTAATAACAAAATATTGCAAGTTACTTACTGCTTATTAACTTCTTACACTAACAATCCTCTGTGACTTATGGTATCCATCGATTATGCTCATACAATCCGTGCCTTGCGACACCTCGTCGGCCGTTGACTGCGACAGATTTTAGTTGCCTACTAATAAGTGGCAGTGTAATAACGCTGCTCAAATTGTACTAGACGGCTCTGACACGTCTTTGTTTCTCTGTACTCTACTGTAAAGCCCCATGACTGAATTCACCGTAATAATGAAACAAAACACATTGGTTGATCCCGATCCAGTAATAATTGACCAAGTAAACGAAGCGAACGAAGCGTCTCTATCAACGTCGCCAAAATTTCTTCCGTATGTCCGGGTTGTCGCCTACAGGCCACATTTTTCAACCGATTCTTATGAAATTTTGTGAGTAGTATCGATAAGTACAAATATTTTTTTGTTGACACAGTTTTATGAATTTCACTATGGCGGAGATATGGGGGATGACAAGGTAAACAATGAAAACTGCCATTAACGTCTACAGCTCATTGAACCACTAGTCATACTCATAATACATCAAAACTCTTCCATTCCATAATCACGTTATCGAGCCCACTCCGCTACCCGCTCCGCTCCCATCCCCGCTTCCCGCGCACACTCGTACCGCCTTCCTCCTCGTTGATTTATACTCTCCATCGATTACGCTCATACATCCATGCCTTGCGACACCTCGTCGGCCGGTCGCTGCGACAGCCTCGAATTATCTCTTAAACTTATGTTGCCTATTTATTACGCTGCTTAAATTATACATGACAGCTTGGTCGAGAATTCTGAATGGGCTTTGGTTTATTGGGCTCGTGATAACAGGTGTACTATGGCTGAACGAGGCAGCTGTCATAAGAATGGGTAATTGTGTATGAGATGTTGCTAATAAAATCAACAGTAATTATTTCATTATAAATGTTTGTTTGTGTGGTTGATTTTCTTCAGAAGAACAAATGTGCCACGATTTGCTTTGTTATTTTGCGTATTGAGGCAACGGAGGGACTCTGTTCAAAACAGAAACGTGACCATTGAAAACTGTACCAATAGATGTCGTTAATATCGTTATTATCCATACAACAAATGTGAGACGAGTGCCCGATAAAAGTTACGTCTATAAGTGTAATAGTTTTTCTAAAGGCACGTATCTTTCTTAGTTAATGTATGTATGTATGAAAACACTTTATTGTACATAAAAACAAAAAAAACACATTACAAAACAATAAGCATATACAAAGGCGAAGTCCCTTTAAGGGATCTCTTCCAGTTAATGTTACTCTATTTCCTCCATACCTTCTACCAGATATTCATGGATGTGTAATAAAGAAGTGTATATAAAGTGATATTTACTCGTATATGTACGATACATGAAATCCCCGAAGGATTACCAAAAAAAGATTCTGGAAAAACTACAGGAAAACTCAAATGGAAAAAAATACAGTATACTCATTATATTACACCCATATCAAAAGCCTTATAAAAAATATATGTGAGATTTGATTTGTTTTTTTTATTTCCATCCATATGATCTTTCAACGGTCGGTCGCAACGTTGTCTACAGGTATTTAATTTAAATCTATTTATTTTCAGTATAATATTGTCTCTATTATAATTTTTATTTATTTGTTTCTTAAATCTTTATGCAAAATAACAACTTAACCAATAAGAGGCTAATGGCAGGTTAATATGAAATTGTAGCCAATTCAATTAATTTGTTGTTACATACTCTACTTTGTAGGCAAGCCATTCTAAAAATATTAACACGTAAACTGCAGTTTCACCACCATCATAATAAAAAGTTAACCCTTATCGTACGATGGCGTAAAGTGCACGTCGGTTGAAATACGACGGCGATGCGCGTACGTCCGTCATTAGCCGTTGAATTAAGGGCAATTCGCTTTATGGTGTTCGTGGCGTCTAACTACTGTTCTGCAGTATTGTCTGTGCACATAAATAGAGTGCCTTTTTTAAAATAGTAAGGTTAATGTCCCTGTGCTCGACACGCTAATGCCTAATAGTTGACACCATCCTGTCACTATTGCTAATGATATAACATTCATGATGGCAACTATTGGGACAGTGTCGAGCAAAGAGACGCTTACATTACGTGGAACGTAGTTCCTGATATCGATCCTCAGCAACTTTTCAATACCCAACAAATAACATACAGACTTAGAACCGATGTTGTTTAAAATTAGACCCGTAATATAATGCTGTGTAAAATCGCACTTCTTTTAGTTGAACGTTTTGCACTCGATACTTGTTTAATAAAAAATACCAGCACGAACTGTTTTTAATATCCAATAAACATTCACTCGTAAACGCCTATTATGTTGGCTGGAGGTTATACGTGACATACAGAGATAAATTAGTATTTATGGTATATCAGTGAGAATATTTCATAAATAAAATAAAATAAATATTAACGACAATCTTGACACAAATCGACCTAGTCCCAAACTAAGTAAAGCTTGTACTATGCTTGTACGAAGATTGCCTGTTGTTTACCTTTACCTCTCATTGCACTTTGACACGCGACTCTTTCTCGCGCGAGATATACTACCTGTCTCTATCTGTACAGTACTAGGAGATAGTGACGGATGATCCTATCTCGCGCGACATGAGTCGCATGTCAAAGTTATGCTAGACGTGCAGGATTCGGCCGATTGCCCCGGAACCAGAGTTGGGCAAAAATTAATTGAATAAGAATAAGAATAAAAACAGAAATTGTATTCTTATTCAAATCGATTTGAATAAGAATAAATTCTTGTACTCGTAATTCAAATAAAATTAATGTGAATAAATCATATAATTTTTATTTTAAATGAAGAATAAAAAACGAAATAATTATTTTAGAAATGGCATAATTTAAATACCATTTTATTTGATTAAAATGTTAATTGAATAACGTTAATTTGTAGTATGGATGTTATACAATCGGTTTTATTTTGTAAGTTGATCTTTACTACGTTTTAATGTTTGGATTTATGTGAAATTAAGTAGGTTTTATGACAATAGGTATTTTTTGGTATCTTCGAAATGTTGATGATGATCTGATGATGAAGCTAGAAACTGAACAGCGGAACTCTTCAAGGGGTACTAGTATAGCCCTCGAGTATGGGCTCATTTGGTTTGTTTTTATGAGTCCTATACATTGCAATTGGGGAGGTTAGTCTGATGATGGAGTCAGGAGTTGGGTGATGGAACTCTTCAATCAATGGCTACTAGTATAACCCTCGAGTGTGGGCTTGATAAGACAAAATACTACTATCTCTACCTATACCTAATAAGTCATATTAACAATCCAGGTACCCCAACCCTTACATTCGTATTCGTGGAATATTATTTGAGTTAAAAAATCATGATTAAAATTATTTGATTAAGAATAAGTTATCTTCATTCAATTTTCTCAGCGACGAATTATTCCCGACGAATTTATTTGAATAATCTTGACGGGATTAAAATCGACATGATTTTATTCTTACGAATTCTTATTCAAATTACGATTTTATTCTTGAATGCCCAACACTGCCCGGAACTGCCGAAACGCAACACCTTTCGGCCAGAAGTCTGCACTTGCGATGGTGTCCTGCAGTGGCCGCGGCACGCGGACCACAAACGAGCTGAAGTGCACGTAGTGGCGGGACTGCAGCTGGTGCACCCTCAGCGAGAAGCCAGTCTTCCGGCGAACGTACTCCATCACATCGTCAGCCACGGCGGAGTGATGCTAGCGTGACACATAGAGCGCCTTACTCGGTGTGGCAATCCAAATATAGGTATAATGATGTGCCAGTGTGATGGGAACGTTTGGGCCAGGTGCGACTCGGGGCGAGCCTTTTTAAGTCCTTCTTCTATTTAAGATATTTTGTTAGCGATCCACAACTTTGACGAAGCCTGTTCCGGATGTCACGTTATTGGTGTGTTGTTTGACGAAGCCTGTCGCTGATTAGATTTTGTATTCTCTCTGACGATGCCTGCGTTGCGGATTTGACTTTTATACTTTGTCTTATGCATTATTTACTGTTGTATACTTATATATAATTATATTCAGAAATATCTTATCTAAAGCCAACATATTACAAAGGTTCCAGGTCGATCAGACAACTTTATTTTTCTCCATACATCTACGCTCCACCCTGATAACAGCCCTTGTAAGTACAGCCAATTTAAGTTGTATAAGCGGTTATCCAGCTTGTATGCTATTTGGGTTCTATCTAAAGTACGTCATGACCAAATAACCTTATGAGCGATTTCGTATAAGTGGAACTTTCTATTAATGTCTATTTCACCATGCGGAAGTTATGTAGAAATGAAGAAAATACACAAATTACATGCCATTGTCAGATTAGCCAATTATACGTCAGTTTATTAACGGAACTGCTACATTGTCACGGGCTGTCATTTGGTCCAATAAAGTCATTACGTCGATTGGACGCGCGGTGAATAATGACCAGTGTCATGACTAACTGCCGTCATTATCGGTCGCAAATTAAAATGGACGACAGTAAACTCGTCGGGATTTGTGCCTCGGGGTGGCGCGAGTAATTTATATTATGTGAGGTAATCTGGTTGCCGAGAGAATGCACACGTCTCATCGTATAATGTGTTATGCGTAAAGTGAAAATAACTTGATGATTAATAATGAAATCGTAATTATGTTGAGATCGTTATTATGAAGTTGTATTTTTGAAACCCAATCGCTCTTTAGCAATAAGACCGCCTTATGTTTAGCTCTCATTGTAATTTCTTGTATTGTGTCTCTCCTGTTTGCGTTGGGAAGTGTCCAATAAATAGTACATACTTGTATTCTATTCTATATGTTTGTACACGGTATTCGTTTGTCTATCTTCTTTTCGTATTCATTCAACTATCCAAAGGTTAACTGAAGATATCCCTTATAGGGATAGGTTTGCCTTCGAGCCTGTGTTATTTGTTACGGGTGTATTTATTGACTGTATAATGTACACTAAAGTGTTTACATACATGCATACATCAATAGGGCGTACCTAATTAATGGGCGTTTTAAGACCATTAATATGAAACTTTGTAAAAAGTATATTATACTTAGGACAATTTAAAATCTCATTCATTCTAGTCAAAGAAATACAAAAAATCCTGGGATTAGAAGTCCTAGTTAGTACATTTGAAACGTTAGTACAAGAGTACTTATAAGTTTCTTATTTATAATAGTGCAACAACTCATAAACTCACAACTAAACCCAACCCATCAATACACTCAACCCATTGATTGTCACTACACAAAAGTGCTCCTGTTTGACAAATAAGTGACAGGCTTGTTTGTGCTGTGACATATCTGACAGGTTGTGGGTGTCAGTACACGGAGTAATATTGTATGTACGGTAGCTACAAAATGGATGGTGTAGACTTATTACGTTATTATAGGTGACGTTTTCAATGAAAAGGGGTCCAGTTTTTATATAAAGTTAATATTTGTTTGCATTTTTATACCGTAATTGGCCAATTAAATACATTGGTAATTACGTGTATGTTTCAAAAAATACTGTAATTTGTTCTGAGGATTTTTTTATCAATAATATAAAAATACATCAAATTAATCAGAAGGTAAAAACTTGTCAGTGTGTCTTAAATGATAAGTGACAAAGTAGGCCATTTTGATTGAAAATGTCACACAGATTAAGGGCTAGGCATTTTTGACGTGGAACTTTGTAATGACATCAATATGACGGAGTCATAAGGCTAAAACAAATAAATAAATGTTAAAGTGTCCTATTGTCATCTTTCACAAAAAGCGTATTAAACGTGTAGTAAAACACCTTTAATATTGATTTAGAAACGGTTTGAACTCGCATAAAAATTGCCAGGAACCGCCCAAAATGTTTCAAGCTTGGATCGCTACTAGTGGACCGTTTGTCGCGCAATAGTAAGTACGGATAGCTGCCCCTGATAAAGAACTCCATACGAGTTCGAAACATGTCGGGCCGTTCCTTAATTTCTTGGAGCTTAAACCGTTTTTACACAATTATTAAATCATACACAATGTAATCTAGTCCCAAACTAAGTAATCTAGTTATTAAAATCTGTACTTTGTCGTAACGTTTCACGTGACTTAACGTGGAATTATACTATTTTCTTTGTGAAAAAAACATTAGGTATTTGATATTTTTTCCTTCTTCCTCATGACTGATGGCCGTGACTATTTGAGTTGATCTTTTGCACTAAAGCACTCAACACGGTATACCGCCTTATTTGATATTTGAAGATATTACTAACGGTTCATTTATTTGTCAATTTCTTCGTGCATCCGCGTCATTAACAAACCTACTTCCCTTCGATATTTCAATCGCGGCGACAATAGACAACGGTGACAAGTGACAGCCGTCACTTAATAGACTTGATTGCTCAATGTCGGCATCGTAGGTCGAGGTGACAGCATTTGTTCTGCTTTTGTGACAGCCGTCATGTGGGCTGATTTGACGTCTGTCAGTTGCTTATTGCTTAGTAAATACAATAGGGCCGTTTCTTGAGTAAATATCAATTAATCAACAGCGAGTTTCGGATATAATCTTCAAAATTATATACAATGACGACAAATTAACTACGTATATTTATTATTACTTTTTGAATATAAAAAAAAAAACAAAAAATTAAATAATAGAAAGTAATTTTACCGTGCCATGCACGCTTTTGGACTGCTTGATATAATATAACGTTAGATAACGTACTTAATGCGAAACATATTTAATTAGCACAATACGTGTCTTGTTAAATTTTAGTTTGAACAACAAGATTATCTGAACCTTTTATAAAACCACGACTTATACAAAAAAATATAAACATTTTACCATTAAACAACTTTTTACGTTCTCACGAATTATTACAAGACGGCGACAAACTCCCAATTAAATATTATAATAACACATTTTTTCAATGTCCAGTAGTCCATTTAACAAGAATGCATTAACTTAATAATATAATATAAGAAACGGCTTGATTAAAATATCATTTCAAGCGCCCCTAAACAATAGTCCAACCAGTAATTTAGCCTGTCAAGATCATAGATTAAAGATAGTGGAAAGGCACCCGTCGACGCGTTTTTGACTAATTATAATTGTCCATCCAATTAAGTAAATTCACATCGCCCTCAAAATTAAAACGCTACGATGGCACCTTTTTATAGCGTACGAAATTAACCGCCTGTAACCAAATGGGAAACAAACAACTAAGAAAAAAACGCAGTCGAAAACACCCTTCGGTGTCAGCGTCTCAAAGTTCAAAATAACAACTGACGCATCTAAAAGCGGTCGGGGAGCGATGATAAAGCATGTACTGTTTTACATAAATATCTATTTGATGTATTACTTTTTGGGGTTCCGTGGAAACCTTTTGTTATTATTATCGCGCTGAATGAGTTATGGGACGGAAAATGTGATCTAAAATATTTATTGCGTCGCTGGTAACGTAATTTAGAAGTCGGCGGAGTGGTTGGAGCGTTTAATAAGTGTGATTTATATCGGAGAAACTTACAAAGACCAATTAAAGGACACGTACATTACATTCGTACACTTGTTTGATAAGTTGTGCACAAAAATACAAAAACCAAACATACTTATAGTTTAACAATTCAGACACAATGTCATATACAGTTTTTTATCGTATACATGACGATGTAGGCAAAATAAGTTGAAATTATTTTTAATAGCCTTATGATGTAAGTAATTTTAAACAAAAGATCTATGTTCAAGTCTTTTTTTAACGCAACGCTGATTTTATCAGCTTTTTTTTGTAAATAATGGTAATAACTCAAAGACCGAAAAAGGTGAATCTGAAGGCAAACAAAACCTAAATAAAATACCTAACGAAACCAAATTATTTCACTCACGAACTTCGGGCTATTAAAAGGCAACACAGCGGGCGCAAATGAACATACAGGCGTTTTATAATTAGAAATAAAATAAAAACCTACATCCAACCGCTTCATGCCCATTGTGTTTGATGGTGGCGCAAGGATTAAGCAAGAGCGGTATGAAAAAACGTTGCAAAATTATTAATTTTATAAACCCCTGACACAAAAGTTTGAATTGATCCCAGCCGCATCTTTCTGCCATCGCTCTACGCGATAATTATTTTATGCTTGCCACTTATAAATAGTTGGCAGTCCACATCTGTGCGTTTTTCTAGAAATTTCCTGCCTCGCACAACTGGATCGTGGAATGAGTTGTCGCTTGCGATATTTCCGTACCGATACGACCTTCAAACCTTTAAGAAAAGAGCAACTCCCACCTGAATGGCCAGCAACGCACTTGTGAATCCACTCTATTTAGTGTTGCAGGTCTGATGGTGGTGGGTGGTGATGGTAATCGCTTTCCATAAGGCGATCCGTTTGCCCGTTACCAAAATTGGGAATGTTTACCTGAAATATTGACTAGGTCCTCTCACCATGCTGCCATGCCATGCGCCAAAACTGCATTTAAATCGAGGAAGGTACCTATGATTCTACAGACAGACGCACTGACACACAGATACACACGTTTGGCTGAAACAAACATCCCACTGGTCATTAAGGATACAAATAATAGCAGGTAGTATCAAACAAACTTTTTTTTTTAACATCAGACAACCTCACACAAATCAGCCTAGTCCCAAATTAAGCTCAAGAAGGCTTGTGTTATGGGTACTAGGCGACGATATACATACTTATATAGATAAATAAATACTTAAATACATAGAACCCGGGACCGCCGGCTCAGTAGGCAGTTGCTTAACCACTGCGCCAACCGCGTCGTCAAAACTTTGACAACGGTAACTGAACTAGTTTAATTAACATATGCGTTATAATATAGTCCTTGTAGGCAGTGTTATTAAGCAGGATTGATAAAAAAACACCAGGCAATGCTCGTAGACATCACCATCCCGCAAGACGAGAACCTCGCAAAGATCAAGAAGGACAAACTCAGCAAGTACTTTGACTTGGGTCATAAGGTGACCACCATGTGGCATGGTGAAGGTCATTGTCGCGATAGTCGTGTCGGTGAATAGTCTTATAGCGAGGAGTCTCGTCAAACACCTTCATACAATCTCGCTAGATGCAGAAGATCTACCGAGATTGTTGAAGGTGGAATCATACAGAAGGCTGTACTCCTGGACAAGCCACGTATCGTCAGGACTTCACGAGATTCCTTTATCTATAGCCCTAACCATTCTTGGTAGTTTGGGCGTCGCCCCTCTGCTGGCACCCAAGGTTATATTATTAATAAAGAATATATTTATTTATATTTTGCAAGAATATCTTTATTGTTTTTTGTTTACATAAATAATAAAACCTAGCCTCGCTAAATATCGATTTCTTTGACGGCGATGAATTAATTCCAATTTGGTTCCAAATTTTCTCTCATAACTTGTCCTACACATATCAAACGCACTCAGTAGTCATGTTTTTAGACCCGCCCAATCCTATAACGCGATATTTACGTGACTCGACATAACGCTCGCACAAAAACGGTAATGAGCCCAGCGCGCCCCGCGGCGTTGTGCGCCGCCGCTTGTTTTTACTCGCTCGGGACATGCCAGTTTTGAGAATTTGGCAATGGACGTATGGACAGAAAGGGTTCAACCCAAACCAAGTTCAATCCAACGTTTCTAATGGCATCTACCCGGAATATACATTAATTAGATTACAACTTATCTGCGAGTTAAGGAACTTGCCTATCTCATCCTTCCTTCTCTATCCAAAGTTCTCCTTCTCCAACCAATCCAACGTTTCTAATGGCATCTGTCCGGAATATAAATTAATTAGATTACAACTTATCTGCGAGTTAAGGAACTTGCCTATCTTATCCTTCCTTCTCTATCCAAAGTTCTCCTTCTCCAACCAATCCAACGTTTCTAATGGCATCTGTCCGGAATATACATTAATTAGATTACAACTTAAGTTCGGCTGTTCCCGCCTGATATTTTGTGAACAGGTTCGATTCGTTTTTTGTTTTTTTTTTTTCAAAATGGCGGAGTTGTGGGGTTTTAAAACTTTTTTTAGCTAACTTATTTTAGCCATTAAAAAAAGTTCGAGGTATACAGCTCACAGAGCCACTACTTATTTCAGTACGCTAACACTTATCCCTGTCCATCACGGTGCAATTTTAATCAAAACTAAAC
The DNA here is from genome assembly GCA_947623375.1 of Apotomis capreana. Taxonomy (NCBI): domain Eukaryota; kingdom Metazoa; phylum Arthropoda; class Insecta; order Lepidoptera; family Tortricidae; genus Apotomis; species Apotomis capreana. The sequence continues at coordinate 5,466,963 of OX392505.1, read as the reverse complement.
TTTAATTTCCTACTAAATTAATGTTTTACGGAAACTTCCTATCAACATTATTCAAAGCGCAACACACCGAAACTAAATTAAATCCCGCGAACAAACAATGCATTTAATAAAACAAATAACAGTATATCAAAGCATATTTCGCTGTTCCATAAATTCGGCCTGCTTGCGGCAGTGAAGGTTTCATACACAGTAAATAATATATAACAGTAAAACTAGGTCAAACATTGTTACACTTAGAAATGTCCAACTAATGGTATGCCAAGACGGGTTTACTATGCGCCGTGATCCATGCTTAAATACCAGCGGACTTCTACCTTCCGGTTTTTTTTAGGCTAAATTAGCCTTAATCGAAAAATTAAACCCAATTGTCCTATCGGAGACAAGGTTTGAGTCTAGCACGAATATCGCTTCTAGATTTATTTTTCATATTTAATTTATAGGTATAATGTACGCCGCTGCTTCGTCGTCACTTGTCAACAGAATTACCTGTACCATTTAAATAAATTCCTTCTTGACCATGCTCAAAAAAGAGCCGCTCACAAGAATTCCTGATACATACTTATATATTTATTTTGATCTTTGAAGAGCCTTTCATTTGCGATGCTGCGATCAAACGTCATGCATGTGCGTCTCTAGGAGAGCCTAAAAGCTGGCGCCGATTTTTCCTTAGTAAAAATTTAAAGCAAAACAGGGCACGCAGTTGCACATTTTTGTGTGTGTTTAGCGTGGCTCGTGGCACCTAGAGTCCGTCTTGCCGGTACTGAAAACCTAATTTTACTTAGATAGGATATTGACACAAAGGTAAATTATAAAAGAAAAATTCAATGTGATCTACTACAATGTAAGCAGGACTCGAACCTGCGACCCTACGTTTCCGGCGTAGTGCTCTCCCAACTGAGCTAAAGCTTTTTCTGATTAGATCGTTACGTCAATCACACCAAATCTGCACTGCGTCATATGTTCTTTAAAATGCTTAAGCGCATTAGCTAACCCTAGGATGTGCGTTTACTGTTTAAAATTGTAACACTTTAGAGTGTACATGAACCTTAAAATAAGCATTTTAGCTCGTTCGAAATGAAAATCCTTACCTTGACTATGAGTCGCCTTCGTAGGTGATTATAAGTTTAACTTCCACATATTTTATGATTCCAATCCTTGCACTAGGTAGAACATATCCTGTAGTCTTTATTTTTCACTAGCAACGGCCTCTAAATATTCTATTTTCATTCAAATACTTATGCAAAATACCCTTGCTAAACATACATTGTCATTCCTTGTTTTTGCCTATCTTTCTCTCACTTTAGGTAATTCCGACACTCTTACGGATTGATACTATTATTCTATGCTAGCATACTACCACATTAAACCCCAAACTATTGTAATTTTTAATTAAATCAAGTAAAACTTGTTAATATAAATCCTATTTTCACTTGTAAACAATTCTGACAGTTCGTTCTGAATAACGTTTAGTTACCGCTTTAAACTGTTCCGACATGGTACGCGAAGCGTTCATGTCCGTCACAAATAATTTCTTTTCTTTATTATCTTAATCTCAATTATTGATGTTCAATGTTTTTGAGGAATTTCTAATTTAAATACGTAGTTATTCATAAAATACCTTAATAGAAAACGACTACAATAATGTTACAATTTTCGTAACCATGCAATAATAAGACACAGTCAGGAACGTTCGGAAGTATAGTTTAACGTTTCGTTCGTCACAGCCCTTAACAGATTTATAGTTTTGACGATGTTTTTATTTCAGAAAATTATTTAATATACATTTTTATGGTGTAAACAATTTCACATTTGTTTTGCTAAATTCTGTATATCTTTTGGATTAAATTGGTTCTGTTTAGTTTACTATTATTTCGAACGTCAAGTCTCGAATAGCTGGTTGTGTTGATGACTTCAGAACGTGTTAGTTGAGTCCCGTTAGATTTCTTCTTCGATATTGCAAATTCATTCTGGAGATCGAACTGCATTGTTTCGGATATAGAAAGTCGTCTCGTAAAATAAAAAGTCATGGAGTTTCGTTGGTGCCTCTCGGGTATCCGCACGATGCTTCGCTCTAAAACCTATGGCGGCTGACGCCATACTATAAAATATCCTTAAATAAAGTCTGAGGTGAGTGGTAATCATCGGTGTATAACCTTTTATTGTTTTGCTAGAATCAGTGTAATATTCTTCCAAATATTAACTGGAAATTCCGATACGTTTCAGCCACACCATTGCCTGTACCACGTGATGTCTGCCTACACCACTATCCTATTCTGTTCTTCTATTTGACCCAACAACGTTGGTAAGTGAACATATTTTCACATATTCTTTCTTAATAGTAGGGAATTCATCTTGATAATTTTGTTCATGTAATTTACTATGATTTTCTTTCTGATCATAGGGTCGCTAGCTCCGCTAGCTTCGCTAGCCTCATTAGCCACACTTGCAAGCTCTTGCAAGCCTTGTTAGACTACGTAGCAGGCCTCTGTCCTGTCTCGGTTGCCGGCTAGATTGCTGCGCTACCCGACATCGCCCCGCTCTCGGGAAACCTGTGGTCAACGTCTAGCTGACTCACTGGAGCGTCGATAGTTTGGAGCACTGGCGTCTACTAGCTCGGTGCAATAAGGTCCATGCCTACATAAGGCAATCTGTTACAAGGTACCTTACATTTTCTTTTTATTTTCATACTTTACTGCGTGAAGGTGTCCATCCGTCCTCGGTGGATCACCCATAATATTTTCATTTACAATTAATAGAACCTCCATCTTGAAACGGTGTATTTTAAATTTAAAAACGTGTTACTGTTGAAACACAAGGTTGACTATAACGATAAACCTAAAGTTTGTACCTAATACTTAAGCGTAAATTAAGTGCGTAGTGTTATACAATAAATATTATTGTATTTATCTTCATTGTTTAATTCAAGTATCCTCCATTACGTTTGACGGTGATAAAGCAATTGGCGCTCACGGTTTTTAAATTCACTTAGTTTCCCATTTATTGACTTTTTTAATTAACTTATAAATTTATTGCTTTATTTCTGCTCTGGCCTGGCCGTACTTCGACCCTGAGTAATTCCTTTCTCATTTTAACAACATTTCTGTAGCTAGCTAATGTCTTAAGAGTATTGTGGTAAGTTGAGTTAGTAGTGTAGTGGTGGGAGTTCTGGCTCATCTTACCTCAAAGCTTTCTTTTACCTAAGACTTCTTATTTTTTTTAAAGATATGTGGAAACACCCTTAAGGTGTAATCGGGCATAACCCATACCTTTTACAATTGGCGCCCAACGTGGGGCCAGAGTTTTGGACGATACTTGAAATAAAAAAAAAACTTTATATTTTTAAATTAATTATTTGTAAGAAACAAATAATCTCAGGCAGTGGTATTTGTTTTGGTGCGGTTTCGCTTTTATTTAAGGATATGTTTTGTGTTGTTTATATGTAAATGTCACTTCATTTACTCTCTTACTCTGAGCTTATAAACTCAGATCTTTTTGATGTTGTGTTCATACTTAAGTGGTCAACCAAATTGACCTGCTGAGGTTATAATTACCTTATATTTGTTTCTCAAACTTTACGTATGAGATTTATTAACTGTTTGTACTTATACTACTCTTATTCATAGTACCCTATACAAGGTACTCAACTTTATTCAAACTTCTTGTCTGTATCTTACTGACTTATTAAACTGTACTGAGCTTTGAAACTCAGCCTTCTTAAGCTTTACTACCTAAGTAAATCTATAAAAAGTTTCTTTTAGATAACTTTTTCTTATTGTACTTTTACAAATAATACCTACTAAGGAAAATATTGTAAGTAATAACTAATTACTTTCATTCTTACCTGATTTACATTCAAGATGGACTTTCTTAAAGCGGGATGTAAGATAACCCATTTATTAAAAGACGAGATTACTCACGAATTAACAATTCGAAAACTTTCGGTAAATCCGCTCTCTCGTCGTACCAGTTTATGTAAAGTGTTGAAGCAGACCGCCGATTTAGCTCGTAGGGGTAGCCTAAAGCTCGGTACTTTGATGGAAACCGATTCGTCAACAGAACTAGACACGTGTCAACGGAAAGCTGCGGATATTGAACGTGAACTGTCTGAAGATTTATCGCGTGCAGCTGTAGACCGGTTGAATTCTCGTTGTCGTTATTTAATATGTCGCCTCTCTAGGTTGCCTACGGAACAGTAAGCTGTTAATCTTCTCAAGGCGGAGCTGACTTCAAAACTTGATCGTATCAGATGTGACCCATCTGCTTCTTCTTCTGGATCTGATTCAGAATCAGTTCATTCTGAAAACCCTCCTAACATTGTTAGGGAAGTGGTATATAAACTTGACAAGTCTTTTAACATAAATTCCTTGAATTTGAAATATAGAGGGGACTCTTGCATTCGCTCTTTTATAACTCGTTTGGAAGAACTTCGCTGTGCTAGGAAGATTCCCGAGGATCGTATTTATCACGGATTTCCGGAAATTCTCGACGGTCCTGCATTGTCGTGGTTTCGCTCCAATCGTGGTCACTTGTCTTCGTACAAGGAGGTTTTAGATGCTCTCCAAGAGGATTTTGATATCCCGGACTTAGATCATATACTTCTAAACAAAATTAGGGATAGAACCCAATCTAAGAAAGAGACTATTGTTGTATTCGTTTCCACTATTCTCGGTATGTTTGAACGTTTACACCGTAAAATTTCAGATGATGATAAACTTGACATCCTTATGCGTAATATACGTCCTGAATACAGCAAAGAACTTGCCTTACATGATATAACTTCCATTCAACAGTTAAAAACTCTGTGCAAACGGATTGAGTTAGCTAAAGTTAAAGCAGATCAATTTCGCGAGCCTTCTACCTCTTCTTTTGACTCAAAGCAAACCTTTAAGCCTAATTATACTAAACCCTCTGGTTCGTATCAGAAACAAGTAAATCAAATTGCTGCTGTAGATTGTAAACAGCCATGTTTTAGATGCGGTTTAACTAATCACCCTACAAATCTTTGTAAGAAATCTAGAGACATTGTATGCTTTAAATGTGGGAAAAAAGGTGTTCGCACTCCCGACTGTCCTACTTGTAATCCTTCAAAAAACTAAATGGTTTTGTCTTTTCTGATAAAATATCTAGATCAAACACGACTCCCTCTCTTCCCGAAAAGACAATATTATTCGAACCTCCAAAGGGAGACACTAGACTGTACTTAGGTGTGGAAATTTTAGGACTTAATGTTAAGGGTTTATTAGACTGTGGTGCTTCTTGCTCCGTCTTAGGAAATGACAGTCACCTACTCTTTGCTTCTGTAGGAATACCCACTCTTCCTCATTCTCAACCACTTACTTTGCGAGTAGCAACTGGTCAAGAACTAATATGTACTGAATATATGGCCTTGCCCATAACCTACAAGGATAATGTTCAAATAGTAAACTTTAATATTCAACCAAAGATAACTACTCCTTTAATATTTGGTTTGAATTTCTGGAAAGCTTTTCAGTTAGCTCCTGAGCTTATTTCTTCTTTAGATACGATAGAAAATGTCACTAGTGTATCTTCTATGCCTAGTGAAACTGGATTAAAAGATTTTAAATCCTTGACTGTTGATCAACAGACTCAGATAGAAGATATTAAACTTTTATATAACCAAATAGACACTGATAAAGTAGGTCTCGGTAAAACTCATCTACTTGAACATGTCATTAATACGGGGGACTCTCCTCCTATTAAACAAAAGTATTACCGACTTAGTCCTAGTAAACAGGAAGCTTTGGAAAAAGAAGTTGATCGCATGTTAGAAGCAGGAATTGTAGAACCTTCTCATTCTCCGTGGAATTCTCCGGTAGTAATGGTTGAAAAACCGAACGGTGATTTACGGCTTTGCTTAGATAGTAGAAAGGTGAATTCAGTTTTTAAATCCGATGCCTATCCTTTGCCTTATGTAAATTATATCTTAGATAATTTACGAGATGCTAAATATCTGACTTCTCTCGATTTAAGCGCAGCATATCATCAAATTCCTCTAAGTAAAGACTCAAAAGAAAAAACTGCATTTACCGTGCCTGGACGCGGTTTGTTTCACTATAATCGGATGTGTTTTGGTTTGGTTGGAGCAAGTGCATCAATGCAACGCTTGATGGACCAACTTTTCACCGCCGAATTCGATAATAAAGTATTTTGCTATATAGATGATATTATAATTTGTACATCGGATTTTGATGAGCATGTGCGACTACTAAATGCTGTATTTGAAAAGCTCAAAGCTGCTAACCTTACTATTAACATGAAGAAATGTCTATTCTGTAGAACTGAATTAAAATATTTAGGTTATGTAGTAGACCGATTCGGTTTACGTACAGATCCTTCTAAAGTTGAAGTAATTCTCAATTTTCCTATACCTCAAGATGCCAAAGGTATCAAACGCTTTTTAGGCATGGCGGGATGGTACCGCCGCTTTATTAAAAATTTCTCGAAAATTGCACGTCCTTTGACGCGTTTAACTAGCAAAAAAGCTACTTTTGTTTGGTCTGACGAAGCCAACGAATCTTTTACTCTGCTTAAGGCTGCTCTTGTCTCGGCTCCTATACTGAGGTGCCCTGACTTCAATCAACCTTTCTATATACATACTGACGCCTCTTCGTTCGCCATAGGTGCTGTATTAACTCAACGGATTGACAACTGTGATCACCCGATTGCCTACTGTAGTCGTACACTTAGTACCACTGAAACACATTATTCAGCAACCGAACGCGAATTGTTAGCTGTAATCTACGCGTTAGAACAATACCGTGCCTATGTCGAAGGTAGAAAGTGTTTTATCATAAGTGACCATGCATCACTTAAGTGGTTCTCTAATCTTAAAAACCCGACCGGTCGTCTGAACCGATGGGCATGTCGACTTAGTCAATTTAACTTTGAACTAATACACCGTAAAGGTAAAGAACATATAATTCCAGATTGCCTCTCTCGCATTCAGGTTAATGCTATTGATGTACTCTCTACTCAAGATCCTTGGTATAAAGATTTGTTCCAGAAGGTATCTGATAAACCTTCTCTTTTTCCAAATTTCAAAATTGAAAATAATAAACTTTTCCGTTTCTCTAAAAATAAATATCACCTGACAGCTCAATTTGACTGGAAACTGGTAGTTCCATATGAGGATAGAAAAGAAATATTGCAGAAATATCACGATGATGTTACCGCTGGTCATTTTGGCGTAACTAAGACTCATCTAAGAATTGCCCATTTGTACTTTTGGCCTGCTCTCTTTCAAGATGTAAAAGATTACGTAGATCAGTGTGAAATTTGCAAAACTTATAAACCAGTTAATTTAGCTCGTCCGGGTCTTATGGGGAATCCGAAGCAGATATCTTCACCTGGTGAAGGTATATCCTGCGATATCCTAGGACCTTTCCCTCCCTCTTATCTAAGAAACCAATACCTTTTTGTAGTTTCAGACTATTTTAGTAAATATGTCACTCTATTTCCCTTGCGAAATGTAACCGCCAAGGCCATTACTAAATGTGTAGAGAAAGGAATCTTTTTAGTTCATGGTGTACCTAAATATCTCTGTGTAGATAACGGACCTCAGTTTACTTCTAAGGAATTCAGAGATCTGTGTTCTAAATACCATGTACCTCATCTTTTCTATAACCCTAGGTATCATCCTCAAGTTAACCAGACTGAAAGAGTAAATCGTGAATTGGTGAGAACCATTGCTTCATATGTGCGTTCTGATCATCGAAATTGGGATAAGAATGTAGCTGAGATTCAATGCGCTTTGAATACCGTTGTTCACGATGTAACTAAATTTACTCCCTACTTTTTAACTCATGGTCGCGAGATGATTATCGATGGTTCCTATTATAATGCCGATGTCCCTATCGACCGTAACGCCCTCACTCTAGATAATAGTTTTGCTTTTTCAGATAGCCTCAAAGAGTTACAAACAATTTTTCAAAAGGTGCGTCAATCTTTATTGTCTTCTCACTCTCGTAATGCTAGATATTACAATATGAGAAAACGGCCGATTCAACTCGAAGAAGGGCAAATCGTGTACAAGAAATGTTTTACTTTATCTAATGCTGCGAAACATTTTTCCTCTAAATTAGCTCCTCGCTATGAAAAATGCTTTATTCATAAAAAACTAAGTCCTTTAGTTTACTCTTTAAAATCCTTAGCGGGAAAACCTCTTGGTAATTTCCACATCAAGGATATAGTTCGTCCTGGCGAAGCACATGAATAAACGACATGTAATGGTTTTGCTCAGTTGATCGAACTCACTTTCTGTAAATTCTTAAACTTCTCTAAATAAAGGTTATGTTGTGCGCAGACTAACCTCAACTTTTCTTTGTCTATAACTCTATCGTTGCTGATCCTGGACCTAATAAAGTACTGTGATTCACTCGATTAAAACTCTACTAAAACTCTCTTAGCGTAGGTCGTGTGTTACGCCTCGCGTCAAAAGGTTTACGGTTATCCTACTTTAAAAATCGCTAGTTCATGTTGGTACTGCCACATGACAATTCTATAGGTAAATTGTGTCTTGTCTAAAGCGCATTACCATTACTGACTAGTATCGGCTGTGTGTCACACCTACTCAGCAGTAATTCTATAACTTTCAAGTCTTGTCACTGACAGTCTTTACTCAAAACCTAAGGATGTTGTCTTTCAACCTATGTTCAAAGTCCAACATTAACCAGGAATCCTTTACTGAAGGAAGTATTTATAAAGCTTACCTTTAGTCCTTAGCGTAAGATTAGTATAGGTGTTTTTCTCAGATATAATGAGGAAGACCTCTGAATACCTTAGTCTAAGAACTTATCTTAAGTCCCTCTTTGAACGCTATTGCTTTGGGAAGTACTTTCTAAGTGTACTTTTCCGGTAATACCCTAGAAGTGGTTAGAATACGTTAGATAGTTTGGTAGGTAAGAAGTAGCTAATTATAATCTTAGACTTAATTTTTAGTAAGGAACTTTTTGAATCCTGAATAAGTTTAGATAAGCTTTGGTTAGTTATATCGCACAGGGCCCGTGCATAAAATAAGTTGACACAGTACATAGGTTAGATAGATGGTATTGTCGAATACCCAGGTAGTTTAATTAGATACGTATGGTTTATTACCAAACGATAGTTTAATTAGGTACACACTTTGGATACATAGTCTTATACAGTTGTCTCTTGTTCTCCCTACAAAACTTTAACTTAAAACTTTAAACGTTTCATTAGTTTTTTTTTGGTATATCTTAAAAAAAAATTAAAAATTAAAATTTTTAATTTTTTTTTAACCCAACTAAGGATGAACTGTAACACTTTAGAGTGTACATGAACCTTAAAATAAGCATTTTAGCTCGTTCGAAATGAAAATCCTTACCTTGACTATGAGTCGCCTTCGTAGGTGATTATAAGTTTAACTTCCACATATTTTATGATTCCAATCCTTGCACTAGGTAGAACATATCCTGTAGTCTTTATTTTTCACTAGCAACGGCCTCTAAATATTCTATTTTCATTCAAATACTTATGCAAAATACCCTTGCTAAACATACATTGTCATTCCTTGTTTTTGCCTATCTTTCTCTCACTTTAGGTAATTCCGACACTCTTACGGATTGATACTATTATTCTATGCTAGCATACTACCACATTAAACCCCAAACTATTGTAATTTTTAATTAAATCAAGTAAAACTTGTTAATATAAATCCTATTTTCACTTGTAAACAATTCTGACAGTTCGTTCTGAATAACGTTTAGTTACCGCTTTAAACTGTTCCGACATGGTACGCGAAGCGTTCATGTCCGTCACAAATAATTTCTTTTCTTTATTATCTTAATCTCAATTATTGATGTTCAATGTTTTTGAGGAATTTCTAATTTAAATACGTAGTTATTCATAAAATACCTTAATAGAAAACGACTACAATAATGTTACAATTTTCGTAACCATGCAATAATAAGACACAGTCAGGAACGTTCGGAAGTATAGTTTAACGTTTCGTTCGTCACAGCCCTTAACAGATTTATAGTTTTGACGATGTTTTTATTTCAGAAAATTATTTAATATACATTTTTATGGTGTAAACAATTTCACATTTGTTTTGCTAAATTCTGTATATCTTTTGGATTAAATTGGTTCTGTTTAGTTTACTATTATTTCGAACGTCAAGTCTCGAATAGCTGGTTGTGTTGATGACTTCAGAACGTGTTAGTTGAGTCCCGTTAGATTTCTTCTTCGATATTGCAAATTCATTCTGGAGATCGAACTGCATTGTTTCGGATATAGAAAGTCGTCTCGTAAAATAAAAAGTCATGGAGTTTCGTTGGTGCCTCTCGGGTATCCGCACGATGCTTCGCTCTAAAACCTATGGCGGCTGACGCCATACTATAAAATATCCTTAAATAAAGTCTGAGGTGAGTGGTAATCATCGGTGTATAACCTTTTATTGTTTTGCTAGAATCAGTGTAATATTCTTCCAAATATTAACTGGAAATTCCGATACGTTTCAGCCACACCATTGCCTGTACCACGTGATGTCTGCCTACACCACTATCCTATTCTGTTCTTCTATTTGACCCAACAACGTTGGTAAGTGAACATATTTTCACATATTCTTTCTTAATAGTAGGGAATTCATCTTGATAATTTTGTTCATGTAATTTACTATGATTTTCTTTCTGATCATAGGGTCGCTAGCTCCGCTAGCTTCGCTAGCCTCATTAGCCACACTTGCAAGCTCTTGCAAGCCTTGTTAGACTACGTAGCAGGCCTCTGTCCTGTCTCGGTTGCCGGCTAGATTGCTGCGCTACCCGACATCGCCCCGCTCTCGGGAAACCTGTGGTCAACGTCTAGCTGACTCACTGGAGCGTCGATAGTTTGGAGCACTGGCGTCTACTAGCTCGGTGCAATAAGGTCCATGCCTACATAAGGCAATCTGTTACAAGGTACCTTACATTTTCTTTTTATTTTCATACTTTACTGCGTGAAGGTGTCCATCCGTCCTCGGTGGATCACCCATAATATTTTCATTTACAATTAATAGAACCTCCATCTTGAAACGGTGTATTTTAAATTTAAAAACGTGTTACTGTTGAAACACAAGGTTGACTATAACGATAAACCTAAAGTTTGTACCTAATACTTAAGCGTAAATTAAGTGCGTAGTGTTATACAATAAATATTATTGTATTTATCTTCATTGTTTAATTCAAGTATCCTCCATTACGTTTGACGGTGATAAAGCAATTGGCGCTCACGGTTTTTAAATTCACTTAGTTTCCCATTTATTGACTTTTTTAATTAACTTATAAATTTATTGCTTTATTTCTGCTCTGGCCTGGCCGTACTTCGACCCTGAGTAATTCCTTTCTCATTTTAACAACATTTCTGTAGCTAGCTAATGTCTTAAGAGTATTGTGGTAAGTTGAGTTAGTAGTGTAGTGGTGGGAGTTCTGGCTCATCTTACCTCAAAGCTTTCTTTTACCTAAGACTTCTTATTTTTTTTAAAGATATGTGGAAACACCCTTAAGGTGTAATCGGGCATAACCCATACCTTTTACAAAATAATGTTGTCTGTGGCGCAGGTTTCATACGTTGGCGGCTGCAACTAACAGGTGCGGTCGGTCTTTGTTTCATTTTGCCGTGTGAGGGCATATTTTAAAATTGTACAGAACATTCACTTTCATAATTTACGGCGCAACACTATTTTTGGGGCATTTTGTTGGTGCAAATCGTCAACACGGAATTTTATGTGTTATGATTTTTTCCGTTTTGTATTCGCGATGAGATTTGTGCTTAGATTAATAGAGTGCATAAATGTCATTTACCTATTGTTTTATTTAGTTATAAGCTTTTATTTATCTTAGCGTTTGTTCGTGCGGCAATTCTTGCAAGGAAGATTCGTACCACTTCCCGTGCACCAAATGATCTGTAATTTGGCGTATCAACGTAACTGAGATAACAATACAATTGGTACCATAGAGCTGATCTGATGATGGAGTGGTGGTGGTCATAGCAACTCTTTATAAGGTAACTAACCTAGAATTTGAAAGTATCTACAGAAAGTTTGGAAATATCTAGATCGATCAAGAGATTCATATAATTATCGAACCAACTTACAAAATTTCACGAGAATCGCTTGAGAAATGCGACCTGTAGACGAGAATACCTGGAAATCTGGACAACAGGATATCCGGAATTCGGACATACGAAAGAATTTTTGGCAAAGCTTAAACGGAGACGCTTCGCTAGCTCGGACAACAAAGACCTCAATATACCAAGTGGGTCCTGTAACAGGAGCAAAAAATTAAAACATAGATTTTACTCATCAAACTGAACAACATCTGTTCAGAATATTAAAAAAAAATACTGTTTTCATATGTTTATTATCCACTCAATTGCTTTTGGTAACTACGGCTACCTGTCACCGCTCTTATTTTATTATACAAATGGAGTCCAACTCAAAATTCGAAGCAATTGAGTGGTTATTTCAAACAAAGTAAATAGCATTTTCAATGTACGCCGTCCCACATTGACATCGCCTTAGCATTGACATAGCTGTCACTTTACTAAATACACATACAGGGTGTCCCTAAAACCAACGCCGAAATGAAGAGGGGTGATAGAACAGCTCATAAGCAACCATATTAAGTTAATTTGACCTTAATAAAAAGTTCATGGTTTTCGAGATATTTGCATTTTAAAAAAACTCGTGACTTTTGAGGCCCTGCATCAGTATGTCGATTGCCACCACTGCAAATTTAGGTATTTTTTAAATCTGTTTTTTGCAGGATGTTACTAAAAACATATCCTATCGAATGCAATTTAAATTTATTACATATCATGATGCTTTGTCGGTAAAAATAATAAAAAAAAACGAATTATAGCAATTTATTAAATTTAGCCAGCGGTTTTGATCGAGTTTCATTTAAAAAAAGTATTGTAAACTAACATGGCACACGACATAAAAAGATAGTAAATTTATTGTAGTTTTCAAAAAGGTACAGCATTTACTAATTTACGCAGCAGTTTACGAGATATTGATATTTTACACCAAAAGGAGCTCATACTGCAGTTATTACATAGTATGGAACCAGAGCCCCTACTAGGCTCAGAGTTTGAATTTCGAACAAAAATAGATTCAAAGAATACACAATTTGAAATTGGAACACAATTTGAAATTCGAATTCAAGTCGGCTTTCTGATTAAAGAGTATTTTAGTAATTTTAGGACACTTCGTCAATTCGTTTGATGTTCTTTATTTAGTTTGGTTTCTTATTTTCTTAAATAGACTTGATTACCAATAGAACTCGTGTTTGCCTTGTGATTTGGGTTTTTGGTACAATTTAACTTTGCTTTGTGCATCTTGGACTCGAGTTCTGCCTATTGATTTTAACTTCGATTTACTTTGGCTCTGTTAAGATTAATTGTAGTGCGTTTGTTACAAATATGCCAGAGAATTATACTCCTCAAGAATATGCCAACATGCATTTTGTCTATGGGGAATGTCAGGGTAACTCTTGTGCTGCAGCTAGACTCTATCGGGAAAGATATCCAAATTTAAGGCATCCGGACCATCGAGTATTTCGAAATGTTCATCTCGCATACTCACAAGGCGTTTTGCCTGGCAATCGTGGTGGATTGGGAAGACCTAGAGGAGATTACGATGAAGATGTTTTACAAGAGATTCAAAACGACCCATCCACTTCGACACGGAACTTTGAACGTAATTTAGGGATATCAAAATCTGTTGCCAATAGAATATTACGTCGATATGGATATCATCCATACCACATACAACGTGTTCAAGCGTTGCTGCCCCGTGATTACCCACTTCGTGTTCAGTTTTGCCCGACAATGCTGCAAAAACACAGAGAGGATCCCAATTTCATAAATATGGTTCTATGGTCTGATGAAAGCACTTTTAAGAGAGATGGATTTATGAACATGCACAATTTACACAGTTATGCATTAGAAAATCCTCATTTAATGAGGGAAGATCGGTCGCAGTAGCAATTTAAAGTGAACCTCTGGACTGGAATATTAGATGGGAAAATAATTGGCCCATTTGAATTACCAGAAACGCTGAATGGTCCAAGTTATCTGCATTTCTTAGAGAATGAGTTGCCAAATCTTCTCGACGACGTACCTTTAGCTACGCGGAGGTCAATGTGGCTGCAGAATGATGGCTGTCCAGCACATTATGCACGCGAAGTGCGACTACATTTAAACCAGTTATCCACAGAAATGGATCGGCCGTCTGGGTCCCATTTTGTGGCCTCCTCGATCTCCAGACCTAAATCCTCTGGATTTCTATTACTGGGGTTATATTTAAGAAAAAGTTTACAATGAACCGATTATCAGTATAGCGGAGCTGAGATTTAACGCATTTACGCAGAGGCCCAAAACGACGTATCAAGAAGTGCACGTCACATCAGTCGAGCATTTTTAAGGAGATGCCGAGCTTGTATTCAAGTCAATGGCGGACAATTTGAACATTTAATTTAGTTACATAAAACAGGTTTCGTATTTTTTTAATGTTTTTAGTTTTTTTATTCACTTAACAGATAAAAATGGCAACCAGTATTATTTTTGCATTATCTTATAAACCGCTAAATAATTAAGTCACTTCAATACCACTTTAAAAACAACTCTAAATTTGCTATCTTTTTACGTTATTTGCCAGGTTCGCTATGAACATTTCATTTTTTTTAACCGACTTCAAAAAAAGGAGGGACCACTCAGTTATTATATTTATATATTAAAGTTTACGTGAGGTTTGGCACCGACTTCAAAGGGTGAGTCAAATGTAATCTGTAGTTGAACGGGTTATTTTCGGCTTTTTAGTTTTACTGAAGTCGGTTCTTTTTTTTGTTAAAAGTTTTTTTTTCGCTTTTTAGTGATTCATATAAAATACTTATGGCGGGGTGATCAGAGCGGCTAGCATATCATGCCGCGACTTCGCTTATCGCGCGACTCAGTGTCACCTGTCTTGCTCGCACGATATTGAAAGGAAAGTGACAGGTAGATTATGTCTCGCGTCAAAGAGTCGCGTGGCACAGTCATGCTAGACGTGCAGGGAGGTCTTGAAGGTATGCATCTCGTTTGAAATATCTCCTAACTCCTAACTGTTAAGGAGTTGTACCTTCCATCATCAGTTCAGCATGAGAATACGATGACTACCATATGCAAATACTTAAATAGTTTTAGAAAATACATGAAAAATATTATGAGTGCCTATAAAATTTCAGGAATTCCTTCGATTCCTCATGGATCTCGTCATCCGATCTTCACCAAATTTATGGGACCAACCTTGAGATGTCTATTCATGAACCTAAAAACAATTTTCCAAATCGACTCATAAATGACGGAGTTATGAGGTAACAAACATTAAAAAAAAAAAAAAAAAAAACATACAACCGAACTGAGAACCCCCTCCTTTTTTTGTTTATTCTAAAATTGAATTGTGTTCCTATTCTAAATAAAGTATTCTTTGAATCTATTTTTTGTTCGAAATTCAAACTCTGAGCCTAGTAGGGGCTCTGGTTCCATACTATGTAATAACTGCAGTATGAGCTCCTTTTGGTGTAAAATATCAATATCTCGTAAACTGCTGCGTAAATTAGTAAATGCTGTACCTTTTTGAAAACTACAATAAATTTACTATCTTTTTATGTTGTGTGCCATGTTAGTTTACAATACTTTTTTTAAATGAAACTCGATCAAAACCGCTGGCTAAATTTAATAAATTGCTATAATTCGTTTTTTTTTATTATTTTTACCGACAAAGCATCATGATATGTAATAAATTTAAATTGCATTCGATAGGATATGTTTTTAGTAACATCCTGCAAAAAACAAATTAAAAAAATACCTAAATTTGCAGTGGTGGCAATCGTCATACTGACGCAGGGCATCAAAAGTCACGAGTTTTTTTAAAATGCAAATATCTCGAAAACCATGAACTTTTTATTAAGGTCAAATTTACTTAATATGGTTGTTTATGAGCTGTTCTATCACCCTTCTTCATTTCGGCGTTGGTTTTAGGGACACCCTGTATACATTGCTTCTTTGAATAAACTTTATTTTACAGGTTTACATTATAAATGAGTTATTTTTAAAAGTTGTTTAGTAAATATTGTTTAGTTTGAGGGGTAGAATGTATGTTTTAATTTATTGCTCCTGTTACAGGACCCACCTGGTATTTAGTGGTAATAATGTAGTTCGCACAAATGTCATAAAAACCGTAGAACCACAGGGTTCTTCACCATCCTCATAATTTCAACTCAAAAACATCCACTTTTGAACAAAGGTCTATCCCAAGTCCAACAGTATCCAGCGACCTTCACAAAATTCCCTGCCCACTGCCATTTAGTATGAGGATTCCTCAAGCTCTGTCAGGGTTAAAAACCTAAAACAAAGACAGCATTACCAGTGCACGCTCGCACATCATGTGCAGGCGCAGCCATCAATTACTAGAGTGATTTACCGCCCGTGTGCGCTGAAACTGCATGGAAAAAGTCATATTTTTGCACTAGGGCTTAGGTTGGAAGCTGGCTATAGGATTCAAACAACGGATGGATATTAACAATGCCCCAACATTGTAACGTAACGTAACATAATTTAAAAGTATGGTGATTTTTTTTGTCTCTTTTGTATTCCCAAGGCTTTGCGAGGTAAAGCGACTTTGGCTTATCCTCGAAAAGCATTGTACGGGATAAGAGGTAGCAACTTTCAATATCCGAAAATAGTTTGATCCGTAATGTACTTTCTGAAGAGAAAAATTACAATAAATAACACACCACCGCAATTGTTTTCATTTAGGTACCTTTAAAGTACCTTTAGATGTCTCTACTTCCCGAGTAATTACTATTTACACCTGACGGTGAGTTACTTTTTTAGCAGTCTTCTTCCATAATATTTTCTTCGGTTTCCGCGACTATCACTTGTATCGCTTATCGGATTTATTTGAGCCCTCATTTGCGTTCCGTTTAAATTGTTTTATTATAATTATTTTTCCAGTTTCCTACCTAATGTAATTTCTTCTTCTTAGTCGTTTTACTTTTTACAGAGCGGTCGTGATCTACTGGTTGTACTATTAGAGGCAGATATTGTTCGCTGTATGATTTTACGCCATGGCTCGCGATTCACAGACATTCTGGTGCACTCATGCAAAGGTCCGCCCACAGCCGATTTGATCTGGTCGGTCCATCGCATGGGTGAATATAATTGTAATTTACCGATACGAAATAAGTCCATCGCCCCACTAAAAATATATAATGGAATATTTAGAACAAAATGTCTTTAGAAATGTCCGTAAAGTCCCGTTCCCGACCGCACAATATAATTGCATACACACGTGTACAATCCGCTGTTCACAGACCAAAGCACAGTTCAAATTAACCAAAGCATCAAAAGAACAAACATCCTTTATTTTTAAACCGGTTAAACCATTAGCTGTTAAAGTAGCGTAATCGCCAACATCAATCGCCGGCTCAAAACCGTCCTAGCTCATTACCCGCTTCGCTGACACTTCAAAGGACTCCACTGTCAACTGTCACAGTCTCACTGACAGCTCGAATATGATAAATAGAGCCGCTGATTATTCTTTTTTTTCCTATTTTTTGTCGACACAAAAGCTGTCAAACAACACATGTTTGAATGACGGACGAAATGTCGATGTTTTTTGTGGTTGTCGAGTGCTGTTTGTGACCGGTAATGGTGAATTGTAAATAAAGGTGATCCTTTTTATAAAACGTCAAATTAACAAAAGGTAAGTGAGAGTTACCGCAGCGGCGTATTTTTATTAATTCTATGAATAGTATAAATTAATATTGCATTATTATATTTTGTTTTTTCCTTAGTATATTATCTGTATGTTGTTCTATACGTATTATGAAGAAAACTATCGTATAAAATTATTTATACGAATTAAATCGGCCCGCTACATTTCTACTCTTCTTAAGGTAATCATTAAGGTATTTTTCTTATTTGTGAAAAAAAATCACTGTATATCATCAAGGTGTTAAGTTACAACACAACTATAATTTGTAATGACTATCAGTTACCCTAGATTAAAGTAAACAAAGTCTAGAGCCACAGATTAAAATAAAATGTAAATATTCAAAATCCGAACAACACTTCCCAACAAACAGTCTAATTAGGAAAACTCTTTATTAGGAAAGAACTATCGACACCTCCCCCTCACTAAGGTCGCTCACTCAAACATAAATTACTTCAGAAGTGATTTACTCGCGCCATACAAATCGCCGTCAACTAGTCGCTGCGCCCGTCTCCGCCTGTCGACGTTCAAAGGCTGACAGCCCACAATCTCATCACTAAAACAACCTATGTCCTTCAACCATTACCATTCTACTCTCGACCTATTTATGCAGCTTTAAGGTTTGAATAGTGTTGGGCGTAGGTTGTGATGTACGGCGTTTTATCGATAAATTCATAGAGTGACAAGTGTGAATGATGGGTACGCTAGACGTGCAGTGAATGACAATCGCCATCACCACATTTTGCATGTTCTTTGAAGCTAATCGTTTTGTTTTTGTTAGGCCAAAACCAATGGTATTGTGTTGCGCTAAGAATACTAAACGCCCGCTCGTTAAGGGTATTGTTTGAGTGTAAGATTGATGTTGAGTTTAAACGTTAATCGATAGAAACAATGAAGTGAAAAAGTGATGAGGTAAGAGAACAAATGAGTTTTAATGAGGTCAAACGGCGTCTTAAAAATTATACTTTTTCTGCTAGCATTTGTCGATTAGTCGACACACTTGGCTGATGGATACTACTTCCTTAATTGCCTCCAGAAGAAAACCAAAGTACCTTTGCCGTTCCTAAAAAAATAAGGATAATCTTACACAAAGCGACCTAGTCCCAAACTAAGCACTGCTTGTACAAGCAGTAATATGGGCACTAGACGACGACATTGATACCATATACATTGATAATAACATCCATGACTCAAATATAAATATTAAAATTCATCACACAAGTATTTGACTATGCCGGGATTCGAGCCCAGGACTGCCGACTTCAATGGAACGAACTTGAACATCAGTTAAGACCATCAAATCTTTGCGTAACCATCATTGAATATCAGCAGACAACATATAATTTAATAAAACAATATAAAAAGGCAGTAAAAACATGAACGGGTGCCGTAACTTCAACTTTTATATCTCAACAATTCGAAAGTAAACTGTATTCCCTGTTTTTATGTGTACAAGGATACTTTATTATATATGATTGCCGGCCCAAATTTCACCAGGTTTTTTACCAATAACATAAGCTCGTTTTATGCGGTTGTATAATTTTTTAAAGCACTTAACGAGATGTAATTTTGAAATATTAAAATGCAAGCCCTAATAAAATGAAACACGATGTGATTCGAAACATCAAAATGAGTTCGGTTAAAATCATATTTATCTTATAATTTATTGCACAGGCTTTAGGAGGTAATGCACTAGTTATCTTATATTGCAAGTAAATATTTCTTATCTTTATATTTCAATGTTCAAAAAGCCACCTTCAATGTTCCTGCATTGATCAAATTATAAATAGGTGTAGTATGATAAAATTCCCAAATAACAACAATCCGTTAAACAAGATGTCCAGAATTCAATATCGTGTTAAATTGGCAATAGCCAAAACGAGTTATTAAGAAAAATGTTGTGTAAAATATTGACTTTATTGATTTATTCTGTGCTGTATAGTAGTAAACCCACCTTGTATCTTAAACTGTGCAGTAAAATTTAAATAAATAAATACTCCATCTTTAAAAACACATAGCTAATTAATTTTTGAAGTCAACACCCGCACGGGCATCGTCAATTAAGACAGCTATATAAACCGAAGCTTTTCTCACTCTATCAAAGATCGGTGGCACTTAAAAAACTGTCGGTCATTCAATCATACATAACCATAACGTACAAAAGCAATTGAGAACTTGTTAAAACCTCGACAAAAAGAGCCGCCGGCCGTAAAAACATCACGATAATAAAACCCTGAAATGACAGGCCGACAGATCAACCATTTTGAGATCAACCATTTTTACCTCGGTGTTTTGGGATTCAGTGTTCATACAAAATTGGATGACACGAAGTTAGAGCTGAAATGAAAATGCTATTTTCATATTATCTCGTCGGTTAACAACCAAAACTCACTAAGACAAAAATACCTACTTGAAACAAAACTCGTATCTCAGTATCAATTTACTAACTAGATACGAGGTTTTGAAGAGCAGTGACAGAAATTTTTGTGAGTTTTGGTTATCACCAGGCGATCTGATGTGATGAAAGTCTGACAATGTCATGAAATGTTTCGTAAAAATATTATTAAGTAAAGATATTGCAATAATTTGTATCAATATAATAAATATACTTTTATCTGCATGAAGTGCTTAATATGTGAAATGTGAAACCATTTTCTTACCTGTCCATAATGGAATTTAAAGTGTGATGCTGAACAAATATATGGTAGTAGCTCCTTAACAGATGAAGACACATCTGATGCGGTTGTAACAGCATAGCAAATCCTTACTTAGGTTTCACCATTATGGATGTCCATATTTTTATAAAATATTGTGATTTAATAGTGTAAGCCAAGCTAAGTAATTGAAGAGTTCTATATTCTCCCTTGAGTCTTCCCTTTTTCTTTGCAACTTCAAGTATATTTTTTATTTTATCGCGTCAAGTTAGGATGGCAAGAAGCTGATAATTATACATATATAAAAGTAGCAATGAATGCACCAAACTTTACTCACAATTCAATAAAACTTAAGGATTTATTCATTTTACTCAACTGCTCGTGACATAGAAATTTTTTGAAATAAAATTTTCATTCATCGAATAACATCAAGCGAGTATAAAAAGGTTACAAAGTAACCTATTCCCGTAAAGCCACGGAACACGCACGAGAAATTCCCACTCACACTTGCATGTTTTTCAACCGCACTTGACACAAGCGTCACGTACAACTCGCAAAATAAAACAGCGAATACTGCCGGCCACAAATCACATTTTTTAATCGAACTCACGTCTGTAGGTACCTATAAACCAAGTTACAAAACCGTTACCCACAACTTTACCGTAGCGGAACAAAGCTGATTTTCGCCCCTAGTGCATTTTTCGAACTTTGCCGCATTTCAGAGCGCAGTCACGTTGGGAATCTTATCGACGTCCGCAAAACTATCGACGCGGGCGCAACACTAATTGCGGTTTTTTACGCCATTATTCTCACAATGATTTACGTAACCTTTTCCAACGTAATCGTATCATTAAAGCTTAAAACGACTCTAACCGCCCATTCGAATGATTTAGATTGATTACGGAAGATAAAGCGTCATAGTTAAAAGTCAGATAAGACGTTGAACTTGAATATACTTGGGCTGGAAACCGAAGTAGGTGAAAAGATTTACGGGCATTTTTCACTATGAACTTAAATGTACCTATCTTCTAATTTTGATGACAAATTGGTGAAATGGTGGTCTTATAAATGTCAATAGAATTATCCCTGTGGGCTATAATGCCTGTGGTTTACTAACAGCGTGGATACAATGAATCAGTAAGTATATCAATAACTGTATCTAAATGGTTGTTTTTGCAAGATGCGACGTTATTGGTAGGCCGCGGTGATGCAACCAACTGACGTGTGCGCACCGCTATGAGTGGCTACAAATGCGTGGTCTAATAAAAGTGGAAAGCACAGCCAGGCGCGTTGAATAAATTAATGGAAACATTTATGTGGGGAAGCTGTGGCTCGTATAGGTACCTGTAAACTGATCAACATATAAAAAAATAGAGAATATAAATAAATTTATGTTTATTTGTGTTTACGTCCTGTTTACAATTAAAGGCCTCAATAGGGCAAAACCTCATACGACACATTTATCGTTCGCTAATTACGATCCTGAATTGCCCCCCGTAACACTGCCACAGATAACATAGATAGATAAATAGATTTATTTATTTTATTATTTAAAATATCAGTATAAATTACGCTGAGACAATGTACATGCATTTAAACCATGATCGTCATAAAAAAAAATAGTTATAAAAATCGTAAAAAACTTAAAAATGTATGGCAACAACAGATAAGTATTTACATGTCATAATTTGGTTAATTGTGGTTAAAATATAAGAATATCTCCTTGTCATTGGGATTGTCAAAATTCTAAAAACCACAACCAACATTAACGCAATGTGAAATACAGCAATAAATTACATGTCAGTACATAAAATAATTCTAAATGAAATGTCTCAAAAATCTCCTTGGAGGATTGTCTATGTACTTATTCACAAGAAAGCAAATTTAAAATAAAATATAAATTACTTATCCATATACTCATTTACGATGTATAGTGATATGCCAGAGGTTTTTTGTGTACATCCAGTTATATACAATTCAACATGAGATTATTCTCATTGAAAACAAAACTACACCCCTAGTACAAGTTGTAAACTGACACGACACATTTATCGTTCGCTAATTGCGACCGAGAATTGCCCCCCGCGACATCGCAGCTAATCTATGCGAGAGGTATCTTAATTATCTCCTTCGGCGCCGCTTGGGAAAATAAAATTTTAATTGATCCCTATATCCTTATCTCGGCGATTAAGTGATAAATGAATGCTTAAGTGTTTGTTTTAATGGGTGTCGGTGTTACTTTGTTAAGGGATCTTCGAGATGTCTAGACATTACTAATGGGGGATTTGTCACTCAAGCTGAATAGCCTTATAATTATAAACAAGTATAAAAATAATTGAACTAGGTCACGCTTTTTTATAATACCGCTCTATGAATAGAGTTAAGACGAGGCCTTATTCCTTTTAAAAAAAATTTTTTTTCATATTATGACAAATACATTGACGACGCGTTTGGCTCGGTTGGTATTTGGTAGACACCTGCCTACTGAGTCGGCGGTCCCGGGTCGAATCCCGGCCGGGGCAAATATTTGTGCAAAATATTTGTTCTTGGGTCATGGATGTTATCTATATATGTATTTATATATATATATTATATATCGTCGTCTAGTACCCATAGCACAAGCTTTGCTTAGTTTGGGACTAGGTCGATTTGTGTATGATTGTCCCTTCATATTTATTTTTTTATTTTATTTTATTTTTTACATATTATATTGATTATTTCAACCAACTTTTTTAAGTGAACACCTAATACTTTTCCCCAAGTTCTAGGTAGTAACATAGCTATTTCATGCTTTCATTGCGTGCAGTCGAAAATAAGTTGAAAAAACGAATTTTCCGCGTGAATTTTGTCAATTTCGAGTAGTTTTCGAAACAAAAAATATTATCAATGAAAAATTCAAATTGTAGGTTTCAATTATAAACCAATAAACTCCAATAGCCCTGTTCTAGGTAGTAACATCAATAATATCTTAATAAACATGTTTGATCATAGAGAAAAATGTGTAAAACAATCAGTATTTTAAAAGGAATAAGGCTCTTAAAGGAACTTTCATTTCTTGTAGTAGTAGTATAGAGCTGACTTGATAGATACCTACCTGCGATACCTCCTAGTAGTCGTACGAGTATACATGTATATGGCTGGTATATCACCCTTCAACATTCCGGTCGCGTTAAATTTGCGCCTCATTTATTACGCAATGATGTGAAATGGCAATTTATTAATGTAGCTCGAATCCCAAAAATCGCTTTTTAATGTCATATATCATAAGTCACACAATCATATACATGAGATATACCTGAGATATCGCTTATTTGGGTATATCCTTCAATACACTCGAATCAGAACTCTGTTGACATCTCGAACTCGATGATAATTAGAGTAAGTAAACTAAGGTTATTAACGGTTAATAGACAGCCTCCCCGACCAGCAAAAACAAATTTTAAAATAGGTAAAATCAAATAAATAAATAAAATAAAAATAAAATTAATTTTTTATTGAATATATGCATGTTTTAAGTTGTCTAAAGTTTTTCGGTACATGAACTATTTTTACCGTCTAAATTATTATTGTAACATGTTATTTCTAAACGCAGTAAGATAAAAATTAATAATATCTTAGCCTAGTCCAATAAATATTTATGATTTTGATTGCGTAGGACTTTAACAACATTGACGACACGGTTAGCGCAGTTTGTGGTGCACCTGCCTAATGAGCCGACGGTCCTGGGTTCGAATCCCGGCTAGGACAAATATTTGTGTGATGAAGTAGAATATTGGCTCCTGGGTCAAGGATGTTATCTATATATGTATTTATATATTATGTATATCGTCGAGACAGCGGTGGTAGCCTAGTGGTTAGGGCAGGCGACTTTCAATCCGGAGGTCGCGGGTTCGAACCCGGCCCGTACCAATGAGTTTTTCGGAACTTATGTACGGAATGTCATTTGATATTTACCACTCGTTTTTCGGTGAAGGAAAACATCGTGAGGAAACCACCTAATAAGCCCAATAAGGCCTAGTTTCCCCTCTGGGTTGGAAGGTCAGATGGCAGTCGCTTGCGTAAAAACTAGTGCCTACGCCACATCTTGGGATTTAGGTAGCCGACCCCGATTGAGAATTTATCCTCAAAAAATGGGACAAAGGCTAGGAGGATGACGGTATATCGTCGTCTAGTACCCATAGTACAAACATAGCTTTGGGTCTAGGTCGATTTGTGTGAGATAGTCCCTTAATATTTATTATTTATTAATATAAAATCTAAGTTCTTACCGATATGTTGTTACTATATTTATGTAGTTATTTGTATTACGCTGCAGTATTTATTTAATTGAATGCTCACAACACGATTCCAAGAATTAATGTGTGTTTTTACAATTATAATTTATAGTTTCCTCCACGGATAATATGTTCTTTCAATAGACATTTTATACCATTTATACGAGTCATGAATATTGATCGGTTTTCAATTATTATGGCTTATAATTAGTACGTTACTTTTTTATGTGCGTTGTCAATTACATTGTAATGTTATGGTAAAAGAATAAAAAAATGCGAGTTGTATTTATCACATTGCGCGTACATCTTCGCGTGATGCGTTGTTCTTAAGGTATGTGCTTTGTATGTAGTCTTTTTCTTGAAATGCAATAAAATATTGATATAGTATTCGTTATAATTAGGCTTGGAAGTGTCACATTTCGGGTGTGGTGGAAGTCGCAAAATGAGGGGCACTTGTAATGATATTTCAACCAACATTTCAGGCGCCTAACCGGGAAAGCAATTTTGATATATTTCAATACCAACACTTGACACAATACAATATCATGGTGTCCGGCCATTTATAATAAAATGCCATAAGCGTTAGGGCGCGATCAATAAAACGATTAGAGATGTCTGCAGTTTTATTTGCAGATGGCCGTTGGGGCAAAAAGGTTCTTTGGCGACCCTGTACCGGAAGACACAGCGTGAACTGACTACAAACGTGCTCTTGCCCTTAAAATAGACATCGCAAAACGACCATCATCAATATATAATACTTTATAATTTTAGTCCAGCACAGACCCGAATTCCGGTGGAAATTAAGAAAAAAGCCCTAAAAAAATGTTTTCACAAAAACAAACGGCGTGCAAAGCGAGGCATAACCAGTGTCAAATACTAGTTTCTGAGATATCGAACAACAGATCGACAGCTGACATTTAGAGGCAAACAAGTTGTCAACCGACACGATTTATATCGTTTATTTACATAATTATCGCGACTTTAACTGAACTAATTACTACTTACTCATAGTGGGAAAATAACACTAAGAAAGGTATAGAAGTTCCACTGTCTATTGACATTGGCTTATACCCAGATAATGGACAGTATCACGGGTAGAATAAATATTTCATCAACACGCCAAATCAGCTGGAGTGGCTTTAAGGATTTACCTAATTTTGGCACAAGAATGCCAAAAGATGACACATCCAAAGATGACTTGTACAAATTGTTAGGAGCTGTGGCTGGCCTGAGACAATGTGTATTTGAATTGTGTGAGTTAGGATGCATAACCGCAAATCATATTTAAGGCAATCATACCTGAAGGCGGTTGCTAAATTTTGAACCTTACTTCTTTATTTTCTTAATTTAGTTTATACACTTCTTGGTTCTTACCAACCTTTTCGGATCTTCCATCACTCGCAGATTCCAATTTGCCAATGCAGGGTCGCTTCGCTCGTGATTAACGCTAGGAGCCTACAAGCCCGTAGTTACCTGTGAACTCGGCTACAGCTTCCACCTGTCTTTGAGCAAGATCAGCCCGCGTTATTGAATTGACTGAACCGAATTGGAGGGGTAGAACATTGTGAGGAAGTTGAGATACCCACTTCTACGCGCAATTATTCTTAGTTCTGTTATACCCCATTGTACGCCGGAAGCCTGTCTACATGGAGGTTGTTAGAATGCAAACAGCTTTTTCTGTTATGTCTCGAAATAGTTTAATTACGCGATAACTTTTTATTGCTTTGTAATAGGTCTCGAATGCGAGGTTAGTGGTATCAGTTACCATTAGTTTATACGACTTAAGTAGTTAATTTGTACGTTAGGTCGAAAATTATCGTGCTGTTTTTTATTGTCTTTACAGGCACCTGTTATTTTACATTTTTTATTATTATTTATTTATTTATTAATTCAAGTATACAACTTAAATATATATAATTCCCTGCAAAACTGTTTGTACAGTTTTTCTGCAGGTGTGGGTCTCGATATAATAATGTGACATTTTGATTAGACAACTTTATCACTCAAGTGTCTGCAATAGATGCTTTTTAAAGGAGGTACTTTTTAAATTTGGACTTATTTGGCTTCGGATATTCTCGGACAAACTATTGAGTATGTGGGAATTCTTTCACTCAATGTTCTATCTCCATAGTAGTTCCTGATTTTTTTAACTTTCAATATTCGTATGTAACTAAGGAAGTTGTCTTCATTCAAGCAGTGTTTTAGACTAAATTAAGTTGTATGATTATTCTCCGTGCCTGGAAAACTCATGGTAACTTTTGTTACTTGTACAAAACCCACTAACGGGAATGTCTCCGCGCCACAGGAGTGATTGCTCATGCCAAGATGGAAAATGAAGGGAATGTCATACAAAATGAAACTTTCCAGCTGGCTTAACAAATATGAATGGCACTCTAGCGACGTTACAGAAATGCTTTGCGAGTTAAGATATATTTCATAAGGCAATATTTACACTCACTGAGTAAGAAAAAGGTAACAGATGATACAAAATAATTTACATAGATATTATAACGAGTTGCAAATGGTATTTTATAAATGGATTTACTAATATACATTATATAAGACATCGCAATGCTTCGAAATGAGGCCTAGGGCGGTAATTCCACACATATCTCACTGATATCTCCGAGAGATCTCCGAAGTTAAGTGGCGGTATACCTAGTTTATCGTTACTTCGCCAACCCAATCGCGTTAAGTTTACACCGCATATGAGACGCCATCGATATCATGTGCAAACATTTCACTGTATGCCCTCAAATCGCAAACGACAGTTAAAGGCGGGATATACCTGACACATCTCTTTTTTAGAGATATCTCAAAGTACACGCGAATTAGTGCTTAGGAGTACCGAATGGTCCTTCGAGCCGGATGACTCTGACGTGAACATTGGATAAAACGTGAAGTAACAAAGTGAAGAGGATCCTTCGAGTTCCTCGGATAAAAATTATGAATACGATGACCACAAATACGAACTCCTTTACATTTTCTATCTCGTAATCTTCATAATATGTTCCGCATTTCATCAAGAGAACGCTTTTTGATTTCGATCTCCAGAGCAAAACGGCGGTCTGGTGATTAAAGTGCTCTGCCCAACTAGTTTCCACCCTAACCTGATTCCTAAGCCGGCGGATGTATTTAACTCAATTTACGCCACCGCGTCTCGACAAGTGTGAAACCTTCATTACATGCGCAATCAAACCCAGAAGGTTCTAAACGCCTTCGAAATCCGAATCGTCATAAGCCGTTTTTGATATCCAGGTGGTACAGCTGTGGCGGTGATTCCAAAAGGCTTTAAACGCCATTGGAACTAGAATTGACATACGCTGTTTTGGGTGTGATAGTGATACAGTTGTGGCGGTGCTCTTAATCAAACACGACGCCAGATAAGCGATCCGTTAGCGGTCTCTAAGACGATTCTTTTATGTCCGCCTTATTTTATCCAGATAAGGACGGCTACTGAATGCTTTTAGAGTTCCGTAAGAACTATAAGTTGAGTTGATTTATGATGACAGTGCTATCTGTAATACAAGGGGATAACTATTTTAAAACGTCGCCTATTCTTCTTTTAATCTTTTTGATACATGTTTAAATTCTACATATAACGTTTGACATTTAATTTCAGAAACTGTATGATAAAAAGGTATTCATTTATTGCTTTATTAGCTTACGTACTTTATAGTTTGTACTAGTTTCTGCAAGCGACGATTTAGGACTTCACCTTACAAACTTCTATCGCCTTTTTCCGGAATAAAAACTATCCTTTGTTCTTTCCCGGGGCACAAAGTTTCTCCATACCAAATTTCATCTAAATCGGTTCAGCGGTTCAAACGTGAGGAAGTAACAACCAGACAACCAGCCTTTAGTTTCTTTTCTTCTTCGCGAAGAATACGAGTAAAATATACACCTAAGAGAGTCTTCGTACAACAGATTTGCGAAAGATGAAGCAGGTTTACGTTTTGTTAATGACATTGATGTTGTGACAGATGTGTACACGGACGAATCTAAGCCCATAACGAGCCTACCAAAACTGGCTTCACTTTCAAGCGCTGATGTTATTCTAAGTATTTATTCTAAATTCGCGAATTATCAAATATTTTTTTTTTTTTTCATAAAACTTATAATAACCATATCATCATTTCGCAACCAGCTCTGCCTTAGCCTCGTTTTCATTGTATCCATTGATTTTATCTTGATTTAAAGCAGAAATATATTTAATTGCCGCAGCTGGCACGTCAAGTGTTAAATGAATGGTCCGACTTATATTTCTTTACTAAACGTTTTATTTTAATGTTGGAACATTTAAATTAACCAGTTCTTTATAAGGCGGGTTAAGTTATACTCGAGTCGTGGATTGATTGTTTCTGCTGTGGATAAGGAGTTAGGTTGTAAATATTAATGATATTTATGGAGGAAAATAAATAGGTAGCTTTTGCATAAAAACGGATAAGAATAATTGATTTTACGTCACCCAAGGCCATAGCAAGACGTAAAAGTTTATAAAAGCAACGAGCGGTAATTTGTTAAGCCTCATATCTCATATTTATAACCTGCGATCTAGGACTTTCACGATTTCACCACCTAATACTAGACCTAAGACTAATATCCACCAAATTTCGATCAAATACAAAATAAACACGTGTCTTTGATTTGACACAATTCAATCGTTAACCAAGAAGCGAATATTTATATTATTTATAGACGAGGTAGAGATTTCTATAAAGAATAAAGCTAAGGCAAAATATTTCTATCAGGTGGGCTTCAATCTTTTCTACACCCATTACCGTCTTATCCGCAGTCGGTGTCTTTGTTCAACCAGCCAGTTGTTAAATCCCACAGCATTGTTATTTGTTAGATTATTACCACGTAATAGAGCACAATTATGAATCGTAAAACCTCGCGTTTATGACCGCTTGTTATCAGCCATCTTGATTTATTTGACGGCTCGAGGTTGGATGCGGTAATAGGCTTATTTACATCGTGATTTCAGGGCAGTAAAAAGTTACTTTGTGCAAAGCCAGCGTAATTCTCACTAGCAAATTCACTTAATATAAGTCATCTATATAAAGCAAATGTTTTCCTTATCCTAATCGACGAACAACGTTTATGGAAGCCTTTAAAGGGCGATATAGATGGACAGCATTTGATCTGCATCAACACTGGCCTTGAACTGCTATTTTGCAGCTCAAATGCTGTTTCAGCCCTAAGAGGTTACTTACACGTTATATTTTGGGATACTGGTTAAGAAGAAGCATACAGTTGTCGCCCATACCTCATCAGTGCGTCTTACCTGTTATGATCTACGGAGCTGAGACGTGGCCACTCACCATTAGTCACCGACTAGTCCACCAATTCAAAGTCGCTCAGCGAGCCATGGAAAGAGCTATGCTTGGTGTGTCTCTTAGGGATCAGATCCGAAACGCAGTAATTATACTAGAGAACCAAAGCTACCGACATAGCACAGCGGATAAGGAAGCTGAAGTGGCAGTGGGCTGGTCATATCTGCCGTAGAGCCGATGACCACTGGGGTAAACGAGTTCTGGAGTGGAGGCCTCGAATCGGTAAGTGTAGTGTAGGGCACCCTGTAACAAGGTGGAGCGACGACATTCGTAGGACAGCGGGTAGTAACTGGAAGACGCGAGCTGAAAATTGAGCTCAGTGGCGCGCCATGGGAGAGGCCTTTGTCCAGCAGTGGACTGAAACAGGCTGATGATAAAGATACAGTTATCATCTATGACAGATAGACTGGTATTGGATAATACGTCCCGAGTTCAGATGAGCGTTTCGGGATAGATCTTGGTAATCATTTTATTTTTGTAAGAGTTCTAATTACATCTCAATAGCTTCATCATCTTCAGCGAGAAGGTGCCCGCATCCAGCCGACTCCCATTGATTTCACTAAATCGTCAGTCTCGCTTGATATTTGCTACTGCTGACAGAGTCTGAAGTGGAGTAGATGATTAACTGGAGACTTCGGCCTACCGTCTAAAACCATCGCTTTAAGCATTCAACAGAGACTGTGCGGGGCGAGTTACGCTGGAGCCCCCTGTTCTGTAGAGATTTGCAAGCAGGATGTCCCCCCTCCCCTGTCCTGACTACTTGTATAGGTCCACTACGGAACAAGTGCACGGTTGAAGACCTGGTCAAGAATCCGGGTCAGTGCAGGGCCGGTCATGAAGACGTTCTTTGGGGGAGGAATATATCTAGCATGTGACGTCTTTTGGCTGATGATGATACCCATATTTGACGCTTGCAATAGGTATCCTCAACTCACCAATTTGTCTTTAACACCTAACCACACCCATTGGAACAAAGTAAGATCGTGTGTAAACAGTAAATATGTTACTCAAAGTCACTGCGCAAATTGGATCCTGACGAAATCATCGACATTTATGAAACGCACACGCATTATGATTATACAGCCATTATCAAGAGATACATGTTTATGTTCTCGGCAGTTATTAAGTCAGCTTTATGGGCGTGAAAAGAAAAATAAATATGGAAGTATAATTTACATTAATTATAACTGGTTGATAACAGCATATTCATGCCAGTGGTTTGGTGTTCACCTGGCTTATAAACAGTGGAAATTTACAAGTTGTCTTTTTTTAAATTTTCTAATGAAGTTATGACATGCTTGTAAGGTAAAAGTCTACTGGACTTGTTCACGCGCAGTTTTATACCTTTTCAACACTCCGACAAATACAGATAAAAACTATCGCGCATGGCATGCGCCGCCGTGCCATCAAAATGTCAAACGCAAAATCGAACAATATAGAAATGCATATAATTTTATATCGCTTTGCACGCTTTGACGGATATCTCCTTCGCTGGCGATGAATTTTCATAAGTTTACTACAAATAAAATTTTCATAATTTTACTGCACATCTTGCACAACTGTGACACGCCACTCTTTCTCGCGGGAGATATACTACTTATCTCTTTCTTTCCAGTTGTTTGAGAGAGTGACGGGTGATGCTATGTCGGGTCATGAGCCTGTCTAGCACAAATAAGCTTCGTGACTCTTTCTCGTGCTAGAATTATTACGTATCTCTTTCTTCGGTGTACTGTGAGAGAGTGACGAGCGATGCTATGTCGCTAGTTTAATATCTAGTTGTGCCAGATGGGCTGGTAACATTATATAAAGAATACAGGTATACGAAATTATTAGAAGTAAGAAACATATCTCGTTTTTTTCTTGAATGTTCTTATTTTGTCCTAACTTTTATGGATATTATTTATTGCACGAACTATTCACTATTGCTGTAGTCACGCACATAGCAAATGTATCCACTGGCAACCATAAGTACGCTGTAGCATAATAAACAACAATGGGTACCAGTTTCAAAACTATTAATTCCTTTATATAATTACTTTAATAATGGATCATAAAAAACGTAAATTATTGACTGCGAGTAAAATTCGCATTGATTTTATCCTGTTTCTAAATTGAATATAAAACACGCGATTGATGATTTCATTCGTAGTTTATTATATTAGGTTATTAGCTACGTTTGAGAGTCTAGTAACATCCGTCTGAAATATTTCCACTATAACAGCATGTCTACTTTATCGTACTTGGTTTAAAGTTTTCTTTCTCATTGAGACAAATTTCAAAGGCTAGTAAGGGCTTGAAAGGGAAGCCAGTTCTGGTTAGCCACGAGCTAGAGTCAGACCACAGAATACTTTATAGTATTACATACAGAATGGACACGCACACCCCGCACCGAATTGAGCTACCTCACCCCGCAAGGGCACGGAGTTGGCCGGGAGTTGGCTACGTAGAAAATTTCGAAAGGGTTGTTTGTGTACCTACTGTGTATATGGTTATAGGTGGGCATTGACTCGTGAAATAGTGATGGTGTTTGAGATGGTAATGATGATGATGGTGATGAATATGGTGGTGACTGGTGGTGGTAGTGTTGACGATGATGATGATATGACCACCACCCCCATCACCACCCCCATCACCACCACCATCACCACCACCACCTTCATGACCACCACCATCACCACCACGACCACCATCACTACCACCACCACCACCACCACCACCTTCACTACCACCACCATCACTACTACCACCATCACCACCATCACCACCACCAACACCACCATCACCACCACCAATATCACCACCACCAACATCACTACCATCATCATCACCACCGTTGTTGTGTGGTTGTGATAATTTTCCATCTCCTTATGTCATAATTATTTATGTGCAACGAAGACACCAACTAGTTGTTGCAATGCGTCTGAGGCAGCCCTGTACGTCTTACACACACATTGACAGTAATTTGACACTGACATTCAAGTTCAGTTTTTAGTGGGCAGTGACCGCCCTGTGGTCAGACGTTAACTCTTCCCAGCAAATGAACTGTCAAACCATACAAAGTGAGTCAGTTTGTATGGTTTGACAGTTCATTTGCTTGGAAGTTAGCGTGGTCGGACTCTATATGGCTAACTAAATATTAGTTTAAATATTTTTATAGAATCTTTTTACAGATTGTTTTTTTTTTGATGTGGAAATACCATATTTTTTAATTTTATAAATAATGGCACAAAGGAAAATTAAGAAAGAAAAATTGAGAAAAAAAAAACAATCTAAGCAGGATTTGAACCTGCGACTTCTCCGTTTCCGGCTTATAGCTCTCCCAACTGAGCTATTAGATCGCTACGTCAATCACACCAAATCTTTCATTCCATAATTCTTACGCTACTGGAGCGCCCTCTGCGTCATATGTGTTTGAAATGCTATTGCGCATTAGCCATACCCTAGGATGTGCGCTTTACACGTACGATCCCCTGTCCCCATTGCTTTACAGCAAGTGTGAAGACTGCGAGAGAGATGGCGCTGTTCTAAATAAAGGTTCAAATCCTGCTTAGATTGTAGTATTAACCAAACTTTAGCTTTTAATTTTGTCCACGTGCGCATCTGTCACAACATGAGTCAGAAACGCAAGAAGACTAACCTAAGCATGACATGCAGTGTATTAATTTTTTTTTTACAATAACGCATAATTTACTCGGCGGTTTCACCACAAATGTTGATAATTAAAATTACGATGTAGACTAACCACCATAGGTTTTTATGTACCTATTACATTAAAACATTGTATAATAATGACAATGACTAATTACACCCCCATAATAATTACTCAAGTCTTTATACATAATGAAACGTCATTTTACCATAATTTAATGCGACACTTGAATTATAGCCGTCGGCAATGCAACAATGTTGATATTTATTATAGCTACTGGTTCTTCATGCCTTTAGTGTTGACATTAACTAAGTACTTTCCGGTCAATAAGTAGGACATGTCTGTAAAAACTTTATTAAATAGCATGTTTATACATAATGGATTCTTATATGCATACTAGTATATTGCCTTAGGACACTTAATTAATAGAACATTGTCGAAGCAAGGAAAGTAGGCAGTTGCTGGCTGCGTATTAATTTTTAACGGACGACCTTGGGAGTCCGTTTAATTTTATACAATGCCAGCCATTGCCCTTCCGGCTGAGCCAAATATAGTGCTTTTCTCAAAAATGGTTCAAAAATACAAAATAAGTACAGAAAAGATTTATTAGCCACTATAATATACAGTATATGTCAAAACTGAATCCTTGCATTGCTGCCTGTTTATTTCATTTTTGTAAAATAGTAGAAGTGTATTTTCTTCCGCAAACGCCATAAGATATTTGAGGCAACTAAAAAGTCGCGATAAGTAGTCGTTTTGGCTGTTTAGGACCTATGACTTTTTTATACGAAAACTTTTGAAAAGTTTGTTCCCCCCAAGAATAAAGGATTTTTTTACCACATTGTTGAGCAAATCAAGTCGCTAAGGTTTTTTTTTTATTTTTAGGGTTCCGTACCCAAAGGGTAAAAAGGGGAAACAAAACCCTATTACTGAGACTTCGCTGTCCGTCCGTCCGTCTGTCACCAGGCTGTATCTCAAGAACGGTGATAGCTAGACAGTTGAAATTTTCATAGATGATGTATTTCTATTGCCGCTATAACAAAAAATACTAAAAATAAAATAAAATAAATATTTAAGGGGGGCTCCCATACAACAAACGGAATTGGTTGCGTTAACTTTGCACCTCATTGGTCTGGAGCGCTATACATACCAGATGCAAACTTAACTTAACCACTTAAGGATGGAAAGTGTTTGTACGGAACCGGTGCGCGAGTCCGACTCGCACTTGACCGGTTTTTTTATCAATAAAGTCAACATTCCCAAACATTTTTGAGAAAAGGATATTTTCATATCACTGCACTGGTTTTCTCTCTCTTCCATGAGGCATGAGCGCATGAGCGCACATGAGCGCTCGCGCAGATAGTGCTGCGGGAGAAGGGAGGGGCTCCTGCAGTCGCGTAGCAGCACGGATAGCTGTCCCTAATAAAGACCTTCATACGAGACTACGAGTTCGATACATCAGGCAAGCTCAGAGCTAATTCTCCTGCAACCGCATGTTGCGCAAGCATCTTTCAGGCAGTCTCTCTTCCTTACTTTTTTCGAAATATTTTTCTTTGGACACATAATATATATGTCAGTAACTATATCATATACTTATTATAAAGTATTCGTGTAAGTTTATGGTAATTATATACCTATACATTCTTTAGGTAATTGATTCGGGTTGTGAAAGGTTACAGACAAACAATGTAATTTTGTTTATCCTTAACCTTTGATCCTGCACCGACTACATATTTCTGTTTAACCCAGTGGTTGACAGGTAGAGAATGCCTGAAGGCATTAAGTCCTCCATTTGTAATTTTTTGGATTGTGCAATAAAATTTAAATAAATAAAGATGTCGGGCCGTTCCTGACAAGTTTTACGTAAACATAAAAGTTTTTAAAATTTCGAAAGATGTCTTACGATTGTTATAATAATATTAATTCTTATAATGTAAATAATTAGTATTGAATAAAAAGCTTCCATTTTATAAATTGCATTTAACCTAATATCAAATTGCATTTATTTACCAAGATATTGCGGCTGGACTAAAATATTCAGTAATTTAGAATGATAATATTCAGAAAAACTATATACAATTTAACCACACACCCCTTATTTCCTAAAATAGTGATTCTAAAAAAAGAGCGGGGTCTTCCCTCTTTTGCTTGAGACTACGGCCTAGGTACATCGCGCACAAAACTTTTAGCATCTGCCCCCAGCAACCCGCCGTCTAAAATAAAAAATCGTAAATACATAATAATTAAATACGACAAGCACACATATTTTATAGTGCCTGACATTAATAATTTATTTCAGAAGAAATGATTTATTAAAATACACTTTATGAACAAGCGCTCAAACCGCAAATCTTTCAAGTTGTTTAGTACAGTCGCCTTGGTATATTAGAGTGGACAATTTTCCCCTAATTTAATTTGTTTTAATAAAGGTTTTCGATATAACCTTTTAAATTTTAGGTTACTTAATTTTTACAGATTATGGTTTGCTAAGTAAAATAAGTGTGTGGTGACAAAGAAATTAGATCGGACGACTTGACTTTGACTTTTTGTCATGAATGAAAAAGTGCTGCAAACAGTGGAAAGTACGGGTTTCTGTTATATAAAAAAAACGTAACTTCGGACCAACACAAAGTAATTCAATGTTATTTGACGCAATACGTTCTGTTTCTCTTGAAAAAAAAAAGAAATTGAGATGTATGTTTAAATTCGCTGGAAACGAGGAAGGACTACTTACCTTGGAAAATTAATGACGAAATTTAGCCGACTGTACTACTTACATATGAAATTGTCGTGATCAACGCCCGTTCATCGCGACATTAGCATATCGGAATTATTCCATTAAAGCGTTAATAATTTAAAAATAATATGCTGCCGACGCACGCGACCAAAAGTTATGCGCCCCTGGAGACTTCAATATGGCGCCGCTTGCAACCCTAGCGACATTGCACTTTATCACCTTAATATATGGTAAATTTTTGGTGAATGACGTTTAGTTGCGAATTCCAGTGGCGCAAAACATTTTGAAGTGCAAATTGATGCTGTGGCTTATGTGTTCAGGGGTTAGCTTTAATATTTTATTTTCTTTGCTTTGAAATAACAAGGTAAAATCGCTGGAGAAAGCTTTGCAATTTTAAGTGGTATTTCAAAATATGTTTGAACACATCATCATCAATGTTTTTTTTTGTCCGTTGTTTATGTTTATAAATGATATACCTACCTAGTTAAAAAAAATGGTTGCCTGTAAAGTCGGTTTTACGGGCGAAGGAAGATTTTACGTGACAACGTCTAATTCTCGGTAGAATATTTATTGATATGAATTTTATTAAATTGCACAATAGGAACAATGAATGAAAATAAGAATTGCACAAATTTTAACTATAGAAATATATTTTGTTCCTCTTCCCTCTTCCCTCTTCCCTCTTCCCTCTTCCCTCTTCCCTCTTCCCTCTTCCCTCTTCCCTCTTCCCTCTTCCCTCTTCCCTCTTCCCTCTTCCCTCTTCCCTCTTCCCTCTTCCCTCTTCCCTCTTCCCTCTTCCCTCTTCCCTCTTCCCTCTTCCCTCTTCCCTCTTCCCTCTTCCCTCTTCCCTCTTCCCTCTTCCCTCTTCCCTCTTCCCTCTTCCCTCTTCCCTCTTCCCTCTTCCCTCTTCCCTCTTCCCTCTTCCCTCTTCCCTCTTCCCTCTTCCCTCTTCCCTCTTCCCTCTTCCCTCTTCCCTCTTCCCTCTTCCCTCTTCCCTCTTCCCTCTTCCCTCTTCCCTCTTCCCTCTTCCCTCTTCCCTCTTCCCTCTTCCCTCTTCCCTCTTCCCTCTTCCCTCTTCCCTCTTCCCTCTTCCCTCTTCCCTCTTCCCTCTTCCCTCTTCCCTCTTCCCTCTTCCCTCTTCCCTCTTCCCTCTTCCCTCTTCCCTCTTCCCTCTTCCCTCTTCCCTCTTCCCTCTTCCCTCTTCCCTCTTCCCTCTTCCCTCTTCCCTCTTCCCTCTTCCCTCTTCCCTCTTCCCTCTTCCCTCTTCCCTCTTCCCTCTTCCCTCTTCCCTCTTCCCTCTTCCCTCTTCCCTCTTCCCTCTTCCCTCTTCCCTCTTCCCTCTTCCCTCTTCCCTCTTCCCTCTTCCCTCTTCCCTCTTCCCTCTTCCCTCTTCCCTCTTCCCTCTTCCCTCTTCCCTCTTCCCTCTTCCCTCTTCCCTCTTCCCTCTTCCCTCTTCCCTCTTCCCTCTTCCCTCTTCCCTCTTCCCTCTTCCCTCTTCCCTCTTCCCTCTTCCCTCTTCCCTCTTCCCTCTTCCCTCTTCCCTCTTCCCTCTTCCCTCTTCCCTCTTCCCTCTTCCCTCTTCCCTCTTCCCTCTTCCCTCTTCCCTCTTCCCTCTTCCCTCTTCCCTCTTCCCTCTTCCCTCTTCCCTCTTCCCTCTTCCCTCTTCCCTCTTCCCTCTTCCCTCTTCCCTCTTCCCTCTTCCCTCTTCCCTCTTCCCTCTTCCCTCTTCCGCCCTCTTCCCTCTTGTTACAGTTATGCTCGATGAATGAAAATAAGAATTGCACAAATTTTAACTATAGAAATATATTTTGTCTCTCTCACTCATCAGACGTGAGCGGGCGTTACATTTTTTCATGAGTGACTCCGAGCGAAACTTAAATTAAGACGTTGTCACGTCAAAATAACTCCGGTACTATTTTAGGGACCTTTGAGTCGAACAGTTCATAGAACAGTTTTAGTTTATTATAAAATTTAATTTAGAAACAATACTAAACATATTTGAAATGTTATATATTTAAATCGTGATAATTAGGCACTTTTTTGGTAGATAAATCAAATAGATAACACCGTAGTACCCGAAACATATATTCAAATTGCCACAGACATGTCTAGTGACTTAAGAACTCTTTTAAATCGATAATAATTTACAACCCGACGTATTCCTAAATTGACATTGACATACGATTAACTATAAATAATTAGTAGAAAAAGAAAGCTACCGTTGGGTATAAATTATATCGACAGGTAGATAAGATCCGGCAGCTGAGTCGGTGGCTTCGATTAAATAATTACGATATAAAGAGACCGCCATTTGTTCGGAATACAAGATGGAGTCATTTATCAGGATACAGTTGTAGAAGCAGTCCAGAGTATGTGGAACTAAATAGCTTATAGCTTTAATCATTATAACATAATAGGTATCCTCCTCCGTAGAACAACTAGGATAACCGACGTAGCCCGAAGGATACCAAAACTTAAAAGGCAATGGGCATGGCACATCGCTCGTAGAACTGATGGCCGCTGGGGCCATCGAATTCTTGAGTGGCGACCACGCACCGGATGAAGCAGCGTGTGTAGGCCCCGCACAAGGTGGACTGATGACCTGGTGAAGGTCGCTGGAGTCCGCTGGATGCGGGCGGCGCAGGACCGGTCATGGTGGCGTTCTCTGGGGTGAGGCCTATGTCCAGCAGTGGACGTCTTTTGGTTGATGATGATGATGATGAGGTATCCCCCTCCTCTTTGCATCAGTGTACTCATTACTGAGGGTCATGATCCCCCGATCTTGGAGTAGGTAATCTTCTTGATTATATTGCGCCACCCGTTCCTCTCTTAGGCATCGTGGAGCGCATTGTGTAGCTTGGTTTGGTGTTTTTCGTGGAGCGGATTTGGTCCGACCATCTGATTGGACTACCGACCTCTCGGACGGGCGTTTACGAGCAAACATTAGCTGTTTGAGATTGTGTCCACCTTTTCTGGCTATGTGGCCAAAAAAACTCCAGTACATGGCGCAAGCAGATCGTAGAAAGCCTGGTTTTGACCTTGAGTTCCCGAAGAATAGACTCGTTGGTGCGGAATTCCGTCCATGGTATCTAAAGCATCTTCTTCCAGCACCACAATACATCTCGAACGGAACGGATCTATACGGTTACAATGTCTTCTTTAGAGTCCAAGTTGCAGATCCGTAGTTGAATATAGAGAATACCAAGTAGTTGACCAATTTCATTGTAGTTTTTCGTGAGATGTTGCCACAGACAACCCCCACTAGACGGAGCATGTAAGGCGACCCGCGCGCACCAACGATATTTAACATTAAAGTATGAACACGGCGGCCACCGTTTAGTTGCGTCCTTGTTTATGATCCATGCATTCGTCAACAAAAAAAGAAATTAAATAAATAACATGGTAAATTGTAGTGTTAGGTGGTGTAGAGAGACCTCATAAACATGGACGCAACTAAACGGTGCCCGCACGTTGGTACTTTAATGTTTTGCCGTACCATATCGTTGGTGCGCGCGGGTCGCCTTACATGTGCCTTACATGCTCCGTCTAGTGGGGGTGGTCTGTGGATGTTGCGGTTTTTCCATATTTTATGGAGCTGCGCAATTGCATTTTTGGATTTAGCATTTTGCACAATACGTATAAATAGTTCTAATTAATAATAGACAAGATGGGTTCACTACACGCCGTAATGGCTAACATTACAGTAAGTATAACGTTCAATAATAATGGGCACCAAAGGGACCCGCTAAAATATGGCTCAATTTTTCATCAATTACAGAACCACAGCACAGATCCACTTCATCTTCTGGGCCATATATCAGCGGCACCTGTGCGCGGCGGATTTATCGGCCCGTTTGTCTGCGCGTCACAACTTGTTTTCAGTACCAGGATATGTTAGTATTAGTATGGGTAGTCTCGATAGTACTGGATTTACAGGATGTTCGCGATATTATTTATTGTGTTATTAATGTGTAAACTTTTTTAAAGAAATAAATATTTTTCATTTTCATTTTTTCATTTTCATTATTCTCGAAATTCGCGGGACCACAAACCCTGCCGGTTTACCTACTCGGTTGGATTGTGTCAGGCACAACGTGATGTTATATACTATTGTCACCTAAAAAGCTATTTACTCTAGTATCAGCCACGATTCATTATTGATAAGATACTAATAAAGAAAACCTGTTAATTATATTTACCAATAAACATTTTATCGGACAACCGCACACACATCGATCCCTCAGTAAAGTAACTATGGACACTTGGCGACGATAAACATACTTATTTAGATAAATACATACTTAAGCCTTCGCCAACCGCGTCGTCAATTTAATAATAGGTAATCAAACATGAGATTGCAGAAAACGGGTACAAGTCTAATAGGTATGTGAAATACAGGGCGAACGATATGAAGTGTTACCAATTTCAAAAGGCTACAATTTTTTGGTTGCAACAAAGTTTATTTACTATTACGAATATAATTAGGAAATATAAATTTTTTTTTTATTAATATATTTTAACTCAACCTGCCTTAACTATGTCCTTCAGATGGTCGAAAAATGAGTTGCAAGTTGCACGAATGTGGTTTTGCGGTATGATGTGCAAATTACGTACGATCGCTTTCTTTAGTGTATCCATACTGGCATGCTTACTAATTGTCCTCCATACGTTGCTCTCCAAAATTGCCCAGATAGAAGGGCCATTTTTTCTAAAGTTGTACACCCCACTTTTTTTTTAATTTTCGATATTTTGGGTATTTTCTACTCAGAATCACGAGCTCTTTCTATCTAATTAGGAGAAAAAAACTGTCTTGGCCCAGAAATGAATTGACAAAAAAAAAATGCAATTTTTTTTTACTAAGAATTTTGTCAGATATGGCCATGTGTGAATTTGGTAACACTTCATATCGTTCGACCTGTACAAATATTTAACCATCAAAATAAAATACTGCTTTAAATATCCTACTGATTAAATCTCAACAGTGCAACGCAATTTCCCAATTGCTTAAAAACTAGTTAAGACTCCTAACTTGCCTCATCATTCACACGCCAGACAATTTCAATTAAACCAAGTAATTGGAAGGTAACAACCAAACACGATTATAATTACATACAGAACATTTCTTCAGTAGTAATTAATTTACTATTATACGCCTATGTATCATCAAATGCTCACGGGTTGCCGACCACTGGCTATTAAAAAAATAATAAAGTCTTATTGCTATGGAAATAAAGATTGGTTTGGGTTAAATATACGGTTCTTTTATTTTGGATAAAGTAAGCTATTCATCATGCTTTAACAACCGGACATAAATTACAGATTTAAAAGCTTCGCTCCGCTTT
Organism: Apotomis capreana; assembly: GCA_947623375.1. Taxonomy (NCBI): domain Eukaryota; kingdom Metazoa; phylum Arthropoda; class Insecta; order Lepidoptera; family Tortricidae; genus Apotomis; species Apotomis capreana. The sequence continues at coordinate 5,425,201 of OX392505.1, read as the reverse complement.
CGAATATTTGATTTGCACCATGAGATCTTAATAATACATAGAATAATTTATACAATGTAGTTTTCCTATTTTCTTTGAAAACCTATTCCTTCAATTGCGCAAAGGTTAACTGGAAGAGATCCGTAATAGAGATAAATTCGCCTTTGTACATGTTTTATTTGTTATGAATATATAATACCATACCATAAATAGCCATACACAGATATTTTGTTATATCTGTTAGTGCCAAAAGGCTCACTAAAGACCTTAAATAGGAAGCCATACTGTTGGAAGACCGCTAAATAACGAACGACGTGTAAAGAAATCAGATGAAGCAGACCAGAATATGGAATCATTGTATCAAGTTTCAAGATGAATTGAAAAATGCAAATGGCATGAATTTTCATGTTTCTTAAACAATTTTTACTAAAATGACCACAAATACTTGTAATCACACCGTTAATATTGTTGAATATACTTTATGCGTTTTACCAAATAAGTACATAATATGACTTTTAATATAAAAATAATTACATGACTTGCAGTCATAAATATATACTTGTAAATGTTCTTGCTAACTTAATTAACAATCATAATTTTATGGCCAGCATTAATAACATCCTGTAATTACGTAAATAACTTAACGGGTCTTTTGACTCTTAAACTTCAAATTAAATCTAATCCAGTGCAGTAAAAACTCAATCACTCTTGGAACTTATAATAATAAAGCCGTATGTCACTATATTTCGTAAACGCATATACGACTTTGCACTACTAATCTAGGTAGCGTAACATACGTTATTATTAATGCGACTAGAAGATATTTAGAATACAATTTAATCATAGTACCAATAGGAATGCACCTTTTAATGCGTATTCAGTCTTCATAGGTCGGTTTCGCGATAACAAGAGTATATTATAGCTATTAAAGCGCTATTTTACAACTAGCTTTATAGGAGCGCTATAAAAGTGGAGTTTTATTAGTAGCGCCGAAGGTTGAGGGCCGCTGCGTGTTATTAGATGTAATGGGTGACGGTGGGGCATTATTTATTGTGATGGTTGTGTGTGGGTGAGTTATGGTGCCTGTTAATAGTCATAAAACAGCTGAGTAAGGGCGGACCTGCAACTATAGCATTTTATCAAGTTTACGAAATAATCGCCCGGAAAGTGGACTATTAACCACTATTGTACATTACTGCAAACGCCAGGAAAGAAGGGCTTGCCGGGTGAGTAGGTATACACAGATAGCGATACGAAGCCGGCAAGCTAGTACCTATTAATATAGTAACTGTCGTATTGATAACAATACAATACAATACAATACAAGTACTCTTTATTGCACACCTCATAAAATAACAGGAGAAATACAATGCAAGAAATTACAATTAGAGGTAAACAACAGGCGGTCTTATCGCTAAAGAGCGATCTCTTCCAGACAACCTTTGGGTAGTGGAGAACTTGAAGAAAGAAGATTTTGTTACTAGGCGGTGCACAAATCGGAAAATAATAATAATATATACATAAAAAACAAATAAATACATAAATACATACATACATTCAGCCAACAGGTAATAGGACCATTTGAATAAAATACGAATTATGAAAGGGATAGATAATGTTCTTAAATGTGTTGATAACTGTCTTTTTGCCTATTCGTAATTGGATAAAAATATCCTATAATATTATTATGTTAATAAATGTTTTTGGTCAGGCTTTATGTATTGTATGCTTTGACGACGCGTTTGGCTCGGTTGGTAGACACCTGCCTACTGAGTCGGCGGTCCCGGGTTCGAATCCCGGCCGGGGCAAATGTTTGTGCAAAATATTTGTTCTTGGGTCATGGATGTTATCTATATATGTATTTATATACTATGTATATCGTCGTCTAGTACCCATAGTACAAGCTTTGCTTAGTTTGGGACTAGGTCGATTTGTGTATGATTGTCCCTTAATATTTATTTATTTATTTATTGTTATTTTTTTTAAATGATGAAATGTTGGAATTTTGCCTTGGGATAGTGGCGCTAAAAACAGCTTTCATATGGCAATAAATGTGCTTATGTCTTACATATATACAGTGTAAACTCTTTATAACGAAACTCAAGGGACTGAGCATTTTTTGTCGTTATAGAGAGTTATCGTTATATGGAATGAACAAAAAAAAAACAAATTAACAAGAATTTTTAATACGTATGTCTTAGATAATAAATGCTTATACATATAAATTATTGTTTACACATATAGTCTGATAATTTTGTCTGACGTTTTTTGCTATGCCAGTACTTGTTTTGTATTATTTTATGTATTCTATTCATATCTAGATATGTGGTGGAATCGTCTTGATTAAACAACAAAAAAATTTCTACCAACTTAGCGGCATCTAGGGCTTGTTGAATTGTTGGTGGTGATTCGGCTTTGTCCGCTTGATCGTCTTCTTCATCTTGATTATCGGGTGTTTCTTGACTTTTTGACACTAAATCAACAATTTGTTCATCTGTAAGTGTACCAGTTGTGGCTACATCCTCATCTATATTTTCGTACGATTGTAGATCTTCGTTAAAATTGTTTGGTATGTTGAACTGGCTTATCCATTCACTCAGTGGTAGATTGTCTTCACTGTCAAATTGGTTAGTTTCTTGGCTACTACATAATCCAGCATGTCGAAAAGAATGTTGGATAGTGGCCGTTGTTACCTCTTGCCAGGCTTTTGATATGAAGTTCACTGCTTGTAGCATGTTGATCGAGACCTTGCCGTCAGTTTCTATCATGTCCATCAACATTTTCCGTCTATAGTGGCCCTTTAGGGATTTAATTACACTCTGATCCATTGGTTGTAAAATACTGGTTGTATTAGCTGGGAAAAATGCTAACTCTATGTTTCGAAGATTAGATATGATTGGGTGAGCAGGACAATTGTCTACTAGAAGCAAGATTTTCCGTGATTTTAATTCAGCATCCCATTTTCTCACTTCCTCTTCAAAAATCTGCGATGTCATCCAAGCTGACTTGTTTGCTTTGTACGTAACTGGCAACTGTTTTATGTTCTTGAAACACCGAGGGTTTTTCGATTTGCCTATAACTAAGAGCTTTCTTTTTTCTGTGCCACTCATATTGGCAGCCACTAGAACTGTAATGCGCTCTTTAGACAGTTTTCCTCCAACACATTTTTCCCCTTTGAATTTTAAAGTTTTGTCGGGAGTCAACTTGAAAAAAAGGCCAGTTTCATCTGCATTAAAAATGTCTTCCGGTGAGTACTTCATCTTTAATTTAGGCCATACTGTACTAATCCAATTGTTAGTCACATTCATATCGACATCCCGCGCCTCTCCGTTCATTTTACCGTACGTAATTTGATGACGGTGCTTAAATTTTCCGAGCCAACCTTCAGATGCTTTAAAGTCAATTATGCCAAGTTGGTTGGCAAACTTTTCAGCCTTAGCTTTTACAATTGGCCCCGAGATGGGTACATTATTCTGGCGCTGATTGTTAAACCACGACAACATTGCCTGATCTAAGTTTTCGAATTTTGGCTTTCTTAATTTTTTAGACAAGTTTCCTTCCAGCGCCGCCTGTAGAATTGTTTTTTGGTTTTTCCAAATGGTAGCAACAGTGGATTGACTTAGTTCAAAACGCCTTCCAACGTCACTTTTCTTTTCTCCCTTTTCAATCGCACGTATCACACAAACTTTTTCTCGAACACTAATCGCTTTCCGTTTACTGGCCATGTTAACAGTTTCAAAGTTGGTTTACGACTGATAATACGATAGGTACCCAGTATGCTTGGTCGAAGACCATCACTTCCGAGAAAACAATGGGTCATACTGCACGTGTTCAAGGCAATTAAGGATAACAAAAGCTAGACCGACCTCGGATGTTTCGGAGCTTCAAAGTCTTTTGTTACCCGATAACATAACATAAACAATAGTACCGATAATAAATATTTACTGTCTAAAAATGTGAACACATTTCTTCGTAATAGAGAATGGCGTATCGCTATAAAGAGTATTTCAATATGTGAGTTTTAACGCAAACCAACCAACTTGGGCTCACTCCAACGTTATAGGGAGTTTATCGTTATAAAGGATAACGTTATAAAGAGTTTACACTGTATTTGCATTATAAAATGTCAGAAGCGATTCGTCATCAACTAAGTTCAAAACATTGTTTACCGGAATATTGGTTAATCCTTCTTCAAATACTGAATCGTATTGAAAAAAAAAAACCTGACTTCCATCACTGCGGATAGTTTTGGCTTTATCCAACTACGAATAAACAAAAAGACAATTATGACTTTCCTTCTGTTGACATTGTTTACACAAGCTTGTCTAATAAATATGCAGCGGCCAACCCAATACAAATAATTTAGTTCAAGACATTTTCAAACTGTCAAATATTTATATTTATTAGAAGAACGTGTAATCTTTGTATTTCTTTATATCAGGCTATTATGCCATTCCCATAAATCCGTGTAAGTAGGTGGCAGAATACATTAACGTTTCTTAAACTAAAAATGACGCAAGCGACTAAGATCTCGTGTTATTTATGACGTTTTATTTTTATCTCACAGGCGATATATTTGCCTTCATAACAGTCGATATAACTTTTTTAATCCCTACATTAAGTGTGGCATAAATTATTCTAAGACCTCAGCCCACACTATCGAGTTTTAGTTTTTTGTATCGCATTTCAATGAACAAGGGTGGCCTGTCAACCGACTTCACACTAAGTAACGATATTTCAAATTCAATCGAAAAAAATTTATGAATAATCACCAAAGTACATATACATATTTGACCAAAAATATAAACTACCTACATCGTTTCCAACTTATTGGTATTATGAAGTCTCGACTTAAATGCTAAATTAAAATACAGATTGTAATATGTATTCAGAAACCTTATACGCGTAAATATATGTCGTAATTTATTACACCGTGTTATATCCCAATATTAGCATATTCACAGCAATCAACAATACATAAATTAGTTATACTAATAACATTATGATTCCTCGTATTTGGTACATACTTAATATACAAAATATTATAATATAATAAGTATGTGTTGTAGCAGTATTGAATAAGATTTGAGACATGAGAAATATTTACAGTCAGCATCAAAATCAAATGAAATCAATCAAAAGTTTCTGACAATAAAGTAATGCCGAATTATACAACATACCTACTGTAGTTATGTGAGAGGCATTGAGACCAAGACAATTTTTTTTTATTTGCAATGTGACTTCAAAGGTTTTTTTTTCCAAAACAAATTATAAAATTGCTATCAGAATCCTCATAATTTAACAAAACAATATTTGTATGACTACCATCAACTTAAGCGCACTTTTTCATAGTAAAAACGGCAAATTACTTATTGCCTCTATACTAATATTGGTACCCATAACGTATAGTAATATAATGACGTCACTATTAGGTGGCCATTTGTATAGAGCGTTTTTAGCGCTCCGTAGTAATGTTGGCCTTTGACGGTCATTTCTGACTTTCAGAGCAGTCTAAGTGTAAATTAGTCCTATATAGACATTCGATCCCGATAAAAAATATAATCGATTGACATCCTAAAAGAAAAAAAATGTCTACACGCCTATTTTACTGGCTTACTTATGTCAACATTTCACAAAAAAAATTGTTAGCTACTCTATAATGGCGGACTTGGCCAAGGCATGCCCGTGGACAAGGCATTCTCTTCCGACAACCAGAGGATTAAACGTAAACATTTGTACGATGCAGGGTCTTATATTCAATCTGTTACATGAAACAAGTAATTGACACATAAGCAATATATACTTAAATATACATATTCATGAACAAACACAAATATGACATACAATATGTATACTACTCATATTATATAAATAAATAAATATCAGACAACCTCACACAAATCGATCTAGTCCCAAATTAAGCTCAAGAAGGCTTGTGTTATGGGTACTAGACGACGATATATATACTTATATAGAGAAATACTCGTATATACTTAAATACATAGGAACAACCATGACCCAAGCACAAATATTCGAGTTCATCACACAAATATTTGCCCTGGCCGGGATTCGAACCCGGAACCGCTGCTCAGTAGGCAGGTGCTTGCAAACTGAGCTAACCGCGTCGTCAAGAAATATTATGTTAATGTATATCGAATTCAGTATCAGGTAAAACGCTTCCCTTCACATCTTGCACCACACAACAACCGAACACCGAAATTCGAACCGAATCGTAAACTTTACAACCGTTTTCTAAAATTAATAACGCATAACTCTGACATAAAGCCTTAATGAGTGGCGAATAAAGCGATAAATCTCAGATTTATTGTCCAATAAACCTCGATTTAACCTACAACACGAAATCAATTAATGTGGTTACGCTTTCGTAATCCCAAGTCGTGGCATGTCGTACGTAGATAATGTTATTAACGACACTAACATATAAATTAGTCGTGTTATTTAGAATTTGTTATCATCATATTAGCCGATAGACGTCCACTGCAGGATAAAGGTCTCCCCCAAAGTTCTCCACAACGATCGGTCTTGCGCCGTCTTCATTCAATTTCTGCCTGCGATCCTAACCAAGTCGTCGGTACACCTTCTTGGAGGCCTTCCCACGATGCGTCTTTCGGTCCGCGGTCGCCGCTTAAGAACCTTTTTCTGCCCCAACGGCCATCGGTTCTATGAAAAATGTGCTCCGCCCCCTGCCAGTATTGTTCAAAAATCTAAAAAATCAAAAATCAAAATATTTATTTGTCCAACATAGGTAAATTTAGGTGTTACATATTTATTGTACCTACCACTATGTGGTGCCATTGGGCATACAAATTAAATAGTTACATGCTTAGCGTACATGCAACACACATTATAAAAAAAGTAAAAACTCACAATCTACAATTAAGTTTAAGGCGACTCCGTACGTGGAATGGTGATTTTTAAAGTCCTAAGGCTCGTAATCTAGCTAACGGAAAAATCTGAAAAAAATATATGTTATTTTTGACTATTTCTTCTAAAAAAATATAGTTGGATTTTTTTTTAAAGCAATAATTACTATGGAAAAAATAATGTTGAAATAGGGTCGTTTTATATTTTCAATTCCCTAAGGCTTCTAAACTACAAGTGATATTTACACGGCTCTGTCGCAAGAACATCGACAATTCATTGATCTTTAATCGTATTGTTTAAAAGTTAGTAAAATGGAAATTTGGTCTAATAAAGCATCAAAAAAACTGAATTTCCGCGAGCGCGGCCGTGCCCGGGCTGCGAGCTCAGTGTAAATTTAACCGTCGAAGAGGAAGGCTGTGTCACTTGCTCTCGCGATCCATCTAGTTACGGAAAATTGTTATAGTACCGGATCCCGCGAAAGTTCGATCTGTCTTCGTGCGTTTGAAGTGTATTTTAAGAGAGTGTAGTTCGTTTTTTCACACGACTACGCTATGCGACATAAAAAAAGGAATCATTTTCATATAGAATTAAATTCAACTGTTTTTTTTCGTATTTCGGTATCTATTAATTTTAAGTACTTATAAAAAAAATAGTCATTGCTTAGCATTCCCGGACACATTTGGATACTTAGATATTCTCAGTCATGGGCCCACACCAGACAGGATTCCCAGAAAATAACACTTTTGGTGTAGGTTTTAGGGCCCTTCTCTGTGAAATATTAGAGTACCTTAGGTATTTCGGTTAGTAAAAAAAATCTGATAATACAGACATTTAAGTATGATAACGTCTAATGATCTTTATTAATTCAACCCTAAGAGATATGAATATCGTAATGCAGAACAAGTATTGTTCGTTTGAATACCATTGTAATATTCGGTAAAACGCTAATTTACGAATACGAATATTTATTGTAAGTATTCACATTCGTTGGGTCACTAGTACAGTACATGACATATGACATAAAAATACATTATCAAAAATTACAATAATTTTCTAGTTCAAGAAGGCAAGTGACAATTTTGGCATGAGGGCTTATTTATGTCAACATAGTAAGAATACATATTTGCATCAATAAATTTCCCACTTCATATTTAAATCTAAATGAGCGTTAGTAATAATTGACATATCTGCCGGGCCTAGCTAGACATACCTAGCCTGGCCATAAGTTCTGTTCCAATTGTTTACCGTTTATAAAATAAAAACCTGATTTTTATTACATATCGTTTAAAAGCCATATATTAATAATAAATAAATAATAATAATAATAAATAAATATTAAAGGACAATCATACACAAATCGACCTAGTCCCAAACTAAGCAAAGCTTGTACTATGGGTACTAGACGATGATATACATAATATATAAATACATACATAGATAACATCCATGACCCAAGGACAAATATTTGCACAAATATTTGCCCCGGCCGGGATTCGAACCCGGGACCGCCGACTCAGTAGGCAGGTGTCTACCAACCGAGCCAAACGCGTCGTCAATGATCAGATTACAGTTGAATTAATGAAAAAATATATAACTTTATTTAGACTCATCGTAATGCCCGGACTTGATTTTTGACTAATGCTCAGAATTTATCTCTCTAAGTTTGCCAGAGGGCAATGAAACGATCTTGGATCAAATTAATCGATCGCGGAAGGAACGCCAAAACCCAAATAGCTTACGTAACTCAGACAACCGCTAAACTAAAGTAGGGCTGACACGTTTGCCGCATGTCAACCAATCTGCAGATCAAGAAATTTACACCCACCCAAAAAAATTCGGAACTTCTAAGTTAACGTAAAAAAAAGATACGGCTCTTTATGCCGCAAAAAAACGTATCTACGCTGGAAAGGAAAATTATCCAAGAGACACGGTGCTAACTTTACAGGAGATCTAAAAAACTACGAACTTTTTCAAAAAAATAAAAAGTTATCAAATATTCTGTGGACCTACTTTTTAGGGTTCCGTAGCCAAATGGCAAAAAACGGAACCCTTATAGATTCGTCATGTCTGTCTGTCCGTCTGTCCGTCTGTCCGTCTGGCTGTCCGTCCGTATGTCACAGCCATTTTTTTCCGAAACTATAGGAGCTATACTGTTGAAACTTGGTAAATAGATGTATTCTGTGAACCGCATTAAGATTTTGATGCAAAAATAATAAAATAATAATAAATATTGGAGGCTCCCCCATACTTAGAACTGAAACTCGAAAATTTTTTTTTCATCAAACACATACGTGTTGGGTATCTATGGATAGGTCTTCAAAAATGAAATCGAAGTTTCTAAAATATTTTTTTTCTAAACCGTATAGTTTGCGTGACAGACACTTCCAAAGTGGAAAAAAGTTGGTCCCCCCCCTCTTACTTCTAAAATAAGAAAATGAAAAATCTAAAAAAAACATATGATGTACATTACTATAAAAACTACCAACTAAAATTGTTTTGAATGAGATCTAGTAAGTAGTTTTTTTAATACCTAACTTTGCACCTAATTTATATGGGGCGCTATACATACCAGGTGCAAACTTAACGTAACCACTTAGGGATGGAAAGTGTTCGTACGGAACCCTCGGTGCGCGAGTCCGACTCGCACTTGGCCGGTTTTAAATGAAGCATTTTATAATGTAGCTTTTGTTATTTTGTCTATTAATGGAATAATTTAAAATTTAGCATCGCTTACGCAAAATGGCTGTCAAAATAGAATTAGGTAAAATTATCTAAACGACACGTTTCCCGAGATATTAGTCAGGTAAAATAGTATAATCTACATTTTACACAACAATCAACACTTTAAACAATATCTATGTGCATACGATGCTCATTTTATATTAACAATATCATGTTTTTTACATGTTGCTTTTGTTATTTTGTCTATTAATGGAATATTTTAGGATTTAGCGACGCTTACGCAAAATGGCCGTAAAAATAGAATTAGGTAAAATTATCTAAACGACACGTTTCCCGAGAAATTAGTCAGGTAAAATAGTATAATCTATTACACAACAATCAACACAGTTAACAATATATATGTGCATGCTCATTTTATAGTCAGGTAAATATATAAATGTGCATAAATCAGCATGAAATAAATCAAGAAAAATTATCTAATCGCCTTTGTAGGAAATATTTCAGACATGAAAATCTATTTATCATACAATAAAACCTCACGATTAATATTTTAATTAGAGGAAAATATTTATTAATGTTTAAAATATTTATCAAACATTAAAATTAATGAAGTGATATTTAAAGTTCTCTAAGACAAAAACTTATGGTCCAATTACGCAAATACAAAAAAAAACTGCTTTAGAAATGTTAAAGGTTTATTCATCAGATATCACGTGAAATTTCAATTTTATCAATTTTTATGTGTGATCTGCTGAAAGATTTCCAGTAGTTCTAGACCAATGTATGGTAGCAAACGATAGCTATGACTAATGAGAACAGCACAAGAGTTCTCAAGACTGCAGTCACTCGGTACTCATTAAGGATTTTTTTTAATCACGAACTACGTGAAATTTCAAGTTTTACAATTGCAATGAGATAATATCTTATCCTAACAAGAATAACAAAACTACCTACAACTCTGTGTGGTATAAGTGACGTCTCGTAAGACACTGTTTGAGTGAGATGGCGTTTGGGTCCATCAAGCGAGTCCAAAGTAATGCCTTAGCGCCACAGACACAGATTTACACCGCAGATGGCGGCCTAACGGCCTTTATAAATATATTGAATTACTACTAAATGTGTGATATTTTATAAAACAGTACCGGTAAAGTTGTCTAACTACCAATTTAACGAAAATATTTGTTTTTTAGTACATTCTATGCGACAAATACGACTCAATTGTCATTCAAGCAATTCAAGATAAGCGACAGTAGTCGATCAAAGTCATATCAGGTAAAAAAGGATAAGCGACAATGGATTCCTAGTATCAAAGCAGGTAAATTTGGATAAACGCCAATAGTTAAGATACGACAATCAGGTAATTTAATCTATGTTATTTTTTTTATAGAATCTTATATCGATTCTGTTTAATAATGTGGAAATACCACATTTTTACTTTTTGGCTAATGCGCATAAGCATTTTAAACACACATGACACAGAGGGCGCTCCAGTAGCGAAGAATTATGGAATCAAAGATTTAGTGTGATTGACGTAACGATATGATAGCTCAGTTGGTAGAGCACCACGCCGGAAACTTAGGGTCGTAGGTTCGAGTCCTGCTTACATTGCAGTGGATCACATTCAATTTTTCTTTCATTATTTACCTTTATGTTAATTTTATCATAAAGACATAGGTAAAATGTCTCAAACGATATTACAATATATTTTACGATCAGGTAAAAACAGTTAACCAACAAGTGCAAGGTTAGTTGCAATAAAGAAAAATCATCCAAGTTGTTTGATCTGTTTTGAAAAATAAGTAAAAAAGCTCTAACGTTCATTATTATGCAAAAAACTTTTTATGTAATCTCCATTTTGCTAAAAAAACCTCAAAAATCAAGTCGATTAGTAGAAAAAAAGTAGAGATTCTCTAAATCACCGACGGGATAAGCGACACAAAATATACGTATACGAGACCCAAACCCAACCCATTCGATGCAGAAAAATCTGCCGATCCCAACAGTGTGTATAACTCAATATCCCCAAAAATGTCGCTTAGATAAGTTCTCCTTTCCAGCATCGGCATATTTTGACACTCAAGTAAATTATCATTTATAGGGTATCCATTGACCTTGAACATTGAAATTAGCCAAAAAAATCGTCTAGTAAAATATCGTCAATATCATCAAGTATAGGGGAAAATCTGAGAACATTACTAATGTAGTCATAAACAACTATCACTGTTTATAAGTAGGTAAAGGACGTAAATCCGTTTTCCAACGGTAAAGTTGAGTTTGTCGCTCTATTATTTATAGTTTATCTTTTCATTAGAGCAGCATGACCCGGGGAATAAAGCTGTGCCTCCACTACTATGTTAAAATATCGGTTCATCCGCTGGGTCACGATATGATTTATTTATTAAAAAACTATATTTTTAATTTCTGCATGATTTTACACGTATAATCAAGAATCTTGTCGGCATTTTAACTATTTTTGGTACCTAGGTACCTACACATACAAAAGAAACTAAAAAGTATTTTTCGATGCGAGACTTCCAAATGGCCAATTTCACTTATTTTTTTGGAAAATTCGTAGCTTTAACGCATTTTATTTTTAATATTCTACTGTAGTGGGTAAATAAATTTTTAGTAATCTGCAATAATTATATCATTGTTTAAATGATTTATTTTACTTCGAGATTTTTCAATGCCTTTAAATATTATAAGGTTTATTCATCTTCAACTCTCGCTCGGACTATGCGAGTGTATGAAACTGCTTGGACGCCACTCAACGAGATTATGAACGAAGTAATGTTCCGGGGGCGCACGGTCGGCGGGGGGAATAACGTTAGGCTCCGCCCAGATCCTCAAGGACGTTGGGATTAGGAGTCGCCTTAAGTACTTACACCGTGTTTGGCGAATGTCTGAGCTATATCTACAACCTTGGTAGGTACTCTTGCGTATCTCATAATTTCGGATTCGATCCCGCAAGGAAACTCTGAGCATAGCTCGCTCCATTGCCCTTTCAGTAACTTTGAGCCTTCTTATGAGGCCCATTGTGAGCAGCCACGTTTCAGTTACGTATGTCATCAGCTATTCGGTAATCGTGAATTCGTTATCAGCTAGATCAAACTATGGCCATGCAGATTTTTACTTATGAGTTGCCATTCTGTGTCTTTTCTATTATGGCCATGCAGATTTTTACTTATGAGTTGCCATTCTGTGTCTTTTCTATTGAAATGCCAAATTCAAAGACTCTTAACTCATTATACTCTAATGCATAAATAAAATACCGTCCATCATGAGATCGTCGATTTTGACTTAAAAAGCAAACGAAAGGATAGGTTGGTACTTGCATAGTTACTAATTAATACAAAAATAATAATAATATATATACACACATATATTGTCAAAATCATAACCCTTCCTTGTGGCTTTACCGTAGTTGGGTAAAAACAGATAGGTATTGGATATATCAAGCAATAAAATTCAAGTGACTCGAGACACAAAGTTCGCATGATTAATTCAAATGCCATTAAAACCGCAATATAAGCTAAATTTACTGCTATTGCCTTAACACTTCTAGTTATACTGATTACAATACATTAAATTATACAATTTCAACTCAATAAATAGCTTGCAGTAAAAACTGAAATCATTGCGTAAAGTTGCAATAAATACTTAGTTTCTACATTATTTACGAAAATAATCTCCGAAGTTACTTATTTTTCTTTCGAAAAAATCGTCTCAATTCCATCGTTCTAAGGTTGAAAGTCATTGGCAAAGGGAATCATAATACGAGTTTTATTAAATAGTATCTGGCATTGCACGTATAAGTTACTTACCCGCAGACAAACACGCGGACAATTTAACGATGTGCGCTCGCGACATTAGCTGTTTAAGGTATAACTGTTATTGGTGCTTCTGTTGTGAAGTAAAACGGTGTATCTGAATATTGACTCAATAAAGACGCGCGCAGCGTCAAATGCATCTCATGCTCAGCCTTGTGTTTTTTACCGGTGCCGGTTTGTAGAAAATCAGACGCGTCGGATTATTACGTCGGATTGACTGTTTGCTGAACTGTGATCTTGAACACCAACTATGTATTCTGCGTTTCAAATTATATCAGTCGTGATTGCTCAATCCAGAATTTCTAGGCTACGTCGTTTTTACGGCGACTACAAAACACCATCTTTCATGCCATGTTATGTGCTTCCAGTTAGGAGGCTGATTAGTGTCGATTGACAAAGGCATCTACACTCTTTAATCTTACAGGGATAGTACGAGTAATTTCGAGAAAAATCTTAAAAGATTTTTTTCAGGACTTTGCTGCCCCAACAGCCATCCGTTCTCCGGGCTATTCGGCCTCGGGCCGCTTGGCACTTCAACCGTGCAAGTAGAATATCTAAGAAAAATAATACGTTTGAGGTCTTGCCTGACTACGCAGTAGGGAAAAAGACGGTTACGCTATTGCCTGTTTTCTCCGCTACAAACGAAAGTTGGGGGACGTTCAATCGTGTAGATACGGAGCCGGCAAGCCCTTTTCACGGCAAACATATGCAATGAACTAAAAAAAATACACCACTAAAAAAAACACTCAGCTGTTTGCCTGTTTACTAACAGAGAGGCCACGTTTAAAAAAAAAACTTCCTGGCCTAGGCCTACATTTTTGTATGAAATTCCTTTACAGTTCTCTAGATTTGTTCCGCCCAAAACGTGATACTTTGAAGTCTGTTACGACGCACGTTATGACGACATTTCATTTCATAAATAATGACACAAAGGTAAATTAAGAAAGAAAAATTGATATTAATGCGCAATAAGCATTTCAAAAACATATATGACGCAGAGGGCGCTCCAGTAGCGTAAAGGATTAAGGGATGAAAGATTTGGTGTGATTGACGTAGCGATCGGATAGCTCAGTTGGGAGAGCAATGCGCCGGAAACGCAGAGGTCGCGGGTTCAAACCCCGCTTCGATTGTAGTAGATCGCATTCAATTTTTCTTTCTTAATTTACTTTTGTGTCATTTCATTATTTATAAAAATAAAAATGTTGTATTACCACATAAAAAATATAGAATCGATAAAAAAGATTCTATACAAATATTTCATTTTTCATGTTTAAGAAATAGTACATTACTGCAGACGCCGGGAAATAAGGGCTTGCCGGCTGAGTAGAGGTATAGACGGCCGACCGTAAGGGAGGCCGTCTAGTGATACGAAGCCGGCAAGCCCTTTTCACGGCTAAGGCATGTATAGTGCTTTTCTCAAACATATGCAATGAAATAAAAAAATACACCACTCAAAAAAACATAATTCAGCTGTTCAGCCAGTTCAGTTCACTCAGACGCCATGTTTAAAAAAAGTATTTTTAATTTTCCCTCCAATCCCTCTATATTTTTTTTCTTTAATAAGTCCACGTGTGTAGTGTGCGAATATTAGGGCCATTATACACAACCTGATAATAAGAATCATAGTTTCTATAATAAGTAAAATAAAGGCAGAGGATTTTTAATATTGTCTATGGTCTCTGGTGACTTACGTATAGACGGTATTTTCAGTTCGTGTGTACTAGGCATTAACACGGATATTGTTGGTCCGATGGCTGAATGGGTAGCTACTAGAAAAAAAATATATATCAGCTGTTCATACACACAGACGCCATGTTTACATTAAAATTAAAAACAAATTACTTCCCGGCTTAGGCCTTCAATTTTGTATGAAATTCCTTTACAGTTCTCTCGAATTGTTCCGCCCGAAACTTGACACTTCGAAGCCTGTTCTAACGCACGTTACGACGATATTTCATTGCATGTTTGAGAAAAGATTATTTATTTATCAAATGTCACATACCCGCTTCAGCGTATACAAGGAATAAGATGTCGAGCGCGTATTAAATTTGTATGTTTCCAGTAATTCAACCTTTTTGCACCAATTACGCATTCCGATACATGCTATAAAGTCGACGAGCCATTGCGGGCAGGCATTTTTATCGTCTTGTTTATCACCGCCGGACCTATCAGCGATATGGCGAAGACCAGTGTTCGGTTTTTAGATGTTGTCGCTTAGTTAATAACATGTGTTTCGCTTTTAAGGAGGGAAATGCAGTGTCAATAATGGATTACCTACAATAATCAGTTTTTCACAGAAAATAAAAGGCTTGAAAGTGAAGAAATCGTATTTCCGAGAAGAACTGGATGTGTTACTATAAAAACAATGAAATTGCTATAAGGTAAACGTCCCTGTGCTCGACACGCTAATGCCTAATAGTTGACACCATGCTGTCACCTCTATTGCTAATGACAAAGCATTCAAGATGGCAACTATTGGGACAGTGTCGAGCACAGGGACGTTTACCTTAGATGTGCATATAATATTTGAGTTCCTTCGATTCTTCGTGGATTTCGTCATCAGATCTTCACCAAAATTTTACGAGACCAAACTGGAGATGCCTCTTCTCTAAGAAAAATATTTTTTTTCAAATCCGTTTATAAATGACGGAGTTCTGAGGTAAGAAACGTTAAAAAAAAACCGCCCAAGTGCGAGTCGGACTCGCGCACCGAGGGTTCCGTACAAACACTTTCCATCCCTAAGTGGTTAAGTTAAGTTTGCACCTGGTATGTATAGCGCCCCATATAAATTAGGTGCAAAGTTAGGTATTAAAAAAAAATATTATGGTTTTCGTAATTATTCCTTTATCTATGCTATAAGACGTTGCTTCGTACCAAATTTCAAGATTCTGAGTTCACGG
The DNA here is from genome assembly GCA_947623375.1 of Apotomis capreana. Taxonomy (NCBI): domain Eukaryota; kingdom Metazoa; phylum Arthropoda; class Insecta; order Lepidoptera; family Tortricidae; genus Apotomis; species Apotomis capreana. The sequence goes on along the minus strand of OX392505.1, from coordinate 5,408,925 downwards.
GAAGCACCCTGTAGGTTTTGATTCCCTTGCAAGTGTCGAAAATTTGCGGCATAAACGGCTGTATCTTTTGATTGCGTTGGCTTAGAAGTTTGATTTTTTCACAGCTTCAAGGGACAGTAGACCTGAGTAATTGATATAAATTTCAGTTTCATACCTCCACGCGTTCCTGAGAAAAAGGGTCTTGACAGACGGACGGACGGACGGACAGACGGACAACAAAGTGATCCTATAAGGGTTCCGTTTTTTCCTTTTGAGGTACGGAACCCTAAAAACAACCGAATAGTCGTACTCCTATTTTTTACATGTTTCCTCCTTTTTGAAGTCGGTTGAAAAGGCCTTATTGATAGCCCTCAGTCCGAGTGAGAGATCACTCCCCCAAAAATCGTTCACGTCAAAATGGAAAATCATCTACAAACTTACAAAAAAAAAAGAATTTTGTGACCCCATTCCAGTTCAGGCTACGACCGCGCCTGAGCATAGGAACATTATCAAAATTGTCGGACTAAAAAAATTACTCTTAAATACGGGCAAGCTAGTTTGATGAGACAAAAATCCTTTTTTAGTTTTTTGATTGGGATGATTAAATGAAACGTAATTGCGCGATAAGACGAGAAATAAATTAAGATGCTACTGATTCATTGGACTTAGGCAATCTTTAGATTAGCTTAAACTGCGGATGTCGGAGATGACTCAATCTTTGCACAGTTATAGTAATTAATATTATGTCACTGACACAGTGAAACTAGTGCTGTCAGTTCTGAGATCTCTAAACCATTATGTGACTTCATTCATAGCTTAACTTTTTAGACATCACATCCTAGAATATGCTCAGTGCTTTCTGGGCTACTATGGAGTTTTTTTTATTTTTGTATTTTACTTTTATTTTTTAAATAAATGTTGGTAGCACACTCTACATTCCCGTGAACTGCATACATACATACATACATACATAAATAACACTGATTACAATGGATCTTTCGCGATATTTCATAGTTATAGTTCATTATCTGACGTATCTACGTAATTACATACGCCGTGGTCTCAAAATAGTTGTACTAGTGAATCAACAAGTTGTTAGTGGAGAATTGGAGATCTGGGGGCACGGCAGTGCCCCCGCCAAGTCGAGCAAACGCGCTTGCCGGCACGCCGTAACATCCTTTTCTCGAAGCCATTCAGACCATTTTCAAACTCTCAGTATTTCATTACGGACAAAGCTAGAAGCCTGAATTTTTAATGACCAGGAGAGCATGATATAACCTAGGCATATTCCAAATTGCATTCAATTTGAACCAGTAGTTTAGAAATTATTGCCAGTCAAAGTTCCTTAATTTTGTCACTGATTCACTCACTGATTCACTGACTCACTTATATATGATCATACGAATTCTAAGTTACTTCTAGCAGACACACAAGCTTGAAATTTCGTGCTCTATTACGGTTTGGTGTACAAATCATTAAAAAACCTAAACATTACAAAATTTCCGTGTAGTTTTCCAGTTATGCGAGCTGCATAGATAAATTTGTATTTCCTTATGAACCCTGTAAAAAATTCACGATTACAAAGTTAACTTTGCGGTTCATATAACCTTCGGTTTAGATACTAAGACCTCAGGCACAGAATACTTATTACCTAATACATACAGAATGGACACGCTCATCGCCGTACCGAATTGAGTTACCTCACCCCGCAGGGGCAGTGAGTTGGAATCGTGATGGTAGCGATGATGATGATGATCATGATGATGGTAGCTGGTGGCGGTGGTGGTGATGGGGGTGCTGGTGATGATGATGATGATGATGATGAAGCTGGGGACTGGTGTTGGTAATGAGGGTGTTGGATTGTTCAGATGATGATGGTGACTGGTGGTGGCGAGGGGCGTGTTGGTGATGATAATTATGATGGTGGTGGTGGTGGTGACTGATTCTGATGAAGGTGGTATTGGTGATGATGATGATTATGATGACGACGATGGTGGTGACTGTTGGTGATGATGATGATGGTGGAGTGGAGGTGACCGGTGGTGATGATGGGGGTATTGATGGTAATCAAGATGGTGGTGACTGGTGGTGGTGAGGGAGGTGTTGGTAATGATGATGATGATATGGTGATTGGTGATGATGATAATTATGATGACGACGATGGTGGTAACTGTTGGTGATGATGGTGGAGTGGAGGTGACCGGTGGTGATGATGGGGGTATTGATGGTAATGAAGATGGTGGTGACTGGTGGTGGTGAGGGAGGTGTTGGTAATGATGATGATGATGATGATGATGATGGTGGTGATTGGTGATGATGATGATGGTGTTGTTGTAGATGATTAATGATGATAATGATGATGAAGATGACGATGACGATGATGATGCCAATGATGGTGATTAGGTATGATGATGGGGGTTTTGATTCAGATGGTGATGGTCATAGTGGTGATGGATGATGACGATTGTGATGGTAATGCTTGTGGTGATGGTGATGACGATGGTTGTAAAATCAACATCCTCACAACATTACTACCACGACCATTACCACAACCACATCCCCAACACAATAACCCCAGCATTACCATACCACTACCACCATCATCGCCGTCATCATCACCACCCTCATCATCACCATCGTCATGAGAGGAATCATGAGAAGGATCATTATCTATAATGAGAGGGGTCATTATGGATCATGAGAGGGAGTGACAAGTCTGTGTGGTTTACATTTAGTTAATGTCAACTTCGGTAGTGTTAAAGTGCAAAACTCCGCAATTTCGGAGTATAATAGACTAAGAAGTAATTACCGTCCTGGCTTGTCAAAAATCGCTTCATCAAAACTTTCGAGAAAAGCCCACAGAGACAGAGAGTGGGCTTTAAGAAAGACAGTTGCGGATACACAGCTAGTAGTTCGGTAGAAGGTTGCGAGACCTGCAATTTTTTTACATGTTTAAGCTTTCTTGTATTGGTTTGTCCATTGATTAATAAGTCAAGGTACTGATTCTACAGTTACCGTGGCAGTAATGACATAATCTGCTTAAATATTGCCAACGTTTGCTAGAACCATCATCATTAGTCGGGGCAAATAGACGTGTTTGTATAACACCAATTGCTACTAGGCACTTATGTTATGAAACATAGAGAACTTTAGATTATGATGAAATTAATTAACTGTTTTGTTTTTTTTTTTTTTATTGTACGTCTTTAATATTTGTCGACCCTGTATCTAAAACTGTACTAACAGTTATGTACAAAAAAAGCTAAAATTATTATGAACTAAAATAGATTCAGGAAATTGCTCACTTGCGGCATGGTACCGAATATGCTGGCAGCATTCCTTCGCTGAACAGCTATGCCGTGCCGATACGTTGTGCGAGGAAGCTGCCAGCTTTATGTAATTGTATACCGTCGTATAGTATCTAATACCACAAGCCTATTAAAGCTTACTTTGAGCCTAGTTCGATTTGTGAATGATTAACCAATATTTATCTAAATAATTTATTTAAAACTTCAAACATCAACAGTCCCTGTCATCTTTATTATATCCTGTACAAAATCCTATGCTCAAACATCTGCCGTTTCCGTCTAACATGTTAATCCCACACGGGCTGTCAAAACACGCTCAAGCGCAGATTTACGCGCAGGCGCACTGGGATCAGTAATGGCGGAGTGAGTAATGCCACAGATCCATGTGTCTGCTATGATTAAGCGCTTTTAGATAATAATATTGTGGAACTATTTTTTTTAGGACATGACTTGAACTGTATCAGGGCTGCTTAGCCCTCACTGCCAGTGAGTCGGCCTTTGTGTGGGAGTATAACCCGCTAATGGGATTATCTCCTCGCCACAGGAGTAATTTTGGGGGAGGGAGACGCGGGCGCACTGGGCGCATGGACTGCGTCGTGAATGAACTGAAACGGGGCAGCCTGACATAGGGCGGGAGGAGAGGTATTATGGAACTAGAAGGTGCAACTTTGTATGCGTAATCTTCTTTTTTAGGGTTCCGTACCCGGGTAAAAACGGGACCCTATTACTGAGACTTCGCCGTCCGTCCGTCCGTCCGTCCGTCCGTCCGTCTGTCACCAGGCTGTATCTCAACAACGGTGATAGCTAGACAGTTGAAATTTTCACAGATGATGAATTTCTATTGCCGCTATAACAACAAATACCAAAAATAAAATAAAATAAATATTTGAGGGGGCTCCCATACAACAAACTTGTTATAGATTATAATATATATATATGTAGGTATAGGTACGGAACCCTTCATGCGCGAGTCGGGCTCGCACTTGCCCAATTTTTTTTCTTTGCTGTGGTTAGGTGAAAAGTATTATTATGTCTACGTATCCGTCTACCAAAATTTATTACAATCTGACCTTCCGTTTCTACGTGATGAGGGGATAAAGAAAATTTTACTTTTTTTTTTATGTCATAGGGGGCAAACGAGCAAACGAATCGCCTGATGGAAAGCGATTACCGCCGCCCATAGACACCTGCAACACCAGAGGAGTCACAAGTGCGTTGCCGGCCTTTCAGGCGGGAATACGCTCTTTTCTTGAAGGTTTGAAGGTCGTATCGGTCCGGAAATACCGCAAGCGACAATTCGTTCCACAATGCAGTCGTGCGAGTTTACTACCTGGGGGCTGATGCCGCGCGCTCATAACAAATTTTGCATCGCACTATTAGGATTTTTCTTGAAAAATGATCTTATTCTTCTTCTTATAGTGCCTCTCCAACTAGTGAAGGTTGGCAGTCAGCTCCGCATATTTCTCTCGGTCTTTGGCGAGGTTAAAAAGCTCCGCTGCACTGGTAACTCCGGTCCATTCCCGGATGTTTCGCAGCCATGATTTCTTCCTGCGCCCGACAGCTCGTCTTCCAGCCACTTTGCCCATGATTATCAATTGCAGAAGTTCGTATCTTGAGTGCCTAAGTACATGACCAAGATAGGCAACCTTTCTTCTTTTGATGGTCTGCATTAATTCTCTTGTCCTCCCAACTTGACGCAGAACTTCAACATTGGTTACTCGGTCCGTCCAGCTTATGGCCAACATCCGTCTATATGCCCACATTTCAAATGCTTCTATAGGTTTTCGGAGTTGCTCTTTAAGGGTCCAGGCTTCACATCCGTATAGAATTATGGGCCATATATAGCATTGCAGGAGACGAGTGCGCAAAGATATTTTGAGGCTGCGACTGCAAAGTACCTTTTTCATGTTATTAAAGGCACTACGGGCGATTTCAATACGGGTTTTTATTTCGAGGTCACTGTCCCAGTTTTCATCCACCCATGTGCCCAAGTATTTATATTTACGCACCCGTTCCAGTACCTTACCCTCTACAGAAATCAAGGGGTTTATAACCTGTTTCTTTGTGACTACCATGATTTTCGTCTTGGAAACATTCATACGTAGACCAGCCTTCACACTGTATTCATTGACACGGTTAACGATTTGTTGTAATTCAGCCTCTGTGGGGGCTATCAGGACTGTGTCGTCTGCATATCGAAGACTGTTGACGATACGCCCGTTTATCTTGATGCCACAGTCGAGCTCTTCCAGTGCTTCAGCGATGATTGTCTCCGAGTATAGGTTGAGGAGTGTTGGTGAGAGTACACATCCTTGCCGAACGCCTCTTCTGATCTCCACTTCGTCTGTTTCTTCCCCATCTACACAGACGGTCGCTGTCTGGTTCCAGTACAGATTCTGAATGATACGTACATCTTTGCCATCCAACCCAATATCGTTCAAGATTGCTATAAGACGATCGTGCAGCACTCGATCAAACGCTTTTTCGTAATCGATGAAACAAAGGAAAACGTCTTGTTGCATATCTTTGCATTTTTGGACCAGCACTTGTAAAGCAAACAAAGCCTCTCTTGTTCCAGCTCGAAATCCGAAGTGACTGTCCCCTAGCTGTTCATCACATCGGACTCTTATTCGTGCATGAATAATGTTAAGAAACAGTTTTAACACTTGGCTCATAAGGCTAATCGTTCTGAATTCTTCACATTTTTTGGCATTCTTCTTCTTAGGAAGTGTGACGAAAGCTGATTTCAACCAATCGGCTGGAAACTGTACCGAGCTGTATATAAGGTTGAAGAAATCCGTAAGACTCTCCAAATAGTCATCCTCGATGAGCTTGATTACCTCAATATAAATGTCGTCAGGTCCGGCTGCTTGAAAAATGATCCCTTTTTTTATTAAGATTGATCGAGTTGAAATGTGATCTGGCGTAAAATCTGACGTGACAATCTTAGTGTACAAACCGATAACAAGAAACTAGGTATACATAAACAGATTCCGGTGTTAACATGGCTAAAGCGTGTACCTGGATTTCCAGTCGATCTGCGACCCTAACCCTGACGAGGTTGTCAAAACCTCAGGGAAGTAATAAAAGTTAAAAAAATTTAAGGCGTAACTTTGTGAAAGAGACCAGGAATCGCACCCTGTACCTCTGAATTACCGGTAATAGTGGTCCAGCGTGTTAACCTTTCCTTTTTTTTTTATGTCATAGGGGGCAAACGAGCAAACGTATCGCCTGATGGAAAGCGATTACCGTCGCCCATAAACACCTGCAACACCAGAGGAGTCACAAGTGCTTGCCTACCCGGAGGACGAAGATAGAATGCCTCTATGCTAGTAATTTCACCGGCTATCTTACCCCCACACCGGAACACAACAATGCGAACATTGCTGTTTGGCGGTGGGTTAGCAGGCAAGACGGTAGTAACAATCCGGACGGACCCTGCACGAGGCCCTACTACTCCAGAAACTCCTGGTGGAAACGTGGTCCCTAACGCCCAGATAACCTTTCAAATTGTTACTTACCTATGCTTTGTGTGTCGATCTTTGCATTGTTTACATGAAAGGCTAATTTACACCTTATTTAAAAAAAATAGACATTACATGTTTCATTTTACAAAGTAAGGTAACCTTTCTTTATAGTAACTCATTCAGTTGTTCTTGTGAAAAGGTGATTATTTGTAGTATTTTATTCTGTTAGTAAAAACTGGTAAGCTACGTCCAGGTAGGTGAATACGGTAAGGTGAATTTAGTCAGCTAACAATTTAATCTAGAGTCCTGAGTCCTGATGGCTGTACCCATAGCAGGCGAGGCCGAACGCCAAAAATGTAACACATTAATTACCTCCGACGGGCACGTTTGAGGCGACGGCCCGACTGGCGTTTAATTGCGAATGAATTATGAATGTTTAACATTTAGCCATTATAAACGTTTCCGTTGTGGGACAAAGAACGAGATACAGCGGATACTATTACCCTAGCTGTACACTACTCGCAAAGTTGGCAAAAGTATGGGTTTCCACAGCAAAGTGCCTGTCCAAACGATCATATCCGCAACTTCCCGGGTAGTGCAGAGTTAGGGTTAGACACTGCAGCAGGGCTAGCATATTTTGCCGCGACTATGGTTGCTGTGTGACACTGACACGGCATCACTTGTCTTGGTCATACGCTATTAAAAGGAAAGTGTCAGTTTTTGCTGCGTGTCACAGTTGTGACTTAGAACTAGACATGCAGGTTGCACTGTTGGATAAAGACCTTTCTTTCTGTGATCATAGAACGGTCCTACGACACGCGAACTCCTTACTCAAAATCGTTATTACATTTGAATCAGAAAAAAGTGTCTCATTTTATATGACAAAATATTTTTAGTGCGTCACGACACGTTCATAGATACCTATAAAAAAAATAAACAACTTTCGTAAAAAGAGACGCGGCTTGAAAGTTTGTGTCACTTTTTTCTCGTTTGAGGTTTGAATGTACAAACGATTCTGACAAAAACAAAACTAAAAAGGTTTTTTTGTTTAAACGCCAACTTCTTATATCTTGGCCACCTCGTCCCACGCAACAGTTGTCCAGTCACCCCGATCTGTCATCCGTGACCGCGGCCATATTTATCGACGTTCAAGCCGATTGTAAATGTCAATTAGCACGTGATGTATGCATTTATTGGACGGACGGCCGGATTTATGGATACTGCTGTTAGTTTGATTGTAATGTTTAAGTCGAGGTTGACGTCTCTGTTGAGCTTCGCTAGGTGACTGATCTTTATTAGTGTCTACTTTATATCCGGCTTTGGTATTTTTTATGTTGATGATATTATTTCCTACGAGCACGGTAGCACGCTCCAACTAGGTTTTAGTATAAGGCCTATAAAAAACAGGAAAAACATTTTCATCATTATTGTTTTTTTAAGCAACAGAAAGACCTGTATTTTTTTTATGAATAAGGGGTTTTTTTTTTATAAATATCGGACAACCTCACACAAATCGATCTAGTCCCAAATTAAGCTCAAGGAGGCTTGCGTACTAGACGACGATATACGTACTTATATAGATAAATATATACTTAAATACATAGTACAACCATGACCCAAGCACAAATCTTCGAGTTCATCTCATCACACAAATATTTGCCCTGGCCGGGATTCGAACCCGGGACCGCCGGCTCAGTAGGCAGGTGTCTACAAACATATTCCAACATATAATAAACAATTCAAGTGTCTTAAAAAACGACATCCATTACCCAAGGTACAATAATTAGCATCATAAGTCGTTGACAAGGTATGCAATTTGACATGCCATATTATGGCAGTAGTAAAATTGTGAGCTACTTTGCGAGGAACCCGCTGGAAGCTGGCAGAGCAGGACCGGTTACAGTTTTTTTTTGGGGAAAACCTATGTCCAGGGCCTATTATGTAGTATTACGTGCTAAAAGCAACGATCAACCATCGTAGGCAGATAATAAAATGACAAAGCATCCGTCACGTTTTGCCAAAAACAAATGTGAATGACATATTCTTTGTCACTTATTTATTACGTGATAAACGCAATCATCATAGACCCCCAGCAATCATTCATGATGACACAAGTTTAACTTCTGTAATTCGAAAATATGGTTTTTAATCTGTGTTTTATAACGCTTAAAACGCTGTCCGCCATTTTCGCTCATGATAGTGACGTCATCGTACCTGTAAAGAAAACTGAAGGTCTACCCCGACGACTTCGAATAGTGCCGTCCCTCTCGATCTCCTGTCAAAGTATATTGGAGTGAGCGGCATGGCACTATACGACGGTCGACATTCGAATATTTACGCGGAATTCTACGTCACGCCACGGATTAGCAAAAGGTAAAAATGGCGGATGGCGTTTTTGGCTGTTCATGAAATTTCCTATATTCAATTAATAAAATGTAGCTTTCTAGCTTTCACAAAAATACAAGACATTTTTTTTAAAGCTAGTAAGATCAATTAACCGTATAAAATATATTTTAAAAATGGGTCTACTAGCCTATTGGTGTAAACAAACATGTATCTGCCCCGACTAATGATGATGGCTTTACCAAACTTATGGCCTTTGTGCAGATTATGTCATTACTGGGTACGATAAAATTATCAGCTATATTTTTTTATAGATCTTAAATCAGTTTTCTATGGAGAAGGATCATATTTGGATATTTTTATGCATAAAGGAACCAACCGACAAAGTTCTTATTATATTGAACCCTCTTACTCTAACATGAAGTACCTACAAACTACCAGAGAACTACAGACCTATCTCGCTGCTGAGTACCTTCTCGAAAATTCTTGAAAAGATAGTTAACGTCCGTATCACCAGATTCCTTGAAAAACATGGCCTTCTATCACCCCGTCAGTTTGGCTTTAGGTCGAATAGATCAACTGAGGACGCGGTTACGCTGCTGACTGACATGATATCTGGGAATCTGAATAGGAATCTCATCTGTACTGGGGTCTTCTTGGATCTGGCCAAGGCCTTTGATACCGTGTCACCCGTAATCCTCTTAAATAAACTTGAACGCATCGGTGTCAGAGGTCTTGCGCTGAATTGGTTCAGGAGTTACCTTTCTGATCGTAGCCAATTGGTTAAGATAGGTGCGCATAGAAGTGAGCCTCTCCCGGTGCATTTTGGGATCCCACAGGGTAGCATTTTAGGCCCGACTCTCTTTAACATATATATAAATGATATACATGATATAGAACTACAGAATGCCCAGGTGATATGCTATGCTGACGATACCATTGTTCTATTTCACGGAGAGTCATGGGAGGATACTTTCCAGGCAGCGGAGTTGGGGATGCTTTCAATTAATAAGTGGCTAAAAAGAAACCTACTGAGGCTAAATCAAAACAAAACCAAATACCTTTGCTTTCATAAAACCGCTGCCTCGAAACCACCCGACACCCTAACAATTAAAATCCATTCCAGTGACATGTGTCTTTCAGAACCTTGTAGTTGTGATCCCATTGCACGCTCTAACATTATTAAGTATCTCGGAATCGTGATGGATGAACATTTAAATTTTAAACACCATATTCAGTGTCTGTCTAAAAGGCTAAGGAAAACCATTGCAGTCATAAAAACCCTTAGAAACTCGGCGGACCGCAAGGTGCTGACAATGGTCTATAAAGCTATTGTTGAGTCCGTGGCCAGCTATTGCGTCAGTGTTTGGGGCAGTGCAGCAAAATCTATCATGTTAGTCGCGGAACGCGCACAAAGATCTGTACTGAAAGTGATGCTAAAGAAACCGTTTCGCTACCCGACTACCCAGCTGTACAAAGAAGCGCACGTCCTGAACATTCGACAACTTTTTATTCTCCGCACTTGCATCGCGACCCATAAGCGCCTGATCGGTACGAAGCTTCACAGAGAAATGTTAACAAAACGTATCTATAAACTTAATCCACCTTCAGTCAAATCCGTATTTGCAAGGAGATTTGGAGACTGTGTGAGAGCATCTGTTTATAACTCAATTGCAAAATACTGCGACATCAAAAACCTATCTGTTTCTGATGCCAGACGACTTATTGGTGACTGGCTTCTGACCTTGAACTATAGTAACACTGAGAGCATCTTGAAAATTCGCATGATTTAGTGACACATTGTTTTATTGCATAGTTTTATCAAAGCTTGCTTATACTACGAAATTAAGTTCTTAATATAATTAACTAGTTTATAATGTAACTTTCCTTTTAAAATTTAACTTCGGCAATGATCCAAATAATATATATATAAGTACAAATTGGTTGCCCAAGATACAGGCTGCGCCTAGTTTGGGAACCCCTGAATAAGTACTTCATGTTATTGTTATTTTGTATGTAATTCTTTTTTTGTGTGCCAATAAAGTTATTTTTACTTTACTTACTTTAAACACTTATTGTCGATTGGTTCTAGTTTGCATAAATACGTCCATTTAAGGAAAAATCATAAAAGGGTCCTTAGTTCTTTCATCACGCCGAAATGCCTTGACGGATTTTTACCAATTTTAGTGCAGGGATAGCTAAAGATTAAGTATACCAAGAAAAAATATCGCGGATGAAATTGCGGGGGCACTTTCTAGTCTTCTTTAAAATGGTCATTGCACATCCGATTTAAATCTACCACACAGTTATATCTAGATAATATAAAACTAACTCTTAATAAGGTTCAGGTGATTGTAAATTGTAATACACCTCTAATTATAAAACATTTTATTTTAAGTGCCGTTATCGACTAACTTCGTGATACGGATTTCGAAAATAATTCTCAATTTTGGGATCTAAGATGGGATGGCGTGGCAGTTTTGGAAAAAAACGTATTTGCCTCTACTTGCTATGTTATTTGTTATACGTTTTGTAAATTGGCATTGAAGAAAACCTTACATTTTTGTTTCAAAATTATTTTAAGTCCTTATTAATTATCATATCTCGTAATTATCACAACATACAAAACGCGAAAACAATGCCTTATTAACAGCTTTATCTTGTTTTCTGGAATACCAAGTGTTTAATTTGATCGTAATGAAAATAAATGAGTTTTGAATAAACAAAATCCCTTCCTAATAACACGGGGAAGGAATTTAATAACACTTAATCACCTTAATCAGCGTAATTAAGTGATTTTCACGTTAAAGCTATCATAATGCGATCTTGTTATAAATAATTAATTCTTTTATTATATGAAAAGGGCGGAAATGTATAAATATGTTGGGTATTTTAATTTAATAATTATATATATTGCCAGTCAAGGAAGTAAGTAGTTTCTTCGTTGTGTATGTGAATAAATGAAATATATGCATGACTGAATGCGATAAAAAAGATTGTTTTTGAACTTAATAAAAAACTTATCTGTTTTGACAAATCAGCCGAATGTGTCTTGTGAGTTAACACGTTAAGTAACCTTTGCCCGTTTTACAAACAAAAAAATTATCCATTTGTATGTTTTAGAATGAATTCCTCAATAACTAAATGTTTGTACTTAAGCAAAATATAAAACAAATATATGCTTCGAGTAAGATTCCAACCTACACGTCACCACGGTTATTTTGGCTAGAAGGGCGAACTTACACCGAATCTATCAATGTTAGCTCAAGCATGAATTTTTCACCCTGGCTAATTCAAGTGTAGTTTGAGATATGCCAAAGAAGCGATATATCTCAAGTATATCGCCTTTAACTTTAACTCGATGCTTGCTGAAGCTTTTCAAGCCATTCCAGTCAAGTTAGCGCCTGATGTCTATGGCGTCGCATACACATAAATGCGGCGCAAACATAGCGAAGTGGCAATATACTATATCTACTAGGGATATCACCACTTCGGAGATTTCTCTGTGATACGGGAGAGGTATATTTTATATGGAATTAGGGCCCTGCTACTTCATATAGGTACTGTTAAATATGACTTAGAGTGGCATCTTAGCACTATGAATATCATTAAAATTTGAATTTCAATAACAAACGTTTCTGTTTTTATAGAAATTGATTCTTCAACATGTTGTGGACTGTACTAACTATTTTACACCTCAATGGATCATGGCAAGTTAGTCTATCCTCAACAAGCGATCCTCTAGATACCGACCGATAGCTGATCGCCATTTGCATACAATGCGGTTCTGTCCGACTGTCCGGAAACGAGTTGCCGATTACATCTTTAAACAAATGGGGTATTAGGTGCGTTCCTATTTTTAAATCGTCGGGAAATAGAAAGGGTTAAAGGGTTAGATTTAGATATTGTTAAAACGAAAGGAACAACAAAATAAAATACCACCGAAGGTGCCACTTAAATGTTTGCTTCGACCCATTTGGTGCAGGGGTAGCGGGACAGCCTACTGTGCTGACGGTTCTGGGTTCGAACCCCAGCAATGGCAATTATTTGTGTGATGAACTCGAATATTTGTTCCTAGGTCTAGGATGTGTCCATGTGTTTACTCATTCATATTTATTTCTATTATGAGTTTACATAATATCGTCGTTCAGTACCCATAACACAAGCATAAAAGAGCTTGATTTGGGACTGAATCGATTTCGGAAAGGTTGTCTGGAAGAGGTCGCTCTTTAGCGATAAGACCGTCTGTTGTTTACCTCTTATAGTAATTTCTTGCGTGATATTTCTCCTGTATGTTTTATGAGGTGTGCAATAAAGAAGTACTACAAGTATTTGTATTGTGGTCTGATATTTTTTTTTTTTTTTATATTTGCTTAATTTGTGTGATGAACTGGAACACAACTATTGTTTTTATAATATTAGTGGGATAATTTTAGTGGGACTGTCTAACTCGACGACAAGTGTCGTTCTGTTAAAAGCTAAGCCGTTTACATGGGATAAAAGAAAGGATGTTTTTTCCAGGAAAATTTTAAAATTAGTAAATTGTGCAAACTGCAATCGATATTAATAAAATAATAGCCTTATTGATCCATCTATTCCCGAAATTTGCGCTCAGCAACACAGTTAGATTCAATTATATAGATTTGTTTAACGCTTACCATATTATCATTCCACATACGCATCGAACACTAGACAGCTACTTATATTCTTGTACCTTAACACACCTGCTTTCCCATATCGGTGACTACGAACCGCAATAAATCTTTATTTCAAAGCATCCGGCCCCTAATCGCGCATCGCATTTATATTTCATCCACTCACGCGCATACATTTTAAATAAATTATCAGCGAAATCGTTCACTAATTAATACGGAACATATTTTTTACGACTCCGTCAATATTTTTTATGAATCTAATTTATATCGCGGCTTTTTATGTGAAATGAATATTTATGCGTCATAATTTATTGTATGTGTTTGTAAAGTATGTTTTTGTAATTTTAATGGAATTAAATTAATGCTGATTGAGTTGGTTATGTGTTTGACCTCGTTTCGCTGTTTGTAAATTAGCGTTTTGCATACATTAGTGCCATTACTTAAGTTTTGGCTCGTTTGATTCGAATGGAAAGATATCGATTTGATTTAGCGTCAGTAGTTTCAATTTAGGTATTTATATATATTGAACAGTATGGGTGACCAATTTCATTTGAATTAAATATGTGACACTGATATCTATTATTTAAAATGTCGTATCGTTGAAGTACAAATGACAAAAGCGAGCTAATGCTGTTTAATGCAGTCGATAGTAAAATAGTTCTAATATAATGCCATGATGAGCTAAGATATTGCTATTATATATCTTGCAAAATCACTTTAGTGCCTTGTAAGTTTGCTGATATTGTAGACAAATAACACATTCATCGACACGGGTCTATTTTGAAAATTGCATGCTGCGACACAGACAGAGCTCATACAAAAAAGTCCTAGCTATCTAAAGCGGCTCCAGGCAGTATTTATCTTTATATAAAAACTTTTAAAAATGGTCGGCTGTAGACAAAGTGGCAAAAACGTGGTGCTACGAGGGTCCCAATTTTTAGCTATCGACGTACTGTCCGTGAAAGTGTATAAACTGTACAATAAACATCTGAGTCGTTTTCATAAAACATGTAGATACTTAGTTAAAGGCTATAATTAAGACGAATTAAGAGTGTAATGAAAGCTGCCCATATCTTGCCTACGTATGCCTACTTTTATTACACAACGGACGAGATTGTAGTTTGGTTTTAGGCCTTTAACTATGAATATGTTTTTTTTAAAACAACTCATCTAACATGTTCGTAAACAAAAAACAACATAATCATAATTGACGATTAAATTAAAAGTGTCTGCCGCTTTTTTATGACTCAATCCTAAAGGTCAAAACTGACATATTACTTCCAAACACTAATTTGACAGTAGCGATAAATAACTTAGAGTCAAACAAAAGCGAAGGCAAAAAATGGCTTCTGTCAAAACTTTAATCTGTGACCTTGTGATTGCTTTAATTGGTCATGACCATGACTGCAAAATTGTTTCGGTAGACAGTGATATCTACGTGTACAGTCAGCATTAAGAGTAGCTAACAATTTTAGTGTGGAATTGACAGAAGGTAAGGTGCGGTAAGACTAACATAGTTTATTGTCAAATGGGATAAGACTTACAGTTAATTTGTTATTGAAAGAAAGAAAAAGAAAGAATACTAATTTATTGCCACAATTTACACAAACTTGGTATGTGCCTACTAAAACGTCTAAAACTAGCAAAAAGTAATTAATATATATATTAGTCCATGCATAGGCTAGCTTAAAAACTAAAAGTGTGTATTGGACTGTGGCAGTCTTCTCCTGGTGATAGTCTTACACCTTACTTTATGCCAGTAGTAAAATTGACAGCTATTTTTGATGCTGACCGTACCAGTACTCGTATATCAAAAAATTCAAGTATCTGACAACGTTTTAAGTCAAAACAGTAACTATTATTGGCTCAGTGAGATGTAGATCTTGCGAATTTGTATTGAAATTACGTTTTTTTTACGTTTTTAACTCTATATCTGCGCCATTAAAAAAATATAACAAATCTGACAACAGGATTATATGTACATAGCAAACCTACTCACTACTTATGAAAATCTATTGAAAAATGCGACCTATAAAACAGGCGAAAATGTGGCCAACTGAACATCAAAAAATCCAAAATCCCGGGCATATGAATGATTTTACTGTAAGCAACCATACTGCATCAAACGAGCTGTTTCATACGCTCATATTAAAAGAAAACAGTTGAAGAATTTCATGACTCTTTGGAATTCTCACAAGTCACTTGTGAATTTGAAAGCAAACCCGTAGGTCTTCACTGGTAAGCAATTTGATATTGATAGATCAGTAAGATACTTGGAGTTACTTTCGAAGCCAATACACTATTTGATGAAAGCTCAAATCAGCTACTCTTCATGAAACGTTAAAAACGATTTGTTAGTATGAAGTTTCTATTCTGGCTTGTGACGTCATAAAAATCTGTAGTCAAAACACATCTTATTTTCAGTTTTTGTCTCATTAAAAATAGTATATTATACAAAAGTTAGTGGTATTTTATTTGGTTCCGTGTATTTTTGAATGTGTGACTGGAAAAGATGGTAAATTCCTTTTCTTCACCTATGCCTACTACATAAAATACCTACACGTATAGAACAGACATGCATGTTAAAAAGCGATAACCCTGCAAGCCCATGCAGGCGCACGTACTTTATAATTACATACAAATTGTATGCTATTAATACCCATTGTTCACACAGGTTTTATACAATTACGTCTAACTCGCCTGGTTTTGTATTCGTAAATCATTAGAACAATAGCTGTAAATGCTAATTTATCTACGTAACTACTCGTATTAAATTACAGTTCAAATACTATAGGGGTGCAGACCGATGTTAAATATGCTATAATTATATACATACATAAAAAACCACGCTCATGAAATAATGAAATCAAATTAAAAAATAAAAGGGCTTTGAATTATGTGACTTCAAAACTACGCAAATATAAAGGAAACAAACGTTAATTTGGAATAGTTATCAAAATCCTCATAATCGGGAATGGACGAAATTTTTAACACCGCAGTACCCCTGCCAAGATGAAAAAATTATCACCTCAGTTTGGTTACCGTACGAAATTGTAAAAGGCGGGGAAAATAATTTTCATCTTTATTTTTTAAGCTACAGTAAAAACTTTTCTAGAAATGAGAGTATTTACTATACATAAACAATAATTCAAGATTTTTTTTAAATTCTACCGTTTTCCATTCAACAAAACAATACTTGTACATTCATTTACTTAAAGGCTCTCTTTCACGGTTATAATGGGAATTTAATTATCAAAGGATATTGACTAAGTATATAATTTAGGACAAATCATGGCCGCGAATGTTAAAGAGTTAAGTTAATTTAAAAAGCATACTAGTTTTTTTCCAAGTTTTCGTCCGAGTACCTACAATTAAAAAACAATAAGGGTTAAAAAACCTTTGGTATTTATCTGTAAAGTGGTGTATGTCAAAATAGTTCGGCGAAAAAAGTTTTAACAGGGACATGTACTTTTACTGGTTTTTTTTTTCGTTGCAGCGGGCCGCCGTTAGACCAATGCTCATGAAATAAAGTCGAAAAGTGGTAGAGTAATTTATTAGCTGACTGTACAAGTGTACATATTCCTCACTGAAGAAAATGTATTTGAGTTTACCCTTATTCACCTTAAAAGTGTAATAATTATTAATACTAAGCACATAGCATATGTGCAATCTTGCAAATTCTTTGAATCTTTCAAAGTCAAGACTGTCAAGTCCACACGGACTAAATTCGAGGTTTGTAATGGCAATGGTTCGATATAAGTATTACCTCTATAGATATTGATACTTTAGCGATAATGGTAACTTACATTGCCAACGACTAGGTATATTATGTCAATGTTAATCGAATTAAGCTCGATTGTTATTTATATTCCAACCCATATAAACCTTTTAGTCCCAAACGAAACAGGTACTTAAAAATAAATACATTTGACCTTGTTAATATAATGTATTGGGTCCATTTCAATCTCACGACGCCATTACGGGCAGTCGACGAAATAAAACTGTCACTAAGACGAACGGCTGTCGTTAAAATATGACAGGCTTAACTTTTTCGGAGATCCCCGGTTAAAAATACGGAAGCTGGTATTTATATTGCTGTAAAGTGACCTATGGCTGATTCAAGTATATTTATTATATTGTAAAATTCTAGATTTGTTCCATTCCAGGATCGTTTTTGGTTTTGTATGGGCGCCGATTGCTATGCCAGGCTGGCGCCATCTGTTGGTCATGTTTTTTTGACCCTCTCATCACGCTGAAACGGCTGGACGTTTAATCAATTTTAGTACAAGGGTACCTGGACAACTAAAGATGGTTTTACAATATTTTTTTCCTGACAATAGAGAAAAAAAAGTACGTGGACGAAGTTGCGAGCACCTCTCACCTTAATAATGTATTTTTTACTTATAGCATGAAACCGTCCAATTTTGCTCCAGAGGGTTATTTAGCCCGCTTGTAACATAATATAAACTAAAAATTGGGCTATATTTTCACTCAGGTATTAAGAAAAATTAAATGCGCTATACTATGTCTATCTTATAACGGTATCAATATTTCTGCATGTTCGTGATATTAATAGGTAGGTACATTATAATGTATTAAACTATTTTATGTATGATAAAGCACAGATCGAGCAACTTATTTTTATTGACCACGCTGAAGAATGAACTAACGCATGATTTATTTGTTACCTATGTAGTCAATAGATTAAATGACTTATGAACGCTATTACATTACGGCACATACTTATTAGAGTCTCATCTACGGAATCAGCTAAAGTAATCACACTACGTGCTTGACGCCTTTTATCCTATATCATTCGCAACGATAGCAATAATCGGGTATATTACGTTGTCTGTTCATCACCACGATATATCTACATTGCCTTTAATTATATGACTTTGTTATTGCTTTCAACCAAAAACCCCATGAGCCACAAACATTTCCAAACAAGTTGCACTCTTGTGTTAAGAATATACGTTTCAATGTAGTTGTTCTAGTTGATGTTTGTATGACGTTGCTTTGTGTATATTGACGTTTATTGCAGTTTGACATGCAATGCTTTGACAGTATCTGCCGTCATTAGCTCAATTCGAGTTGTCACAGTTTTATCACCATTTTTTATCATGACAAGGCAACTTTTACATGTTTTAATGTACTTACTTTATTAATTACATGGGGGTTACAATGTTGCTAAGTGTTACGAAGAATTGTTATTTTCTATGGACTAAGATGGAATTATGTGTATCAAAGAACGAGTGCATTCACGACATTTTTAGAAGAAAGGGTGATTATATTGTGTCTTAACATTTAGTTCCAGTAATTATTTAAATAACCATAAAGTTTGAGAAAACTACAATAATTTTTCATCATGTTTTTTTTTGTTCCATGTTAGATGCTGCTAATTTGTTAAGTTGATAAGATTCCACTGATACGGTTAAAATATAAGTTTA
The DNA here is from genome assembly GCA_947623375.1 of Apotomis capreana. Classification (NCBI taxonomy): domain Eukaryota; kingdom Metazoa; phylum Arthropoda; class Insecta; order Lepidoptera; family Tortricidae; genus Apotomis; species Apotomis capreana. The sequence goes on along the minus strand of OX392505.1, from coordinate 5,389,723 downwards.
AATGGGTACATTATACATTGAAAGATGATCCTAACAGAAAATATACTGCACGCAAAGAGTTTCAATTGAATGATGAAATAAAGCAAGGTGCTCTGGGGTATATGCGACATATTTTTAGGCGAGTGTAGAGTATGTTAGGGTTTGGGCTCGTAAGTCAGAACTTAAGAAGTATTCCTTCCAAGTAATGAGATCTTTACAAAATTGGATATATTCATAAACGCTTTGTGAAAATAGGGTTGTAATATGTTGCTTGAATTTCGAAATAAATTTAAATAAAAAATTAAACATTTTGAATACCATTTTTTAAGGAGTGGGTAATTTCGAAAGTAAGTTGGGTAATTTCGAAGGTTTGTAGAAATGGTTTTTATGCAATATGAGTTTAAGGATCATATTTCTTTTTAGTTCTAATTTACCCTCTGAAAAAATCCCGCTGATTCACGGTAAAGATTTTTTTTTTTGTTAAAATCACAAATTATTTTCAAATTTCTCCCGCGCTGTGATCAGTCAACGTCATCATTGTTTTTTATGAAATAATGTTTCTTTTATATGTTTAATAATCTAGAAATTTGCATTTAGAGAATTCAATAACTCATTTATGAAGAAAACATTAGTCTTACTCTGATAATGGATTGGAAAACCTAGTTTGGGGTTATTTCGAAAGTACATTTTTTCGAATTTCACCCGTGGGATAAATTCGATTGCTTTTTTTAAACTACAGATAGACCGTTATGCTGAACTCATTATTACGACAAAAATGACAATGTAACGTAAAAACAAATGAACAATCATTTAACTTAGCAGGTTCCCGAGTTATGTGGTATGGGGTAATTTCAAAAGTCCTCACAAGGCACTAAATCGAACTATTTTTATTTAATCGACCGCAACACACGTGCGCTCACGACTAGCGACACGAAGTGAACTGAAGCGGGGGAGCAGATAAACATGGCGTCTTGACAAGCGTTGCAAGCGTAGTAATTGTTCCCAGTTTAGTAGATATGTGTGATTTTCGACTTATCCCCATTTTCGACTTTACCCCAAAGCGACTCATATACCGTTATAAAGAAGCATCAACAAGCAAGTGAAAAAGAAACTGGATACGTATTATACATACAACAAAGCTACAACGTAAATACTTAAAAGAAATTAAACTGTTGATAGTTATTTTATGCATTAGTGATGAGTGTGATAACCTGACACAATGTCCCTGACACTCTAAAACAGGACTGTCATTAATGTCATGTACGGAGCATGTCGGTTTAGAGCGAATAAAAAGTAATTAATTAATTTACAGTTTTATTTCGCTCCAAAATATAACAATGGCGACGAGAAAATAACGTAATACGCGTGTGGACTATATATAATAAAAAAAAAGTGAAAGTTTAAACTTGGTGTTAGTGATAGTAGAACTTAAAGTGAGGTTAATTTCCAAATGTCTCTAAGTGAACGTTTTTGGGGTGATATTTCCGAGAAAAAGACAAGTTTTGTGCAAAATTTAAGCAAAAAGGAGCTATTACAACTATCAACAGAACTACAGGTTGAACTCTCCGGTGAAACAATAGACGATTGGAGGAAAATACTAAGGGACGTGATTAAAAGTGGACTACTCTTACAAACCGTGGAAGAGCCTGAAAAGATCCGGGAAACACCGGAATAACAAACAATGGCGGTGAATTACCAAATAGAGCCTTTCGATGGACGTGATTTTTATACATTCGAGGTGCAACTGCAGTGTTTAATCACCTTAAATAATGTTCCGGAGGACAAAAAAGTGGCACTGTTGATCACTAAAATCACACCAAGAGTATTAGAAACCCTTAATCATTTGTGTGCCCCCACAAAACCAACCGGAAAAGACATACACTGACCTCGTTAAACTATTGGAAGATAGGTACAACAAATCCACTTCCATTCCTGTGGACCGGGCGGAATTTAGGAAATGTAATCAAAAGGCGGAAGAAAGCATTGAAGAATACATAATACGCTTAAAGAAAGCCGCAAAAAAAATTGAACTTTAAGGATTTAAATGACCAGATCAAGCAAAAACTCATCGATGGAGCATATTCATCGCTAGTTAAATTTGAACTATTAAAGAATGGTAACCAGACACTTGAGGAACTAACTACCTTAGCCAGGACTGTGGAAGCAGCATGGTTACAGACAAAACTAAAGATGCCGACAGAAGAACCAGCGACTAGTATGTTTTTCATCAAGCAAAATACACAGAGTAAGCCGAAACAATTTTCCAATAAACCCAACCGCGGGTCATCAGCAACTGGTAAGGCGACCAAGTGTTTTTGTTGTGGTAAAAATAACCATGTTAAAGGTGAGTGCAGTTTAAAAAACAAATTTTGCTCTGAGTGCGGTCAACAAGGCCACCTGTACAAAATATGCCCTAAGACTCGTAAAATGAACCTGCTTGAAATTAAATCTGAAGTGCAAACTGAGCAAAACTCAGAAATTGAACAATCGATTCAAGGACTTTTCCCACCAAGTGATGATGATGACTATTATAATTTTTACAGTTGTAAATCAACCACCAATAAGATACCACCCTGTTTAGTGGAGGGCAGTGTGAATGGCATAGAATTAAAGTTTGAATTGGACACAGGTTCCGAAACATCAACTATTTTGCAAAAAGATGTGGAAACCTTAAATTTAATTCATGATGTAAAAAAAACCAGTATAAACTTTAAGAACTATGACCAAACAATCACACAGCCCTTGGGAATAATAAATAATATAAAATTAAAAATAAATTATGTAATAAAAAATGTTAGCTTATTTGTGGTTGAAAATTATAAACCTAGATTATTAAGCAGGGATTTACTCAATGTTTATGGCATGTGGCCATTAAAAATAAACAACAATGAAATGACAGACCCCGTCACTACCATAAAAGAAAACTATGCTGAAGTATTTACCCCAGGGTGGGGAAATTTTAAGGGTGATTGCATATCCTTGAAATTGAAAGAAAATGCACAGCCCAAATGTTTACCGGTAAGAACTGTGCCATTTGCACTCAAAGAAAAAGTGGCCCAGGAAATAAAAACATTATTAGACAATGTAAAATGAGAACCTGTCAAATATAGCAAATGGGGAACCCCAGTGGTGCATATACTGAAGCCGGATGGGTCAGTACGCCTGTGCGGCGACTATAAAGTAACCTTAAATCCACAATTAGAAATAGATCGCTTCCCATTGCCACATGTGGAAGACATTTTCAACAAATTAAGAGGTGCAGACTATTATTGTGAATTGGACTTTAAGGAGGCATACCTACTGGCACCACTGGATGAACCATCACAAGATTTAACGGTGATAGTAACAGAGATAGGAACGTTTATATATAAATACCTACCATACGGCGTTAGTACGGGGCCTGGGTCATTTCAAAGGTTGATGGCACAAAGACTACAAGACATTCCTAATGTAATTGTCTTTATCGATAACATATACATGTGCGGAAAAACAATTTCAGAGATGACACGAACACTTGAGTTGGTACTAAATAAATTGAAAGAATGTGAATTTAAATTGAAGGTTGAAAAATGCAAGTTTTTCCGAAATAGCATAGATGTCTTTGGTTATAGGATAGACAAACATGGAATAAAAATTATAAAGGAAAATATTGAGCCTATATTGAATCTAGACCCACCTGGGAATATAACAATGTTGCGCTCATTCCTGGGTAAGATAAATTATTATGGTCGATTTTTAAAAGACTTGGCAACAACACTTCACCCACTTTATGAATTTACAAAGCAGGGTACTTTTGTCTGGACTGATGATTGTCAAAAAGCACTTAATTTAGTAAAAAAAATAATTAGCAAATGCTAGAAACCTAACCCATTACAATCCAGATCTCCCCCTAATTTTGACATGTGATGCTTCTGCATGTGGGGTTAGTGCTATCATTTCAAACCGAGGTAGTGATGGCATTGTTAGGCCAATCGCATTCGCAAGTAAAAAATTAAACGATACGGAACAAAAATATACTACCTTAGACAAAGAAGCGTTTGCAATTATCTTTGGGATAAGTAAATTTTACAATTACACATATGGGAGATCCTTTGAATTGGAGACCGATAACGCTGCTCTTACTCGCATCTTCGGACCACATAAAGCTATACCCAGAATGGCAGCTAAACGTCTCCAGCATTATGCAATTTTTCTTTCAGCTTTTAATTATACCATAAAACACATCAGTACAGACAGAAATCCTGCAGATTATATGTCCAGATTACCAAAAGAGACGGATGATACAAAATATCACACATTATGTATAAATAACATTGAAATTGCAAATGTAAAATAGATTAATGAGTCTGAATTGAAAACTTTAAACTGGAAATTAATCCAAAACAATACAAAAAAGATCTGGTCTTATCAAAAGTATTAATGTACTGTCAAGATGGCTGGCCAGAAAAAATAACAGTTAAAAATTTAGAGCCTTATTATTTAAGGAGACATGAAATTAGCACAGATAGAGAATGTATAATGTGGGGTCACCGTATAGTGATACCTGAAAACTAAAGACAGGCTGTCTTAGATGAACTTTATTTGACACATTTTGGAACCACTCGGATGATTGAAATGGCCAAAGCCTACTTTTGGTGGCCCAAACTAAATGAAAATATTGAAAACATTGCAAACTCTTGTAAACTGTGTTTGGAAAATAGACATAATCCATCTAAAGTAGTTCCAAAATGTTGGCCAATACCACCTGGACCATGGTTTAGGATCCATGCAGATTTTTTGGGACCATTATTTGGGAAAATGTACTTGATTATTGTCGACAGTTACTCAAAATGGCCAGAAGCATTTCAAATGGCCAACATAGGATCTAACCTAACAATAACTAAAAAGAATTATATATACGCTTCGGGTTTCCGGTACATCTCGTAACGGACAATGGCACTTCTTTTACTAGCCACGAATTCCAAGAATTTTGTAGAGTTACAGGCGTTAAACATAGCTTCACTTCACCTCACTATCCTGCCACAAATGGGGCGGCCGAAAGATTTGTAGAGACATTTAAATCGCACATGAAAAAAAATATTGAAAGCGGTCAATCTCATAACTATGCCTTAAGTATATTTTTGTTTGATTATCGCACAACCACGCACAAAACTAGTGGAGTCACCCCAGCCCGATTGATGATGGGTAGAGAATTGCGGAATAGATTCTCACTATTGAGGCCTGCACCCATATATCAAAACCTGGTAGAGTCTCAAGAAAAACAGTTAAAGTATGCTCAAGGGGCCAGAGTTTTAGTGTTAAATAAGGGTGACTTAGTGAATGTTAAAGACTTTCAGAAGGGGGAAGAAATGGTCAAAGGGTCACATACTTACTTAAAGTTTTGATCCCTGGATTTACCTTCCTAGTCGAAGTGGAGGGATCGAAATGGAAGCGTCATGCCAACGAATTGCATAAATTGTAACTTAGTTGTAGATAGGTACTAAGTGGTACTATGTAAATTACATACATTAGGAAACAATTATTTTTGTTCTAAGAAGTATTAGTAAAACATTAGAGAACTAAGGTCCTAGTTAATAAGATCAATAAGAGCCGATGTGGCTCAAGTTAAGGGGGTGGAGAGTGTGATAACCTGACACAATGTCCCATGTGGCAACACTCTAAAACAGGACTGTCATTAATGTCATGTACGGAGCATGTCGGTTTAGAGCGAATAAAAAGTAATTAATTAATTTACAGTTTTATTTCGCTCCAAAATATAACAAGGTATATAAGTGTAAGTAAACACTTTATTGTACACAAAAATATATCTATTAATAAAACATTGGTACAAAGGCGAACTTATCTCTATAAGGGATCTCTTCCAGTTAACCATTGTCTTTGAATTTTTAGATATTTGTCGTTGATTCTTATGTCATTAATATTTAATTAGGGTATTTTAGTTATTACCTAATATTTTATTTCATAGTAACGTATCGTAAAAAAAAGACATATTTGGCCTGTGCTCATGTTGTTTCTCTGTTGAAGTATAAAATGCCGTCTTCACAATATATCGAATCACTCAAAAACTTAGATATTCGAGCCTTCGAATTAAAAGCCATAACTTCGCAATTTTATCGTTACTATCCGATCACGCCAATGCGCGTATTCATTATTCAATAAAACATTCAATATGCCGTAATCCGATACAGGGGCGATATAAAAACCGTTTTACGCTGTATCTTCATGATTTATCGACATGTAAATCATTTTAATTGCCTCGCGCGCGCATTTTTTAGTGTAATTGGCAGATCGGTCATTTTTCATCTATTCGGCTCCGGGGGGCCGCAGTATCTATTCGGCCAGAAGGTTCCGGAAACATTTTTTTTACCAAACAGTGTAGAGTAACGTAAGTAGTCAATCTATAGCAGTTTCTTCATCTTCATTACTTAGATAGTTGGCAGTCCACAGCTGTGCGTTTTTCTAGTCCTGCCTCGCACGACTGCATTGTGTAATAAATTGGCGCTTGCGGTATTTCCAGATCGATACGACCTTCAAACCTTCAAGAAAAGAGTGTGCTCCTACCTGAAAGACCGGCAACGCACTTGTGAATCCTCTGGTGTTGCAGGTGGGCGACGGTAATCTCTTTCCATCAGGTGAACCGTTCGCTCGTTTGCCCCATATGACATAAAGCAAAACAAAATCATTCTCTAGCCTTCATAAATTTGTCAGCCCGAGGGCTACACGAATGATCGTGACCAGAATGATGGGCTGAACTGACTCCAGAATTAGTGTGTAACCGATGCCTAAAGCAGTTATCCTCATCACCATATTTTTTTCTTTTGGGATCCCATTTCATTGGTGTCAGTGTCAGCGCAGCATACTTCTTTCTTTCATTCATATCACTCGTCGTTTTGTCACTTAATTCCTTCTTCTTCATAACATCTTTCTCTCAATCTCTCATTTCTTTCTTTGGCCTCACTTTTTTGTAATTCTTCCCATTCGTTCTCAGCTATCTCTTATAGGATACTTTCAAGCGACGTTCACCAGGCAGTGGGTGAGAAGGTTTAAGATAACGTCTCTTTTCCGCAAAATGGTAAAGTCGTGGAGCGGTTCGATGCCTATTAGTAAATTACGAATTATTCACAGATATTGTGGTGACACCATATTTTCGATCAGCATTCTTATGTCCGACAACGACGAAGTATGAAGATTGAAGACATAAAAAAAAAATCATAACTTGTGAATACTGGAATAAATTCTTAAGACACTGGTTCAAACGTTTGTTGCGTTTAATCCGCTCCGTGATTCTTGTCATTTTAATCCATGCTGTACTTGCCCTACTGCCACTCATCTCTATGTGCCCGTACTGCCCGTAGAGTGTACGTCAAAATGTGCGATAATTGGATTCCACTCGGCCGTGCGATGGTATGACGATTTTTTTTGGACTCTGTCGACGCAATCAAGTTCAAGTTTTATTTTATTATTCCACATTTTACTTTTGTAAAATGGCGAGAAATTTCAAATGATTTCCTTTGGATCACCCCTTGGTTTGAAATTTAATGAAAATTATTTACTCCTTTCCTTTTCATGACATAGATCCGTTTAACAACGCTGTTTGCACTACTAATAACGGAAATAACTGAATAAAAATGCTACTAAACCTAAACACAACCACATAGTTTTGAATGCTTAGATATATGACTTTTTTTCACATTTCTCGGCAATCTTATAGGTGTTTTAAAGGCTACACACCGCTACAGTTATCCATTGCATACGCACCTAACTGCCGACTCGCATGTCAAGAGGCCGTAAAGTAGTATCTCGCCTCTTCGCACCATGTCTAATCGACGATGTATCTTGTATGAGACATGTATCTTGTGCTCATTCATGTCATGCATCATGTCGTGACAGAATAGGGGCATTATAGCATGTTAGCATTATGCGTATCACGCAACTGACGTAATCACAGATACAGATGCCTTACGGATATGAAACTCTCAATACGGCTTTACTGCTACTATAGCTAACAGCATTCATAATTTGTCAGTTCGATTTTAGTGTTACCAAATATAAGGGTAGTAACCGTTTATTGAAGTTTATGTACCAGCTGCGTCGTGCGGTATGACCCGCTCATCACAGAAAGACAATTTTTTGTTAGGATAAAAAGTAGCCTATGTGTTAATCCAGAGTGTCAGCTACCTTTATACCAAAATTTATCTAAATTGGTCTAGCAGTTTGAGCGTGAAGAAGTAACAAACATATACATAAACAAACACACTCACAAACTTTAGATTTTGTCACATTAGTGTGAGAGGTGATAGTCTGGTGATCTGTAACATAGCTACCCACCTAGTTCAGACTCCAGTCTCTCACAAACGATACAGCATAACTTACTAGAATGTAATCAGTGTCACTAAAATTTATCCTTTATGAGTTGATAAATAAATACAAATACATAAGTGAGATGTGATAGTGTGATCTGATAGTGTGATGTGATAGACATTGGAACTCAGGAAGATCAGGCTATAATAGTCAGCCTATTATATACTTTTAAGGTTCAAAATTCGTATATGGAAACTTAAATGTAGCCTAAGCTGTGCCTTTGTTGCTGGACTCAGACAATTTATTGTAGTCAAGAATTGTTGGACATTGTCTTCTGTCAAAGACATAAACGAAAGTGCAGCTTGTTCTTCACCAAATTTGATACAATTACGACGAAAAAGACTGAAATCTTCCTCCTTATTTTCAATTATTTTTTCTATTAAGCCGTCACATACCGAACTGGATGTGTAAAATTGAAGATTAATGTGGGGTTATAGCAGATGAAGAAGGTAAGAAGAACAAGGAATGATGGAGGGAAGAAAGATGATGTAAGGAAAGAATTAAGCAACGAGTTGACAAATAATAGGGAAGAAATTGAAGAAAAAATATGCTGCGCCGACCCAAATAAATGTATCGTGGGACATGGTCCCGGATACGTCGATATGGAACTAAAAGAAAATGAATCAGGAACAGAAAGTAACCTTTATTTGATAACAGCTTACATTTATCTAATACTAAGTAGTTTTCACTATATTGTTCATATTAATTCAAACAACTGATTATGGCTAACCACTAAATAAACATCCATATTATTCTTAATTAATGTAGATATTTATTTTAATATTTAACTTAGTACAGCCTGGCTGTAAAATGACAGTTTCAAAGGCAGTTCTGATGCATGACAACTACATAAACTGTCAAATGCAGTCAATTTAAAAGAATGCCCAACATAAGGGTAAAACAGAAGGCCCTAAGAAATCCAGCCATACATGAACACTTTAGACTATGATTTCACCAACACTACAACAATAAAAAAATTGGTGAGTGGCGTAGATATAATTTCAATAGTTTTAATTATCTACTTAGCTTCTAATTGCCTTCATGCTTATTGTAAGATTACTAGCAGTTTTTTTTTTTATAATCATATGTCAACAATTATACTAAGACAACAATTTCAAGGACTAAATCATGCCAATCATGGCACGGCATTAGATACAAAAAACACATGCTGTACTAAAAAATGTACATTACTATAAGTAGTCATTAGTCATGCTTCGGACCAATGAGTTTCACGATAATCAATTACATATCTAATTACGTAGATTGTTTTTGTATTGCAAATTACTTTATTGTGAAAAAGTGCAATTTCATGCCTGGATGCTTATGTTTACATGATGTATGATACTTTAAATTAAAACCTAAGCTGTTGTTATCAATGTTAATGCCAATATATTATCAAGAAATGTTTTTTAAATGAGATTGAAAAAACAATTTTGTGCAGTCAAGCAAGATACTCAGAAATATAATATGCACTATTTCAATTGATTTATAAAAGGAGTCATAGTTGTGTACCTATTCATTTTCAGTACATTTAACTCAATTAATATTTACTTGTTCTCTAACTGACGTCTGTATATTACTTATCTGGGGGCACGGTAGTGCCCCCGCCAAGACGAAAAAAAAAGAGGCGGGGCACTACCTACCTTTTCTCGAACCGTTTCGTCTCATTTTCAAACCCTCATAGTTTCGTCCCAGTTAACACCAGAGCGCCCAAATTCACAGGTTAAGATGCAGTTAGGGAACATATGAAATGTACTAAATTTCATTGATCTAGCTTTTATACTTTAGGTTTTATTGGTACCTAAAATACGCCGATTTTGCCACTCACTCACTTATGTATCAAAACCTCTGGGGTACTTCCCGATGACCTAGAAAGCTGAAATTTGGTATGTAAGCTAGGTTTAGTACACAAACAATAGAATAATTCTGAAACTTGGAACTTTTACCCCCCAACCCCTTAAACTAGGGGATGAAAGTTTGTATGAGACTTTCGCAAATTTTGATACTAGAGGTCTGAAAATTTATACCTATTGGGCTCATTGTTATAAATAAAATACACATTCTAGGATTTTTAGAAAATCACCCCCCCACCCTTAAAATAAGGAGATGAAAGTTTGTATGGGCTTTCCATAGGTAATGGGGGATAAAAGTGTATATATATATATGGGGCTAAACGTAAGTATTTCTTAAATACACAATTATTATTACTACTTACTTAGAAACACTTCAGCACAAAAAAAACATATAAATTTAAAATTACCTTACAAAAAGAAATGAGATCCCACCAAAAACATTTCATGTAAAATTGGCGGCCAAGACTCACATGCTCATAACGCTTTCGCTGTAAAAAAGTGGTCAGATCCCTCGAAAAGCCAAGCCCCTAAGCCCTGAGTTTACTGATCCTACACCTTGGCTTCAAAAGTATGGCTTGGCCGTTTCATAAAGTACCGTAAATAAGTTTAACGGACTGTCCGGCCTATATGGTAAGGAATTAAGTTTAATATATTTTATCATGAAGACATAAACGCAATTTCTTGATACCGTATGGGCCAGACGGTTCGTTGGACTTATTTACGTTACTCTATGAAACGGCCAAGCCATACTTTTGAAGCCAAGGTGTAGGATCAGTAAACTCAGGGCTTCGGGGCTTGGCTTTTCGAGGGATCTGACCACTTTTTTACAGCGAAAGCGTTATGAGCATGTGAGTCTTGGCCGCCAATTTTACATGAAATGTTTTTGGTGGGATTAACTTTTCTTTACCAGCTTTAACTCAAATGTCAATAAGGTACTTCTGCTTTTTCTAAACCATCCTGCTTTGTATATTACTTATAGCAAAAAATAATAGAATTCCATACCTTAACATCTTTTGAAATACCTCTATTATCAACACATCCATCCAAATTAATTCAATTACAATACGTATCAACGTTATCCATCAAAGCGAACTAAGACATCTTATATATCATTAAAAAACACAAATCCATTATACAGTCGCATTAACAAACAAATGTTCACACTTGACCTTTCTGTACACCGATATCAATCTTTCCATGAAGGCTCATTATTACTTCTTGACTCACTTGAAAAAACAGTCCATATACCACATATTCAATAGCAATAAAACTCAAAACAGAATTATCTAACCGTAAAAGTAAATTTGTAAAGCGAATATTTTACAAACATTATACGTGCATTCGATTACATCTTATTCATACAAACATGAAAGTTTAGATTCACGTAAACGAAGGTAAAGGAGACATTGGTCGTCCTTTGATAAACCAGGGAGGCATTCAAAAAGGTGTCGTGGAAAAGTTAATTTATGTTAAACTCGTCCGCGCCGCGATTATTCAAGAGCCCGCCGATGGCGCGATAAGGAAGATTAATCGAGTGCGGCCCTGGTAAAAAACTTGGACTTGGTGTTTCGTGGGTTCTGTCATACCTCATACTGAATGAAGCCTTCCTTCTTTATTTTGAGTAATTCCTTCCAGAGGAGACGCTGCTAGAATCGTCGTAAGCAACTTTATTTATCATGGTAAATTGACAGGCTAAAGCAGCTCGAGACAATGTGAAAGTGATTATATTCTCAGAATAGCTCACATGAGGATTTAGCTAAGAGTATTTACAAAAAAAGTTAAAACTGTCTGTGTCATTATTTGAACATAGCTTAAGTCGCCATTCTTTCACCATGGTTATCCTTTGGTAAGATCCATGGTTAACAGTGGACATTGTGTAAGGCGATTATTTGTAAATCACTTTAACGACGCCGATAAAACAACAATCGCAATTCCATATGCCTCATAACATAAAGTAATTACGGCAAAAGTCCCAGATAATTATTCTGATGACGCCGCGCTAATGCGCCAGGACGAATTGATGGTGCCAAAGGTAGAAGATAAAATTCAACTCAACCTGAGAGTTAGTAACCACTAAGATCAAAAGAGGAATTCTTCTTTAGTGTTATATTCTGGGTCCAGAAGAATTTCTGTGTAACCCTGCTTCATGACACTTGTGTGATGCTGTCTACTGACGACCAGCACGAACATTAAACATCAACCAGCCTTAATTATCAGCTCCGACTACTATTGATCAATAGAGGGCCAATTTAGTTGTATTTTACTTAATGGGATCGTTATTTTACAGTAGCAAGCTTGCTACAGGAATACTTAGGGTCCAAGAGAGCTCCCTGCGAAACCCCAACCACAGAAACTTGTGTGGCGCTGTCCACCGATGCACGGCATGAACATTCGGGGATTAGATTTATCGCACGCCCGCGCATGCCGATGCGCCATCAACAAGCCTTAATTATGAGGTTCAGGCACCATGTTCCTTTAAAAAATCGTTGAAGAATTAAGATTGATAAATATACTTACTTTAGACACGGACGGGCCATATGTCAGATAAGGCGAATCAATAAAGTCCTAAATATTGTCTAAGTTGAGTTCAGCTCTTGTTCTTCTGTAGCGAGTTAAATATATTTAATATAACAAATTCTATAAAATATTACTTTTTCAAGTTATTAAGTTTGCAAAAAATTCAATGAATTTAAGTAGTTCTCATTTCTCATACATGTAATTATTATAATAAGTGTTTTTAATTTAAAGATTCGTGAGCATGGCAATTTAGCGTGTTATAAAAGAGTGGTCTTTTGTAATAAATATTTTCCTCAATTATCAAGCAATCTTCTGACAAATCATTGTTTTTCTTTATAAATTCCAATATATTTGAGAAAAATTCTCAGCCAGGCAACGACCAAGCTTCAAGGTATCTCGTATCGTATCGTAAGTATCTGATGACGCGGTTGGCGCAGTGGTTAAGCAACCGCCTACTGAGCCGACGATCCCGGGTTCGAATCCCGGCAAGGGCAAATATTTGTGTGATGAACACGAATATTTGTGCCTGGGTCATGGACGTTCTATGTATTTAAGTATTTATTTATCTATATAAGTATGTATATCGTCGCCTAGTACCCATAACACAAGCGTTCCTGAGCTTAATTTGGGATTAGGTTGATTTGTGTGAGGTTGTCTGATATTTATTTATTTATTTATATTTATCTTTTATTTATTTATTTATTGCATCCATACATTTTGCTCTTACGGTAGTACTGTTATAATTGTCAGGTTGATCTTACTTGACTGCCAGACTATTGCGTCTGTTTTAATTGTCGATTTTACTATATTTACTATCTAGATTATGGTTATTGTTTCACTTGTCTTCAACTATTCATATATATAGTTATATTGCTATTTATTTAAGAACACCACTTGTTATTATAACGTTCCTTGTACGGTGGGCTGCTTCGGGCGCTCCAGGGATTGTTATCAAGTGATTCGGATCATATATCGGACTACTATAGTGTGAACTGTGTTTTGGAGCGTGTTTGTTGGTGAGATTGTCACGCCGGCGCAGAACGGGACGCCGCTTGTTGTCGCAAGTAACATATTCACACATATTACACAAAACATCAACACATACCTACTTGCGGCCGTGAAGAAATTCGGCGGAAATCCAGGTTAGAAAAATAGATTAAGTTAGGTATAAGTAAATAGGACGTGCATCGCGTTCCTTTGTTTCGCGTTAGGCAAGATCGTTTGATAATTATCATCCATGGGCCCGTGATAAGTTCGATTTGTGTCTGGCGGAAACATAAATTATTATTCTTTAATGACATAAGATTACATGTCAACGAAGGAAAGCTAAAGCTACTACTTTATAAATCATTCTTAAGCTCAATAAATTCGTTTGAGCCCTGACACCTCACACCTGTAAACATACTTAGTTAACATGATCATTCTGGCATCCGTCAGTTCAGTCCATCAAATCTCCACTGTCAGTTTACTGCCACTAGTTCATTTTCTTCATTTAAAGAGGGTAACGTCTGATTTATAGACAGAAAGTGGAGAATCTAGTCATAGCTAAGATTATTTATGTATACCCACTTTTGACAAATAAATATTCTCATTCTCATTCATTCATTCTCATTCATTACTCGATCATTCTCTCGTCATTCTAATCAGCAGGGCTAGCATATCTTGCCGCGACTTTGCTTGTCGTGTGAGTGAGCATCTCTTGTCTTGCTCGCACGGTATGAAAGGAAAGTGATAGGTGGTATTTTTCTCATGCGACAGAGAGTCGTTTGTCAAAGTTAAGCTAGACGTACTAACTGATGGACTGAACTGACGCCATGCTGATCGTGTAACGACTTGGGTATCTACATCTTGTTCCACAAACCGGATGATGTATTAAATTAGAATCATCAATTCATCACGTTTCAAGTGTGGTCCGAAGTGAAATCCAAATTTCAACAGTTAAAGTTATCGTGTTATTAGCACTTGTCGAGTAAACACGGTAGGAGTGTGCTAATGCAACCAAATTGAAGTTAGCGGCGAACAAACAGACGAGCAGTCGGCAAACACGCGGGCACGAGTTGGTGATTAGTGCTGATTGGATACATGTTGTTGAAATCGTTTTTGTTGTCATCTATATACTGTGTGTGGCGTGTAGTAGGAGCAATAAAATAAAACATCGATGCTAGACTTCAAACTTCTTATTACAAGACTCGACTGATTAAAATCAGATGGTATCGCAAGATCTTTGCGGCATTTCATAATCGAAATCGTCAGATATGATGACGTGCTTTTTATCCGACTACCGCAAAGAAAGAAGGAAGGGGTTACTACGGGGTATTTCCTTTAATACACTTATCAAAAACCCAATGAAATGAAAAGGGGAATATTATTCGTAACTATTTTTGGTTATTAATTTGATTTGACATTCTGTTGCAGCGTGATTTCCACCATTATATAACTTTTTTTTTTAATATCATTAATGTTTTCGATTTAGAACATGATGTAAATAGTCCATCTTAAAGAAGTTAACAAGTTTATTATAAAATTCGTGTGAATTTGTGAAAAATGCAAAGTTATTATTTCTGAATTGTATTTTTCTGTAACTTTTATCTTTCAACACAAGCCCTAAACTTTTCATAATTTCGCTGTATAAAGTACATTGGTTGTTTATTTCAGTATTCGATCATAGAGGCTGAGAAATAATTAATGTGATTATAATAAAAAAATAGTCATAAATTAAATTGTAGGTTATTCCACTCGATAGAAACGTTACGTGTATAAATATTGCATGTAATGGACAAACAAAAAATGATCACACGGTTTCAATACATTTATATACCTCTTACATTATTTTTTTAAAGGTTTCCAATGTTAAGATACGCCTTACGTCAAAGGTATGTACTTATTTATTTTTGCAACGAACTCTTTACGCTATTTTTTCATTCACACATAATCTCAACTAGTCCCTTACGCCATTTCTTCATCAATATAGTGGATACAATGAATAGGTAAATTAAAGGTAAGGGACGAGACTACAGAATACTCTGTCTGTAAGGGACATCAACAGCGAAATAAGTTGGTGTAAGGGACATGTCATTTTCTATAATATCTTAATTATTAAAAGGAGCACTATATAGATAGACAGAACACTAAAATACAAGATTATCTACGAAAGCAGGCCCAAAAAAGGTTCACTACAAAAAAAGTTATGAACGATTTAGTTAAAAAAAAAACTTTGTCAGCCTCTCCTGAAAAATCGTATTTTGTCCCTTACCCCAATTGAACCTACGGTCGACGATATAACTTTTTTTTTTATATTATTAATGTTTTCGATTTAGAACATGATGTAAATAGTCCATCTTAAAGAAGTTAACAAGTTTATTATAAAATTAGTGTGAATTTCACAATATTAGACCATTACTTAGCGCTCGGTGCCTAAATTTGCTAACCTCCTTCACGGTACGGCTGCTAAAAACTTGGAATAACATTACGCAGTTAGTTCGAATGATTTCTCAAATTCGTTCCTCACCTCGTGCCACCTACTGAGTTGCTAACCGACAGACAAACAGTCCGTCAAATGTGGTAATTATATCGCTTTATGCGTTAAATATCCGATTTATGTGTAGTGAAGATCTTCTTGAACGTATAATTCTCAAAAACTAATTTAGGAATGTACCTAATATGGTGGAGCGTTTTGGAGTTGATGGTGATGACGAAGTCAAATTTTTAAATGTCAGTGTCACTACTAAAATAAAGAAAGAATGAAAGAAAGCAAAAAGGTGTACTATTTAAACAAAACATTGGAAAATGTTGACGGTAGCCTCAATCATCATGCGGTGGGCACAAACGAAAAAAAAAATAGTAAACAATATGACATCGTAATTTATTTAGAAAATCTTCCTAAAGTACCTACGCAGCTAGCATGTAAATAAATTAATTTAATTAATGTTCTTTGAAATTCCATGAACTTTCTCAGACACGATTTTTTTTTCGAACACTATATTAGGAAAATTCTTGCCAGCGTCGTTCCCGATTATTTGTATTATGATATTAATTGTATGTCTCCAATTATCTTTTGGCATGTGTTGTTGATGTTTGTTTTTTTTTTTTTTTTTATTCAAAATAGCCATGCATTTAACCTCGATTGCACCTGATGTTAAGTGACAATAAGGAGCATGCTTGGCTAGAAGATGCCTATTCACTCTCGACTTGAAGAGATCCAAGTTATATTTTTCAGGAAACAGGTGCGCAGGAAGAGAGTTCCATTCCTTAGCTGTCCTCATAAGGAAAGTAGACGCAAAGCGTTTTGTTAAATATATAACAAAATAATGTGTAGTGTGGCGCCATCTGTGGAAGGAATGTTGTAGCTACCCTATTGCATAGTCTGTGAGTTTTAAAAAAATAAATTCAGTTCGTTCCCATCAACGGTGTGTTTTATTATAAGAGGTTATGGGCTGCATGACTTTCAAGTAATTAAATTGTGATTATCAGTGTAATATGGCTGGGAATGTAATAACAAGTATTTCCAAATTAAAAGGAAGAGAAAACTATGAAGAATGGGCGTTTGCGGTCGAAAATTATCTTATTCTCGAGGGCATGGACGGATGTCTCAAGAAAGAAGGTGAAGCAAATGACGCCAAAGCGCGAGCAAAAATAATTCTCACAATAGAACCAGGATTATTTGTGCATATTAAGACTGAAAAAAGTGCTTTGGGTCTGTGGACGAAGCTTCAAAAAATGTTCGACGATACCGGTTTTACAAGAAGAATTGGATTGTTGCGAACCCTGATTTCAATTCGACGTGAAAATTGCGAGTCCATGGCACATTATGTTACTTCAATAGTGGAAGCAAGCCAGCGGTTAAATAATACCGGTTTCAAGATCGACGAAGAATGGGTTGGATCACTACTTTTAGCTGGTTTACCCGAGAAATTCGCGCCGATGATCATGGCTATTGAGCATTCCGGTATGGATATAACGGCAGATTCAATAAAATCGAAGCTCATAGACATGGATGACTCGAGTGAAGTTAGCAACGGAAATTGCCAGAGTGCATTTGTTTCTAGAAAATGGCAGCCGCATAGTGGCCATAGGCATGAACGAAACGCAGCTAATGTCAGTTGTACTGAAACGTCAAAGTCAAACATAATATGTTATAAATGCAAAAAACCGGGGCACTACAAGAATCAGTGCAAGTTTATAGAAAAGAAAAAACAATCGAATACATTTAGTGCTATTTTTCTAAGCGGAAGATTCAACACTACGGACTGGTACATCGATTCAGGAGCCAGTATGCATTTAACAACTAAAAAACATTGGTTAAAGAATGTGTCAAATCAGCCATTTGTTGATGAGATTGTTATTGCGGACAAGTCAGTGATTTCTGTGAATTTTTGTGGTGAAACCCAGATAACAACAATAGTGAAGAATACAGAATATGACATACCTGTGTCCGACGTGTTGTACGTGCCCAGTCTTGCTACAAATTTGCAATCAGTTAGCCAGCTCATCAAAAAGGGAAACAAAGTTAACTTTACTGATAATCACTGCATGATTTTTAATCAAGAGAACGAACTCGTTGCTACGGCAGATTTGGTGGACGGTGTTTACAAGTTAAATGTGAAACAAGTTGATTGTTTGTTTACACCAGTTTCGGGACGTGTGTGGCATCGAAGATTTGCGCACTTGAATAGTACCGATCTTGATAAAATGAGAGATGGTGCAGTTGTTGACATGACATACACAGATAAGTCTCAAGTGAACCAAACAAACTGCATTGTGTGCTGTGAGGGCAAGCAAGCACGGTTACCTTTCTCAAATATGGGTAACAGAAGAGTTGCTTCATACGGTGCATGCAGACATTTGTGGTCCTATGGAAACCAAGTCTATTGGAGGATCCAAATATTTTTTGTTATTTGTGGATGACAAAAGCAAAATGGTCTTTGTTTACTTTTTAAAGACAAAGGATCAAGCACTTGATAAATTTAAAACCTTTAAGAATATGGTAGAAAACCAGATAGGAAAACGAATAAAGGTTTTAAGAACAGACAATGGCTTAGAGTTCTGTAATAGGCAATTTGATAATTATTTAGAAGAAGCAGGAATATTACACCAGAAAACCAATCCGTACACCCCACAGCAGAATGGATGTTGTGAGCGTATGAACCGTACAGTAGTGGAAAAAGCCAAATGTTTATTGTTTGATGCAGGACTAACTAAGAGATATTGGGCAGAAGCAGTACATACTGCAGTTTATCTGAGAAACCGGTCAATAGCATCAGGATTAAACAATCAAACGCCATATGAAGTGTGGACAGGAGAGAAACCTGATGTTAGTCACTTACGTATATTTGGCAGTAAAATAATGGTGCACATACCGAAGGAAAAGAGACATAAATGGGATAAGAAGGCTACACAGTGTATTTTTGTTGGTTATCCAGACAATGTAAAAGGATATAGAGTGTACAATCCCAACAATAACACAATAACAACGAGTCGAGATATTGTCGTGATTGAGGAGGGGAATTGTGCTACTGAGATTCCGTTGAACATAGCTGAATCGACCATTGATTTTGTGGTCAAAGCGGAGACACCAGAAGCAGTGGGAGAGCAACCGAGTATGAGTGTTTGTGACATGAATCTGAAATCAGAATCCAGTTCCGGGGCAGTTGAGGATGCAGTTGGCCAGGATCCAGGCAGCATCAGCTCCGAGGAAGATGAATTTCTTGATGGTCAAGAAAGTCAAATCCCTACTCCAGTTCCAGAGCAACAGGTGGTCACTCCCGGATCACCAGTCGTCGATGAGGATGGGCCAAAGCAGTGTCGTATTCGTAAAAAGCCTGAGCGGTATGGCTTTGCCAGTGTGAGTGCGGGTTGTGAAGTGTTTGATGGTAGTGAAATATCACTCCAAGAAGCTCTAAGTGGAGCAGAAAGTGTACAGTGGGCGCAAGCCATGGATGATGAATTGAAATCATTCGAAGAGAATGATGCTTGGGAAGTTGTGGACTTTCCTGTGAACAGTACAGTTGTGCCTTGTAAATGGGTGTTCAAACGAAAAATAGACAGTGATAATAATATAAGATATCGTGCAAGATTGGTGGCTAAGGGGTTTGTTCAAAAGCCTGGCATTGATTTTGATCAAACGTTCTCACCTGTACTGCGACATTCATCTTTAAGATTGCTTTTTGCCTTGGCGGCTCAGATGAAGCTTGATGTAACACATCTTGACGTTAAAACTGCTTTTTTAAATGGCTTCTTGAAAGAGACAGTTTACATGAAAATGCCAGAAGGTTTTGAATGTAAGGATAGTATAAATAAAGTACTTAAACTAAAGAAAGCCATCTATGGTTAAAGCAGTCTTCAAGAGCCTGGTACCAAAGAGTTGATAGTTTTTTGGAAACAATTGGTTTTAAACGATCTCAACTCGAACCCTGCCTGTATACTAAAATAAATGGTTCAGATAGAATATTTATTGCTCTGTATGTTGATGATTTTTTAGTGTTCTCAAACAATGTGTTAGAAACTGAGAAAGTAAAGAAAAGTCTGTCATCAATTTTTAAAATTAAAGATATGGGTAGTGTTAAGCAATGCCTCGGTATGAGGGTTCATGTAGACAAAGTAAATGGTCGTGTAACTTTAGATCAACAACAGTACATTGAAAAATTGTCCCAAAAATTTAATATTCAGAATTGTAAGCCTGTACATACACCTATAGAATCTAAATTGAATTTAAGTAAAAGTGAAATCTGTAATACTCAAGTACCTTACCAACAGCTGATTGGTAGTATGATGTATTTAGCTGTACTCACTAGACCAGACATTGTTTTTTCAGTAAATTACTTAAGTCAATTTAATAATTGCTACAATTATGTACACTGGGCTTATGCCAAGAGAGTCTTAAAATATTTAAAAACAACAAAAGATTTTTGCCTGAAATATACTGCTAATGGAAATCCTAAACTAAAAGCTTATGTTGATGCTGACTGGGCTAGTAATGTATTAGACAGACTTTCTTATACAGGGTTCTTCTTTGCTCTTTCTGGTGGTGCTGTCTCATGGGAAACTAGGAAGCAGGTTTCTGTTGCCTTGTCCAGTACTGAGGCAGAGTACATGGGTATATCTGATTGTTGTAAAGAAGTTATATATCTAAGGAATTTACAATATGAATTAACTAATGAGTTGTATGTAATAACTGTTTTCAATGACAATCAGTCTGCACAGAAGTTGGCAAGTAATAATTGTTTACATAAGAGATCCAAACATATAGATATTCGTTATCACTTCTTTAGAGAACATTTAAATGCTAATGTTATACAATTAAGATATTTACCAACTTCAGACATGCCTGCTGATTTATTTACTAAGGGGTTGAATACAGTTAAACATTATAAATTTTTAGAAATGTTAGGTTTAAATAAATAAGTTATCTTTTAGTCTTATTTTGTTATGTGGGAGTGTTAAATATATAACAAAATAATGTGTAGTGTGGCGCCATCTGTGGAAGGAATGTTGTAGCTACCCTATTGCATAGTCTGTGACTTTTAAAAAAATAAATTCAGTTCGTTCCCATCAACGGTGTGTTTTATTATAAGACGTTTCGTACGAATCAGTGGTATATCGACAACATAAGGGTGGAATCCAAGTCCGCGCCGAGTACTGTATTGTCTGAACGGAGACGGTGGAATTAATTCATGCAGTCCTAGTGCACACTCACCAAAGTGTATCCGGTAGAAAACCGATAAACAGGCGACTTTCCTGCGGTGTTCTTGTGTGTGTTTTTTTTCTTTTTTATATAATCATTTCGTCTACATCATTTTGTAGGCTTTTTTAGCAGTCACCTTTTTTGTTTTAACAAACTACTACGAAATTCGTAAAACATTAAGTGATATTTATAAAATTGTTGAAAAAAAGTGGATAAGATGTTGTAAATGTAATCTTTTGTTTGAATTTCTTACCACTTTATCTATGTAAGGATAAAAAGGAGCAGTAGTTAAAAAAATATATAAAGCATAGTATATTAAAACTTTTACCTACTACGTATTTTTTATTGCAAGTTTTTCGTCTTCCCTGATTTCACAGCTTCTGCTATTTGTGTTTCCAAAACTTTTTTTCCTTTGCCAAGAACCGCGTGTCAACAGTTCAAGTAAACATATCGGTTCCTTTACCATTCCCTGCAAGTTAGCGAGCACATACAAACCGACACACAATGACACCCCCATAGTTTCGTGACGTTTCGATCTTACCCGGTTTGCTCAACAGATTTCGTTCGAATTTTCAAATTAGGAATATTGACAGTTGGTCCTTCGAAGAACGCGCGTGAGCATGGGTACTGGCGATTTTAGCGGGCCTGGGCTAAACGGCGGTTGACTTTAAAAGAACTTAAACATATTTATCGAAGGCCGGTCTAATTTTTATTGTAATTCTGGGGAACCACTTGTTTGTATGGCGTTTATGTTTTGTTTAAATATGGTACTTTACAAGGAACTTGCTATTGTTTTTTATTGACAATATAAACGTACGCCCAGTTTGCCAATATAATGCAAGTATAGAACGACATAAAGGAATATAAATTAAAAAGTGGCAATACTGTAGTCTCGTCCCTTTCTAATCAATCTAAGAAAACAGGAC
Source organism: Apotomis capreana (assembly GCA_947623375.1). Lineage (NCBI taxonomy): Eukaryota > Metazoa > Arthropoda > Insecta > Lepidoptera > Tortricidae > Apotomis > Apotomis capreana. The sequence goes on along the minus strand of OX392505.1, from coordinate 5,367,407 downwards.
GATACTACAGTATTGCCGCTTTTTAATTTCTACTGTTTTTTGTCGGACTGTAAGTAGGTAAATTCTTTGTTTACTTGATGACTAGAAATATCGCCATGTTTACTTTTCACTTCATGTTCATTTTTATAACTTCACTTGGAGAATGCGCTTCAATAGGGCATAGAATTTACATCAGCACCGTTTCAATGCAAATTTACACGAGCTTTATACTCGTCATTGGACTTTATTGCTATAGTTAAACCTCTAAACGCGTACTCTTATCGTGTCGTCTTAACATGTCGATGAATTATAAGAATTTTTAAAATTATTATAACTCGAGAAATATGAAATAAAGATCTGTAGCTATGTAAAGTGTGTTTTTGTGTGTGTGTCAAGGGTATTTTTATAATATAGTTATACATGACTGAATCTACCGGCGTATTTCACAAGCGGACACAACTGTTGAAAAGAAACGCCGAAAGTCAGTGTAACTGTAAACTTGGCACTTAGCAAAAGACAAGTCCAGATTGAACAAAAACTAAAAGTGATGTTAAAAGTGTCGTCATTGAATGTAATTCGACAACGATGTAACTTTATGATAAAGAAATTGCAGCTACGATATACAAACTTTTCCACACAACACAAAGCTTAATTTACAATAAACATCTCGAAAAAATCACCTAAACTTCTCAGTAACAGTGTAAAACGTTGAGCAAACTGTGCATTCAATGAATTAGCACGTCCCTACTGTTTGCCCGCCTGGTTTTAGTGTCTGCGTGGTAATCGAACCAAACTTGGCTTGTTTGAGCAAGGCACAGAGTCAAGTCGTGGTTCAGTGGTTAAGTTGCAACATAGTAGATCACGGGTTCATATTCTGGGATTTATGTTCTCTTATTTTCAGCAGGGCTATCATAACCCTATCATGATGATAGCAACGATTTTTATTCGATAAATATTGCAATGAAAAATACTTTGATACTTTGCGACACATAATATACAGAGTGTGGCCTGTAATAGGAGCAAAAATTTTAAACATAGATTAACTCTATTAATCGCGATTATGATGGATGATGGATTAAAGCTCGTATAGTTTCTTTTAAAGCCTGGTTTAGAAATTACTTAAAGTTGTAAAATATACTTGCATTTATTACATGTTATTTCGTAGCTCATGTAATTAGTTCTTTGCAGTGTAGATAGGTATTTTTCTTTGAAGTAATATGTGTATCAGAAAGTGATGAACTTTTTATCATTTATCCATCGCACAATAAAATCAACTACTATCGGCCGATTGGGTGAAACTATTCTTGGTATTTTATTGAGAGGGATAATAAGTATATTTCGCATCAACGAAGACTTGTTCAATCATCATTCAACAACTATAGTAAATTTCTACTTAACTCTATCGATATGACCTACAATAATATCTATAAAACTAGTCACAACAAGCTCTTAAGCGGCGTAGTAAAACGCGCCAAGAGAGCAACAAACGAAACGGGTCGAAATCGATTAAACTTCGGCACTTTATCGACGCAATAATATGATGCTATTGTCGGAGTCATAAAAAACTCGATTTAAGGACTCGGGACGATGATTTGCCGCGGACGATTTTAGATGCCCTTCACATGACTGTAGGTACGATTTTTAGTTGGTTGTGTATTGGGTATACCGATGCAATTTTAAACTTATATTCTGGGGAAACTAAGTGATTGAAATAGCAGTACCATAATTAAAAATTTAACCATACAGATTTCAAAGACCTACTGGCTCGACTGATATATGATGGACTTATGACCGTGATATGACGGAGACGGGTACTTATCATCTTTCCTTTATAACGCTTCGTGTCTCCTAATGCGAGGCAGTAAAATCTGGCGTAATGTGCTGTGTGGGTGGACGGTGGACTTAATAGTTCCTGAAAAGGACGAATATGACTCGCTACCACAAGAGAACCAACTATTGATATGCAAGTGGCTCCTGGGTGGTACTAAAGAATAACAAAACCTTGGGTGTCTTAAAAATAACTCACAGCACGGAAAACAAGTTGCATCTCGGATAAATGATTAAAAAAGTTAGCGCATTGGCTGGGAAATTAGTAGACAAGTAGTAGAAATGGAAATCTGGTAAAAGTAGTGTCAAATTCGGACCGTATTTGACCATGAATTACACATAAACAAAACCGTATGTTTCGCAGTGGGCTATAACAATAAATCTAACGTTTTAACTCCGCCCTATCCGCAATTTTATTGTCAAAAAGCGGCGAATCCAGTATTTAGAATGTTCACCTTCAAAATCACGTATCACTTCAACATTGTCCACCGCACTTTGAACTTTGTTAGTAATGTGTTGAGTCGGGTTTTCGGGTACATCGCTGATTCAGGTAGGAGTTTGGGAGAGAGTTGTTCTATTCAACTGGTCTCTAGAGAGCCACTATTGACCGCTGCAAATAAAATACGCGTTTACGACGACTGGTAACTCCTTTTATAGTTTCCGCAGATTCCCGGCGATTCTGGAAAAGCTGCGGTTTGGCGAGATTAGGTGGATTATCTGAGCAGATATTCGTTTTCTAAAAAGGAGTCTAAAATTGGTTGACTGCGAATATATGAATATATATTTATGAAATGAAGAACATCATGATTTGATTAAAACAAGGTATTTACAAAAAAAAAACACATTGAATGGGAAATATCTTCTTCAGGTGAGAAATCAACTAAAACAAGTCGAATTCTATCGTGCCTTTTTGATATATTTTTATCGAAATATCTTCACTTCATTTTCAGCCAGTTCTTAATCGAGCGACACGTTTCATTTCTGCTTTATTGAAAATTGTTTGCAGTAACATGTTTACATTTTAATTATATTGCCACTTAAAACCTTAAAATATATCTCGCAATAAACAACATTTAAATTTAACAGTAAGCCACCGGCGAGAATAACTCAGCTGCTAATTAAACGGTAGCCATTTTTAATTCGGTGGCCATTTTGCGCAGCCATGATAAATCCGCGACGTCGCGCGCTGAGGGATCGCGGCGGGCGAGCGCGGCGATCGCATTTGTCACTCGCTTGGAGTGGAGTGAGGGCTTTGTAGGGTGACCATGTGAACATGGAATGAGAACGAGTATTTTCCAAATAGAAACGGGACATTCCCAAAACAATTTACATGAAATAAAATGTTAAGACCGAGATTGTAGAGCGAGCTCCAAAGTGCAAGGCTTAAGAGGAGAATATGTGGTAAAGAGGCGAAGAATGAAAAATACCACAAATACCTAATCTCAGACCTTCTTCCAAGTCGTAGCTACTCAATATCAAGCTCCCTTTTTGTTACCACTCCGGAGTTTCGTATAACAAAACATTTTAAAAACAATGAAAATAAATAGTAATTTGGATATATGGTGCACATGGATAAAAATATAATTAAAAAATATATATGTGGCATTTACGACGAATAATATGACGTTAGATAAATAGGTTCTTTAATTGGCACTAGAAATAAAGAAAAAAATTGGGCAAGTGCGAGTCCGGCTCGCGCATGAAGGGTTCCGTACCTATATATATATATATATATAATCTATAACAAGTTTGTTGTTTGGGAGCCCCCCTTAAATATTTAATTTATTTTATTTTTAGTATTTGTTCTTATAGCGGCAATAGAACTACATCATCTGCGAAAATTTCAACCGTCTGGCTATCACCGTTCTTGAGATACAGCCTGGTGACAGACGGACGGACGGACAGCAAAGTTTTACCCTTTGGGTACGGAACCCTAAAAACGCACATGGATCAGCTAAGCATGGATAAGGTGGACGACCGGCGATCTCAAAATTACTCATAATAATCATCCTGTCAGTGGGGAAAGAAATTTGTGAGCGTATTTCAACTACGAGAGGTACAAAAGAAAAGTCTTGAAGACTGTTACAACAAATTAGTTGATATTTAGATAGAGATTCCAAGAAACATTACCATTCCTCAAAAACTGTAGGTATCCATCATGGCCATGGCCACCCTACGCGGGAAGAAAAACAGTTTTCACACGTTGACTGCCTGTGACAAAGCGGCGCTCGCGAGGAGAGACAAATTAGCAAGGACGCGGCGCCGGCGGTGACGAGTGGCGCAGTTAGTGCGTAATAAGTATAGAAAAAACTTCTTGGGAGTGCTTTTTTATGAATGAAATATTATTTCAAAAGGTTATAATATGATTACCTATCTGAAATACTAATTTCTGTTTGCCATCTGTAACGTTTCGCCAAATTATCATTCGCCCGAACGCCATTTTTAGGGTTCCGTACCCAAAGGGTAAAAACGGGACCCTATTACTGAGACTTCGCTGTCCATCCGTCCGTCCGTCCGTCCGTCCGTCCGTCGGTCCGTCCGTCCGTCCGTCTGTCACCAGGCTGTATCTCAAGAACGGTGATAGCTAGACAGTTGAAATTTTCACAGATGATGTATTTCTATTGCCGCTATAACAACAAATACTAAAAATAAAATAAAATAAATATGTAAGGGGGGCTACCATACAACAAAATTGTTATAGATACGGAACCCTTCGGACTCGCAGTTGCCCAATTTTTTCTGAAACTGTTGATTTTTCAGAATAATTATAAAACAAACCTAACCTAATCAAATGGTTTCTTTAAAACGATGTTTATAAAATCGTGAAAATATTACGGGTTTCAGGAAAAAAATCATTTGGGACCAATGAGAAATTGGCGAAATGTTACAGATTCGAAACAATTTTTCGGAATTGAGACAGGATACCTTAAAATAAAAATAAAAAATGTCTCACGATCCCTTACATTGCAGATGGCGATCGAACCCACGATCTCTAACTTAATAACAAAAATATTTATCAGGCATTCAAAGAAGTAGTGTTCCAAAATTACTGGATATGTTACTTTCCATGTTTTGCACTTGTAAAAATAACGCACTCGATTTTTTTAGGGTAATTTTTAAATCAGTGCTTATGTTTCATATATGGATAGCAATAGGGTACACGAATCCTTGGCTTGCCAGCGTGGATTAGTGAAGCAAAACTTTGGTTCCCTTTGTAACTATCATGACACTGCCGCGAACTAACTTGGGGGCACGTTCTAAAATATCAATATCTATGCCAATCAGTTACAGTGCAAGATTCTTCACTCCAGATTGCATTTTCTTAATGAGACCTATGTTTGCTGTCTGACTTTTCGTTATCCTTTTCTGATAATAGCAAAGAGTCAAAATCACTCAAAGTAAGCAAATAAACCGCATCCTCCATACATATTCTTACCGGTGACATTCAAAAGGCTCGCCACAAGCAATTCCAGTTAAAAACGGCCACAGCCAAAACTTCATCAACGCCTAACAAAGTGCTACAGCCCGAAAACCGGTAAAAACAAACCGAGACCATTTAATACGGCCATTATTAGAAAACACCGCTCGCGGCGAGAGGGTTGATATTGATAAGGGTTCCGTGAATGCATCAAAGGGAGTTTTTTCATGGCTATAATTAAATACGCATTTGTGACTCCGCTGCTTTGGCCCAGTCGTATCCTTATGGAAAAGAAAAGAGGTCTACCAAAGTCTACTTTAGGATCAAATCTCCTTGGAGGTAGTGACACCTGTTACAGGAGTCACAGGTCAGCCTTGTCACGAGGTCACTTCGGTCATGAAATATCGAAATCAACAGTTCATTTCACAGAGTGTACGAGGCAGGAAGTTTTTGGAGAAACGTCCAGTTACGGACTGCCAAACTTCTTAGTGGTGAGCATGGAAATGTTGTCGTGTAGCACTTAAAACCGCTTGTTTAAAAAAAAACTAGTACTAGAGATTGTCGTCATCACTGTGCACACATTCTATAGCTTTAATGAATTTTTGAATGTTTAATTATAAAATAATAATACTTATATACGGATTTGCTATATACGAGTTAATGTTAATTAAATTTGTATACGTATTAAGTTATAAATGATTTTTATGTATTGACGTGTAATATTGAAAATATTTAAATGAATATGAATATGAATATATCGGAAGTACCTAGTAGAGAGCTCTGTAGTAAATCCTACTCCTGGGGAAGAGAGACATCTAGACCTTCACACAAAAAAAATATATAATATAGGAAGGATTTATGCGGAGTTTAAGAGGAAGGAATATAGTGGTAAAATCTCGGATAGATGTTAGTGTCAAACCTGAAATTAAGATCTAATCATTAGCCTGTTTGATTCCCTTCAACCAGTTTCCCAAAAATATCTTGAACACACCCTAATCCTGTCAAAATCACCGCCCGAGGTATCCATTTTTAATAAACGCCCAATCACTCGGCCGCCGGAAGTGGCACCATGGCGGCGTCCGCCGGAAATGGAGCTCGTGTTCGCAGCGCCCTCTCCGACTTCCGCCGGAAGGAGAGCCCGCGGAGTTTGATTGCTATGGGGTTCCGGGCCTTACGGTGCCAGTTCAGTATGGTTTGCAAATTGAGTGATGGCGAAAATTAACAAGAAGGTAAGAAAGGCAGAAGGTTCCAGTGGCGTGGCCTAAAACAAAAACTCAGTGCAAGCCTTTGTAGATTAAGCTTACTTTTTTTTCAGTAGCAATAGAATGGTGCTTAATTGTCCTGAAATTAGCAATCTGGTAGAAACCGGATTCTATGGACGCCCCGCCACTGAAATATTCTCTCTTTGATTTCCGCAGAGCTCTTTTCCTCTTTTCTCTTTTTCTTCAATAACTATACCCAGACTTACTACAAAATTGCCACGTTTGTTAGGAAAAGTTCATTATGCACTGAGAAATATAAGAATGGTTCATGTTTCGGAAACTAAGTCGTTTCCAGCCAGATTTTTATACGAAATTTTATTCGTGAAATATGTAGGTATGCTGTTTATAGAAGTCAGAAATAAATATTTCGAATTCCTCCCGGGCACCTTGTATATTCGAAGTGAGCAGTGGCCGCTAGAGATGAAAGTTCTCTTACTGGTATATAAAAAAAAACAATATTTCCATTTGGACTAAATTCATTGCAATTGAGAAAAAAAATCACCAACCAATTATAATGTTAAACGTTAAAATCTAACCCTTAACTTATCTAATTTATAATGAATTAATGAAACATGACCGAACTTTCCAGCGTCGCAATTTTTTTATTTTTTAAATGAACAGCAAAATCGTAGCTGCATTAGCATCCTAATGAAAAACGTTTTAAATGTTTTAAACATTATGTTTTTTAAAACACGCCTTTCGCTTACATTTACATTAATTAAACAGAAATTAGTAGCGAATGTAACTGTTTACACGCCCGAGGCTAAGAGGTCGTGTATTTCCCATTTAGTGTTGTATAATTTTTATCGATGTCGATTAAAATTAAGCGGTGATGGTGAACCAAGACGGGATACGTTGGGCCTCAATTCGACGTTTAACACTGGCATCTGAGATCTCCCTATTATATTTCTTGATTATTTTCTTTTTAATAAAAAAAATATTGTACTCTATTTTATTAGGAGCAATGTAAATAACTTTCCGTTTTCAATATACTTTACCCACCCATAGTCTCTTGCACATTAAAACGGTGTTAAAATAGAGTAAATAAATAAATATATCATTAACTAAACATAGTTGAATGTAAAAAAGTGCAATGCGATATTTCATTAAAATATCGTTATTATATGCCATTCTATATATTATGCCATTGTATTTTGATTATAATATAACGGATATACTATGAATGCTTGCAAGTTTTGCTTATTTTAAATTTAACTTTAGACTACTATCCATTACATACCTTCATTATATCGATATTTCACTTCATACTTCACTAGTGCTAGTTTACGTCGTAGATGTGATCATTAAACTTTATAAGCAATAATATGCAAATGGACAGACACATGCCATAATGACAAGCGATAATCATAAGCAAGCTATATAATTCAAAATGAATGGGAGTTATTATTTTATTATCCATATCCTTGTTATTTAAATCAATTGAAAAAATATATATAAGTATGTTATAAGACGTTTGCATGAATAGGGGAGACTGGGTTCTTTTGAAATCAGATTTAAACAATGTGTTGATTTTAAGTTATTCGAACATAATTATTTTGATAGAATTTAGCGCTGAATCGTCGAAAGCGTATTTCTATTTAAGTTATTGTTATAAAATTATATGTAGTCGTTTTTAAATAATAAACCCGTATTAATCAAGTCTGAAGCTACACTAGAGTTGCCGCCTACAGTTTTAATTACTAGGTACTATTTGATTGATAACAACCAATATGAATGGTCACACGTTATAGGTACGTGTTATTTTGAATATTATTCTTGAAGTTTCTAATCACTTTGCGGGAAAAAAACAAAAAAAAAATAACATCGATTGTATATTCATAGTTTTTACATTTATGCAAAACCCGTTCTTAACGCTCGATTATAAAATAGTACATTACATCAGAGGCCGGGAAAATGAGGATTTCCGGCCAAGTAGGTATATACGGCCGAGCGAGCGTGCGAGCGAGGCCGGATAGTGATACGAGGCCGGGAATCCGTTTTCACGACGAGGCATGTATAGTGCTTTTCTCAAACATACAATGAAATAAAAAAATATACTTCAAAGAATAACACTTAATATTGTTTGTCCGATATTTTCCGAATTTGACCGAATTTTAAAAATCAGATTTCAGATTCTGACTCAGGAGCCCCAAAAACCCCCGGATACCGAATTTCAGCCTCCTAGGACCAATTTCAAATTTTCTCCATACAAATCGTTTTTTCTTTCGATATTTTCCGAATTTGACCGAATTTTCGGACAAGATTTCAATTTCATATTTTTGAGCCCCGAGAGCCCCCCGATACCGAATTTGACCGAATTTAAAAAATCCGATTTCAGATTCTGACTCAGGAGCCCCAAAAACCCCCGGATACCAAATTTCAGCCTCCTAGGACCAATTTGAAATTTTCTCCATACAAATCGTTTTTTTTCGACATTTTCCGAATTTGACCGAATTTTCGTACAAAATTTCAGATTCATATTTTTGAGCCCCGAGAGCCCCCCGATACCGAATTTGACCGAATTTAAAAAAATCCGATTTCAGATTCTGACTCAGGAGCCCCAAAAACCCCCGGATACCGAATTTCAGCCTCCTAGGACCAATTTGAAATTTTCTCCATACAAATCGTTTTTTTTCGACATTTTCCGAATTTGACCGAATTTTCGGACAAGATTTCAGATTCATATTTTTGAGCCCCGAGAGCCCCCGAATCCGAATTTGACCGAATTTTAAAAATCCGATTTCAGATTCTGACTCAGGAGCCCCAAAAACCTCCGGATACCGAATTTCAGCCTACTAAGACCAATTTGAAATTTTCTCCATACAAATCGTTTTTTTTTTCGATATTTTCCGAATTTGACCGAATTTTCGGACAAGATTTCAGATTCATATTTTTGAGCCCCGAGAGCCCCCCGATACCGAGTTTTAGCCGCCTAGCACCAATTTGAAATTTTGAAAAAAAAAAAAGTCGCCATCTTGATTTTTTTTTTCCACAAGTGTCTAACAACCAACCTTTAAAAACAAAACCTGCTTTTTGTCAAACCAGCCAGCTGTGTGAATGACCTTGTTGTTGAAACAAAAAAAAAGTTACTTTGCAGGCCTAGGCCTGAAAAGCAGTATGAAATCCCTTTACAGTCCTCTCGAGTTGTTGCGCCCAAAAACCGATACTTCCGAGCCTATTATAAGGAACGCAAAGACAATATTTCATTGCATGTTTGAGAAAAGGTATTTATAATCTGCCAATTACGGAAGGGCTTTTAATCTTTCGTCACTTGTTAGAGTGATTTATCTTCCTATATTTTGATACTCAATTTAAGTTTTCAAGATAAAATAAAATGTATACTTAATTAAGTCGAGGTTTTAAACGAAAATAAACATTCAATCATAAAAAAGCATAATAGCTCTATCCGTCCGTCACACCTCGGGCTACTCATTTAAATATTGGAGCCGACCGGCCCATTAAAATACTATTAAGGTATTTGCATACTCGATTAATAATCGATAAGTTTTGTGCCGTGTACAACACTATTAATTCCATATGTTAAAGCACTTGCGCACTTAATCTTGAATTTAAGTGGTTAAACCTTTACCGCATACGAAGCCATATATGGCAGATATGAACTTGGACCTTATTGGCACAGGTCAAGGTTCAAATTCAAACAATTTTTTTTTTCTATATGCGGTAAAGGGTTAAAATGTTGTGACATTTATAAGCCAACGGTGAGCTATAATCGCTTTAATAGCAGCAATTGATCTCAACAAATTTCGCAAAATTACGAGGATTTCACTAAATTTAATCGATCAAATAAGAGACCCAAAAATTACAAGGTATAGGTATGCCACGCTGGGAGTGTAGGTATCGCTGTTACTAAATCCTTAACTGCTTTAACCTATTTTAAGGATAAACACTGAATAATATCGAGCAAAAAATGTGGTCCATGGCTGCGTAGAATAGAATAGAATACAATAGAATGTTCTTTACTCTTTTTACCGATAACGCTATGTAGCATTGCGTAAGTAATATTATTATCACTTTGAAAGTATTGAGGCTACCAATGTCTAAACTCGGATTTCTAATTCAAGACCAAAAAAACTACGACAGATACGTCACTGTCAAATTTGACAACATTTAAATGACATCTGAGTTTGTTTCTTGGCTTGCACCAAATGCACAATGTTACAAGTACAATACCAGATTTTGTACCAACAATCTCCGATGTTTAAGTTTTTATTATTTCCTCTCGTAATTATATAATAATAAATATTTCTAGTTATTTTGTTAAAACATAGAGTTAAAGTTACCAATAAATAAATTATCTTAGCGGGTTTAAAAAAGAAAAAGGAATTTACTATTGTGAAAATATTTTATTGTAGTGGCAACCTTGTGGTAGTTTTTTTGGTCTTGAATTAGAAATCGTAGTATACACCCAGTATCATTTAATATTGTAAGTCCATTAAAATATTAATTTTCATCAAAAAATTGTATATGACAGACTTATCAAGAATCACTTATAGTCTACAACTTAACCACTTACCCACGCGACACCGAAACACGCGATAAAATTATAAATTATCATAATTTTATGAATATCGAATCTATAAAGTGTCGAAAACCAGCTATAATTTCGCAACTCCTGTTATGGAATATTTAATTGCCCATAAGTGTACGACGGGGTTAAATTATAGTTGTTTATAGCCATAATTTATGGCGACTATAAAATTATAATTGTCAACGGGCTATTTCGGAAGATCGTTTAAGTTTAATGCGAAGTGAACGATTATGAATATAAATTTAAACTGTGAATTTTAAAACAGTCCTCGCATGGAATGGCAAGTATTTTTATTCCAATAACGAGGTAATGTTATTGCATAGAGCGGTTTAATGTGTATTTTAATTTAGTTATTTTATATTTTCATTTAAGATATGACTATAAAATAGCCACTATTAAACTATACACGTAATTACGGATCCTGTAGAAAAAGCGTTATATATTATTCCATGTTAATGTCTGAAACTTTGTTAATAAATATGTATTTATGTATAAAAAATGGACACCATCAAACATCAAGGATTTTTAGGGGAAAAAGCACTGCTTGTCCTATAGCTACTGTTTTGCGCCTATTTAGAGAGTAGAGTTATATTTTATGGAAACTTTGTGAAACATGTGTTTTTGGAATCATTATTAAATATAATTATTATCAGATTAATTTATTTTCAATCATAGGTTAGGTTTCTTTTATATCAAAGGTAAAATACAAGAAATAAATAAATTATAAAAAACCTAACCACGGCAGCGGGACAGGACAGAGGAGCATCCTGACGATGCGCGTTGTGTCCAGGAGTACTGCCTTCTGAATCTGATCCTTGATCCAGCCATCTAGCGAGAATCTCTTAAATAATATTATTTAAAACGCCTTAAATACAAGTTTTGCTGTTACTGTGTACCTATGTATTTGTAGAATCGTTATCAATTTCGTACGCGAGAAGGTTATTTCCCTATACAATTAAAAATTAAATTACTGGGGCTTAATTCGATCAAAATTAACTATTATATTTTGAGTTATGTATCAGCTGTAATCATGACCCACTTATTTCGAGTGTTGTTAATGGAGATGTATTAAGTGTCATTAACAAAATTGTTTAAAGATTAAAAGCACATTGCTTAAAAAGACATTATATTTGTAATATTTTGAACAGTGCCCTTACCATGAATTAACGTGACCGTACTCGGTAGCGACTGCGTAAATAATTTGTATGGAGAAACAGTAAAGCGGCCCTCGCGGTTACTTTGTAGAACCTGTGGTAGAAAACTGCAATTCTCCATACAGTTCGACACAAAAGAGTAGAAAACGGATGAAAAAGGAACTACAATTTTTCATACAAAATTGTTGCCATATTCAAGCACTTTACGTCAAAAATGTGACAGTTGCGAAGGAAGTGGCGCCCTCATTTATTTTCTACTCTTTTATGTTGCACTGTACACATCGTTTACACATGCTAGCGAGTACGTTCAATGTAAAGTCATGGTAAGGCTAAAGATGTCAATAGAAAAGTAATGCCCGACAAGTATTTCATTATTACATTATTATTTTATTAATACAGACTAGCTCGCTGATTAATAAACGTGGTTCCATCGTGGTCTCTGAATGCAGAATTGCAGAACCCTGAAAAGACACATGATGTGGTTTAATTTTATTTACTTTAACTCAATGATTATACGAGAGATTACGATTAAGAATGACAATGAGACTCTAAAGTGTTAAATTAATGCAATGGCGTCCTTTATAGCGTCTTTATGTTATTTTTATGAGACAGGTTTTTGCTGTACTTAAACAGTAGCTGTGTATTTACAATAAAAGGTTTACGCGAAGCTTCGATACAAACTTGCGAGGTACAACTGATTGTCACTATTACTATGTTGATTCTTATCATATCCTAAATAATTTTGCATTTCAGAATTCAACATTTTTTCTACTAATCTTTTTGTTAATTCTTTATACAATCCTCCCTCTTTAAAAACTGTTGTTAAATCTTCAGTATTTTCTAATAATAAATCCACTAGTTATATCTATCTACTATAAATAATCACACTAATATCCATACTTAATATTATCAATGCGAAAGTGTGTCTGTCTGTCTGTTACCTCTTCACGCTTAAACCGCTGAATCGATTTTGATGAAATTTGGCATAGAGATAGTTTAAGATCCAGGACGGACATAGGATAGTTATCATCCTGGAAATTATACCGAAAAAGATTGAAAGTGAGTGAACATTTCTGTTGGGGTGCGGTGACCCTGTAGGAAATGTAATTATTAGACCAAAAGCACAATTGCCCTTACATTTGCTTAGGCGCTTTTAATAATCCCTTTTATCAAGTTCCACGCGTACGTAGTCGGGGGCAAAAGCTAGTTATAAAATAAAGGCGAAGATTTGTTAGTATGTTTGTGATTATGTGTATGTTTGTTATTTCTTCACACTCAAACGGCTGGACCAATTTTTGTATGAAGGTAGCTGACAACCTAGATTAACACATTGGCTACTTTTTATCCCGAAAAATGTATTCCTTTTGGGATCTGACATGACAGCACCATCTTTTTGTATTACGTTAATTCAAATTAAGTACTTTGTTTTACTTTTTCTGTCTACCCATTGTTTAGATTTAAGTTTGTATATGATTGTAGATGTGTATGTTGTAGATGTGTCTTTAGTAATTATTACTATGATTTATGGTTTCAGTGCTGTTTAGTTTGTCTCAATAAATTTGTTTTCTTTCTTTCTTTCTTTCTTTCTTTCTTTCTTTCTTTCTTTCTTTCTTTCTTTCTTTCTTTCTTTCTTTCTTTCTTTCTTTGTAGTGTTCCCATGGGATGAGCGGATAACACAGCACTACGCAACTAGTAATGAATAAATATTAAGGGACTCTCTCTCTATGATCACTCCCTCGTAATTGAGGATCATGGTCATCGGTGGTTTTGGATACTCTACACCCAATTTTTATGATCTGCCTTCACCGGTGCCTGTTTACCGCGTCTGATGACCGAGCAAAACTTGGTTGAGGAAGGGCCCTTCACTTGATTTTTTATTAAGGGTCAATCTTATATAAATCGACCTAGACCGATAATAAGGTACTTTCGGGTATTAAGGCCTAGCTAAGGGAGAATGTAAATAACATTAAAAATAGCATATTTAATCAACGTATTTATATTTTAACCAGTATACAATAAACGAGAAAATTTGCATAAACTGCCATTACGAGGCACACAGTGACAGGTTTTTTAAAACCCTACCATTAGGCCTTATTTAAATATGGTAGTATAAAAAGGCCTAAGACCTTAACCTGCTTAAATCATTAAAAAAAATGTTGTCGAGATCAAAAATCACTCAATTACAACAAATACGTAAATGTTTTTTAATTGAGATAAAATATTGCTCATTTTATGGCTATTTAGTACAAAAATACATCAACTTATTCCGTTATCGCCGCTAGCAATTAATTAAAATGCATGGAGATAATCAGTCTCAAACTTTAACCAACATAAAAAATAGTGAAAAATAGTAAAAATGCTTTAAAATAAAATGAAATTTTGTATTTTTTAAGATTTGTCCTAAAGGCCTTATTTTACTATAGGCAATTTTATACTACAGGTAGTGTAAGAAGGCCTACTACGTTTATAACATAAATATAAAACAATTAAACGTTAACTAATAAATACAAAATACCATCCCATCGTCTAGCACCAATTTGGTCATTCTAAATCACACTAGAGGCATCGAGAGGCTTCTTGGGAGGCATCGATATCGAAAACTGAAAATATAACAAATAAGTAATTAATTTCCCATTAAATTAATAGTATAACTTAAAATATCGAAATACACTTTAAAAACTAAACAAAATTCGATATATGAAATAGGAGGATAATAAAGCCTAAAACAATCTTTAAGTTATAGAGAGCAATAAGGCCTGTAGATAAATTTTGTAGGCCATATTCACCGCCGACTTCGTGGATAAATAAAAAGAAATATAAAATATTGGCATCACAATACGTTATTGAAACCTGTATCACATTAAAAGCGTTAATCAGGGAGAACAACTGTGTGCAAATTGTCATGATTAATGTAATACTATAATAATTATTCACGTTTGTTTCAGACCGATTTTTGTATCACATGCTGCGCGCTCACCTGCTGAAATGTATGACGCAACACTGGCGGCGGGGAGTGGGGCATCGAGCCAGTTCAAACTTGTAGTTCCTTGTTTGTCCGCTTGGCGTCAGGGCCGTGTGGCCTTGAGCGCGAGCTCTCGCATTTAACACGTTTTTGGTAACTTAGGCCTTATTGGCCGACAGGCTTTATTACCCGCAGGTACCTTAACCTTGTCAAATGATAAAAATAATACGGCACATTTGAATTCATTTAAATTACCTAATTGTACATAAATATGGTATTTGATGATAGCTCAAATCAGCTACTCTTTACGAAATGTCACAAATGATCTGTTAGTATGAAGTTTCTATGAAGATTGGCTTGTGACGTCGTAAAAAGCAGTAGTCAAAACACTTCTTCTTTTTAGTTTTTGACGAGTTAAAAATAATTTGCAAAAGTTAGTAAAGATTTTGTTCGATTAAGTTTATTTTTGTTTACATGTGTATTTAGTGTTTCAATGGCACAATTTATTTTCGTTATAGTCATTTATTGTATTATGTGTAAATACATTGAAAACATCCTAGGAGATAATACTTTTGGAGAAATAGACCGCATTTTCAACGTTACGAATATGTTATACGTAGGTATATTATACTTACCCTACTTACTTATGCATAATAGATCGTAAATTTGAATTTCAGTTTGCCCGTTTTTTGCTTTTCATTCAGTAGACTGCATACAATGTTAATATTAAGGTAATAAGTTAATTCTAGTCAAATCTAGACCAAATTATTCTACCACTAGTTTGACGACAGACAAATGCAACATAAGTAGAATACCATAAATGCGAATAGGAGTCATGAAATATTAATGACAGCTTGACAAATGCGGTACACGTTGCACTACTTAATGTCAATGTCGAGTATATAAACGGGTGTCTACTGGAAGTATTAAGAGGATATTATCACTCCTTTTCCTATACTACAAGTAAATAAATAAAATAAATAAATATCGGACAACCTCACACAAATCAATCTAATCTCACAGTAAGCTCTAGTAGGCTTGTGTTATGGACACTAGACGACGATAAACATACTTATATAGATAAATAAATACGTAAATACAAGTAACATCCATGACGCAGGCACAAATATTCGAGTTGATCACACAAAATATTTGCCCTTGCCAGGATTCGAACCCAGGACCGTCGGCTCAGTAGGCAGTTGCTTAACCACTGGGCCAACCGCGCCGTCGTGCGTCGTACAAGTGTACGTTAAGTTTTCGTCGCGTACATCACATCGGATACAAAGTAAGTCCAAATTTAACTTAACTGGGTTATACAAAAGTTCTATGATAAATTGCGTAAAAATCGACACAGTCCGACATAGAACATTTCCTTTCCAATCAGTTCCTACAAACTCGTAAAGATTGGTAAAGTTTTTGGAGAAGGTAACAGACGAGGACGAAACCTCGATATGTATGTAAAAATGAACCGTGTTATTACCTCTTAAGATTTCATTGTCATCATTCGCCTCGTGACAACCAAGACTCACTAAAACTTCTATAACTACTCTTCAAAACCTCGTATCTAGTTTGTAGATTGATACTGAGATACGAGCTTTATTTTAAGTAGATATTTGTTACATAGTGATTTTTGGTTGTCAGACGATATTTACTATGGCTACTAACTTCTGCTGGCGTTTCTGCTATTGTATTTGACATTTTATTATTCTTTGCGAATTTAGGAAAATAAGCCAATAATATTACCTTCAGTTAAGTACAGGAAGAGTTGTGCCGTTCTCAAGACAACGAAAATCTCGGTTTTGTATACCCCTGACGGCCTTGGCTCAAGAATATAGTAGTACATTTTACCATTACTTTAGTAAAGTATTAAAAAAAATAAAAATGGTCTCATTATTTTTTAATGTGGATATGATGTGGATACACACACACACACCACAATTTTGATATTAAACCATTGATAAAAAGATTAAAGCTAAAAGAACAATTAAAATTCGTAACTCTTCCGCCAGGTTTTATAAAATTATAAATAACAGCGCCCTCTCTCGCGTGCTCGTTAACTGCTGCAAAATTGTGCGGTAAGATCTGAATATTAATGTAGAGAATTATTAGAGTAGAGGTCGCTTGTGTAAAGCCTTTCAAATATACAATGCAAAGATCGACACACAAAGCACAAGGAAAAAATCGAAAGGTTATCTAGCGTTAGGGTGGTAGAGGGGTTAACGTTCTGGATCGGTAATCCACAGGTACCGGGTGCGATTCTCGGTCTCTTTCGCCAGGTTACGCATTTCAAATTATGTTTCTGCTTTGATTGTACCTATTAATGGTTTAATTAGAAAAAGTTTACCGCGCGTAAAATAAATTCTAAGCAAAGACACAAATAAGATACCTATCTGATTTTAAATCTTTATCAGAGATATGCACCTCAACGTTACCGACAAATATGTTGATTTTGATACAGGAAAAAATACATTGAATACGGTTGAAAAAGTCAGATTTATTGCCGCCGTATATCATGAAAGATTCAATCGTATTCGATGCAGTTGCTAGTAGGGTAATGTGTTGGAGTTTTTATATTAAAGACCTATAAAAAAGTACATATAAATGTATTTTGGAAGTATTAAATCTAGTGGTTCTGTGGGATGTAAATGTAAACCTCGCGAGTTTGTTCTGAAATGGTTGAAATTTGTAATTTTTACGTCATAATTTTTAAGAGACATTTAATGTTACTTTTTTTTATTAAAGCATTAAAGCAGTAACGTTTGCTAACGCAAATGTTGCAGCAACTGGTTGAAAAATTCAATGGCTCTGACATCTGGTTCGGTAGTCTAGTTGGTAGGACGCTCGTGTTGGCCCGGAAAGCCGTTTGAGACGCAGGTTGAATAATGTCTGAACGATTAAAATTTTCAATTTTTCGCTTCATTGTAAACATTTAATGTCTCATTATGTGAGTAAGTACACCACCATTTTTAGGGTTCCGTACCCAAAGGGTAAAAACGGGACACTATTACTGAGACTTCGCTGTCCGTCCGTCCCTCCCTCCGTCCGTCCGTCCGTCCGTCTGTCACCAGGCTGTATCTCAATAACGGTGATAGCTAGACAGTTGAAATTTTCACAGATGATGTATTTCTATTGCCGCTATAACAACAAAGACTAAAAATAAAATAAAATAAATATTTAAGGGGGGCTCCAATACAACAAACTTGTTATAGATTATATATGTATATGTATAGGTACGGAACCCTTCAGCGAGTCGGGCTCGCACTTGCCCAATTTTTTTATATTGTACCATTGATATAAAGATCAAATAATGTACTGTTGTATTCAGATCGAGGTCGCCAAGGTGTAAATCCTTTCAAATAAACACACAAAGCATAAGGAAAAGTTTGAAAGGTTATTTGGTGTTAGGGTGGTGGGTTAACTCGTTGGACCGGTAATCCAGAAGTACCGGCTTCGATTTTCGGTCTCTTCCGCCAGGTTAGACAACTCAATTTTTCTTTGCGCCTTGCTATTTTTATCAATGGTACAATTTTTACGTTTTCAAACCCCATATTAAAAACAAATGTTTAAATTGAAGCGAAAAGCGTTAATGACTATGTAGGTAATAATTTACGAGTAGCAATGCATGTAAATAATAGGTATCTATCTGTATGGAATATTTTGCAACTTTGTAAGTTTGTAACCAGTAAAACAAATTGCGATACAAAAGTGTAAATGTGGTAAAAAACGTTGAGTTGGTTACATCGGCTAGTTAGACATAAAAGGCGTAACCTCTCTATTTCTCATTATGCTACCGAGAAAAACAGTTACTAAAAACTTCTCGCAAGAAATCCTTCGAGTCAAAAAACAAACGATATTGTTAGGTCTGTCTCGACGTTAACGACGAAAACCTTGGTCTTATTGATGGAGATATTATACAGGCAGACTTGGCGAAAAAATTGATGTTACATTCATGAATAACACCGACCGCTGATAAATCGGGTCGACTGAATCACATGCAGTCTGCAGCGTTGTTTGTATAATTTTGACATTTAGCCGGCATAGGATGAATGTTATATAGCGATTTTGGAGTATGTATGTCTGCGATATTCCATTAGGAAATGAATTGTTTTTAGTATAATACTAATGTCATTTTAAGTGTACTTCACCCGACTTCAAAAAAAGTTCCAATTCAACTATATATTGTTTTTTAGCCCCTGTCAAAAATAGGGATGTTATAGTTTACGTGTGTCTGTGTATCTGTGTGTATGTCTGTGGTATCGTAGCTCCAAAACGAATAGTCTGATTTAAATGCGTTTTTTTTTTATCGAAAGCCTTGTCGATCAAGATGGTTCATAGCTATGTTTGGTTGGGTCGGGAGTTATTCAAATTTTGTATTTAGGTTATTTTGTATGTGTGGTTATGCGATCATTCAATAGATCATACTTCATAGGTGGTCCCATATAAATTGTATCGAAATTTTTTCAGCGCTTTTCAAAAAAAACGACAGAATACAAAATTAATACCCATTTTGCTCATTGAAGTCGGTTACTTTTGGTGAAAAAGTGGGATTATTTTGTTCGTAAATTTGTACCTAAATAATAAAATAGTGAGAAAAAATAGATAGCAATGTTTGCCTTTCCCAAGAAAAGCACTTAGAGCTACACGTTAATATTGTTTATTTATAAGCACTTTTTCACAATAAAAATAAGATGATGTGTTTCCGAAAACAAAATTAGTTGAACAACTGAACGATATAACATTGCACAATGAAATACTATTTCCTTTTGTTGTTTTATTTACTTTTTCAATTCCAAATAGAAAAAAAAACATTAGTTAATCAAAAGCACATCCAAATAACAAAAAATATACAATAAAACTAATAAACCTAATTAAATTACCTAATCAAAAAGCCCGCCCAGAATCTTTCCTGGCGCAAAAGTGCCCAACACGCTCGCCAAGTTACCGCGCTGGATTGCGATGGACAGCCTCTGCATCAAGAACGACTCGGAACAAGTGTCATGGCCTCTTCCGCAACCGACGCCCAACTTCCCTCAGAAACTTCTTGGCATCGGAGCCCCAAACACCGGTAGTTTCGGTAGCGCCGGCTGACCTGGTGGTATGACCAAGGTGAGAAGCTGCAAAGGTGCTGACGCACGTGGCGTCCCACAGTAGGCACTTACCTTCTGCCAAGGCACCAAGGTCATACCATCCGGCCTGTTCCCATCCAAAAACAATGTTAGAAGGTATCTGGTACAATACAAACATCGTGAAAACTGAACAAAAAACAAAAACGAATAATAAGATGTGTCTTGATTCGACGTCACAAGCCAGTATCTTCATAGAAACTTTATAGTAACAGATCGTTTTTGACGTTTCATAAAGAGTAGCTGATTTGATCTGTCATCCAATACCGTAATAAAGGTTTAATGATAGGTGGGGAAGGTAATTAATTACTTTCACAACTAAATTCTAAAAGTGCTTTCAACAGTCTTTTAAACATTTTCGTATACCTAATATTCCAATGTTAAAAAAAAACTGTTTTGAATTTGGTAGATAACAAATCCTTAACAAATGACTACTGACGTTTATTAATGCAAATACATATATGACGTATGCACATTATGAAAGCTCTTTTGTAGCGCCACTGACTGGGCAGTACCGACACTTCTTAGGCTATTCAAATACCTACCTAAACCCTTCAAGAGCTACAGATGTGATGATGTGTGTGTATGTGTGTGTGTGTGTGTGTGTGTGTGTGTGTGTGTCACAGCAGCTGCTGCAACGTGTATGGATCGTTTCCTTTCTCCAGGCATCCATCTTGTCAGCTTTATGCTAATCTCCTACTTTTATATGCCCGTATCCATAACCTGTACCTTATTTGCTTGTTCATTGTATATTTATTACTTTATGTTTAACAAGGATAAATTTTAACACTTAATACTCTCGCGGTTTGTACACATAATTAAAACTTATTGAACTCGGTCTTGCGCGTTGCTTTTATTTAAATTCAATCAATCTAAGCACGTATTTAGAATCTTTTAGTATTTTTGTGATTACAACCCACTTGCTCAACCTTAATATATATTTTTTTATATATTTATACTTACTTTATGTCAAAATTACGTAACGTTAGATACAAAATAGTCAGGTACAAAATTTATTTTCTACATTTCATACGTGTGCATGAAAATAAATATTTGACTAAAATCGACACTTTCGAGCTTTGGTTAATGTGTAACTGGGTGTTATCATAAAGCATACGAACTTTCATGTCTTGTGCTTATGTATTCTGGAATAGTCTGCGTTTTTGAGAATCAAAATCTTAAATCGACACCATTGTTCCTAAGAACAAACCCTATCTCATATAGTTTCTGACTTCTCCCTACTAACCCATTTAGCTTGAGGTCCTTAGAACAAATTTCGCTATCCCTCATAGTATCTGACTTCACGATACTCACCCATTTAGGTTGATCACTCTGTATAAAAAATAAATTAAATAAATAAATTTCGGACAACCTCACACAAGTTGATCTAGTCCCACATTAAGCTCGAGTAAGCTCGTGTTATGGGCACTAGACGACGATATACATACTTATACATATATAGATAAATAAACTCTTAAATACATAGAACATCCATGACCCAGGCACAAATATTCGTGTTCGTAACACAAATATTTGCCCTTGCCGGGATTCGAACCCAGGACCGCCGGCTCAGTAGGCAGCTGCTTTACCACTGCGTCAAACCCGTCGTCAAACAGTATCTGACTTCTCGATACTGAATGACCCATTTAGGTAGATCACCCTGTATGTATATTTATTGTCTCTCTTTACCTACGTACTTGTGAAGCGAGTGACATATTGCCAAGACTACAGTTGTCTCTGAGCGCATGCGTTAGAATATATCGCAGTCTGGGTCACAGCTGCATAATGCATACGAAATTTCCATGTCTTGTGCTCGTGTATTCTGGAATCGTTTGCGTTTTTTGTGAATCAAATTGGTGTGTGCGCTTATACCTACTCGCCGCCGGATCTTGTTATATTATATTATATTATGTAGCTTTTATATTTGTCACCATTATATTATTATTTGTTATCTCTATTGCAATCACACTATTATAAAGGCGAAAGTTTGTGAATGTGTTTATGTGTATGTTTGTTACTTCTTCACGCTCAAACCGCTGGACCAATTTGGATAAATTTTGGTATGAAGGTAGTTGACACCCTGGATAAACACATAAAATGTAGTGTTACCGTGGGATGAGCGGACACCTCGTGACGCAGCTAGTATTCTATAAATTAACAAAGTAAACTGGTTATTAAACTGCTGTCTTCAATTGTGTGTATCTAAACTCTAACCTACATAAGTCATACCTCTAACATACCTAATTGAAATAGTACATAGTCCTCATTCAATTAATTTGGCATAACTATTTTAGTAAACGTTTGTAAAATCCAGAAAATTGCACGGACAATATTGCAGTTTCTAACAAGCTAATGAATAGCTATATACTTTGTAGTAAAATGTTCAACATTTATATACTATACGTTTTTTAAACTATTAACTTCCACAATACCTTCAATACTTAAACATACTTTTTCCAAGCAAAGTTTCCCTATTACGTTACATAACATAACCCATTTCTTCAGAGCATCCTGTGTTCATTTGTCAAGCTCTGGACAGCTGACCCATCCATCACCCATACCGGCCACTTGACTTGTCAAACCGACCCCGTACCCAAGCATTTTGCTACGAATTCCACCAACGAAGCCTTCGCTAGCATCAAATCCAATACCGCTCTTTAAAGGAACTTCAAACTATTGAACGACTTCAACACAGCAATAGACGTTTTGTTGTTCGCTGATGCCGTGACCAGGGTATTTAAAAGTACCAGCTTAATGACCAAGTGCAAGTATTCCGTCATTTCTTTGCCCCCAATTTTTTACTTTGCCAGTTTGATTGATGGCGGGAAGGTGTTCGTTAATTAGTTGCACAATTAGCGGCTACGGTGTCGTTGTTGCGGTGTTTTTGAAATGTCACAAATAATCTTTAATTGTAAATAAGTACGTTAATTACAAAGTACGCTTATTTATTTCATTATTATATTTATCTAATCCCTTTCTCACTGTTTTATTTAAGAGATTTTTTCGAAAATTGTGATAATTTGAGAATTAAGGGATCCTTTTCTTTCATAAAAAAACACTTTACCAAATGCTTCATTTCATATACAAATTTCTCCTCGAAACTCATACATTTTTCAGAAATCATGAAAATGTCATTCTACAGATTAGGTTAGGTTAGGTCCTTTAATTTCATCGAAAATAAATACTTTCGATGAAATTTGTATAAATTGAAAATTCTATGAAACGTTAAACTATAAAACAAGGATAATCTGATAATTATAACTATTTAAAGTTCACTCTCCCCTAATTAGGTATAATAACATTATTTTAATTATATATTTATTTTAATTACTCTAATCGTCAATTGCAATATTACCCAAACGTATCCAGCTAGTGATAGGCAATACAACGTACTTAAACTAACATATTTCAACATTAACTATCTAGTGCACAAACATTTACATTTCCTACCGGTTTGCACGCCAATCCAGCAGTCTTCAAGCGAAGCCTATCCAAAGCAATCCAGTAAATCCACGTTTACCTGCCAGGAGCTCGTTGGCTTGCGCGATAGTGCTAACACGTCAGCCGACAAGTTAATTGCACACGACCTGTTCAAGAAAGTGACTTTGTTGATTTAATGTGGGCATATCAGATATCCAG
Organism: Apotomis capreana; assembly: GCA_947623375.1. NCBI lineage: Eukaryota > Metazoa > Arthropoda > Insecta > Lepidoptera > Tortricidae > Apotomis > Apotomis capreana. The sequence continues at coordinate 5,343,494 of OX392505.1, read as the reverse complement.
TGTGACCAATCCAAACGGGTCAGTAGGGAGAATTCATAAACTATAAGAGATACGGAAATCTGTTAGGAACCATGGCATATCATGTTTTTAAAAAGTTGCAGTTTTCATACAAGTGAAATGTTAGGTATTTTAAATGTACGCAATCCAATGCTAAACTGACAGCATAGGCCTACTGATATTAAATTCAATTCAATTTATTAATTTGCTTGGACATACATAAAAATGTTTAGCTTTAGGAGACGTCAAATATCAAATATTTATAATCAATCGCAATTCACGATACAGTGACTTAAAAATTCCACTTTAGAATTCTAATAAATTATATATATTTTTAATGTCACAAAACAAAATTAGATCAGTTAAGTGAGTAAAATCGAACTTTACATTTAAAGCCCCATCAGAGGCAGACTGTATATACCGACTACTATAACGTCATCTTAAAATGTTGATAAGAAGCAATTAATGTGTATTGCAACTTCGTTTCATTCTTGGGATCTGCTCTTTATTCCAACCACGAAGGAGTTGAGCAAGCGCACTGTTGAAATATGCCTACTTCTAGTCTTAAGTTGCGAATAATATATTTGATGGAACCCACTGACCGTTCCAGATTTGACCTGGGGCGACTTTAAGGAACTCATTGCAAGGTATGATTTCCCTGAAATATATATTTTCTAGTAACCTTTAACGGCAAAAGGCTAAAACAAAACTAATGTTTGGCAGTATACGCCGCAATCCAGTCTATCATAATCACGTTGGAAAGGACACATATTTGATATAAAATACAAATAAAAAAATACGTACTTATACAATTTTCTTCCCCCAACTTTTTAACCCCAAACGGGTCAGTAGGGAGAATTCATAATCTATAAGACATAGGGAAATCAATGCTCGGAGTTTGGAGAAATGAAGAGATCCGCAGAGTAACCGACATAGCCCGAAGGATAGCAAAACTTAAGTGGCAATGGGCAGGGCACATCGCTCGTAAAACCGACGGCCGCTGAGGCCATCGAGTTCTTGAGTGGCGACCACGCACCGGACGACGCAGCGTGGGTAGGCCCCCCCACAAGGTGGACTGATGACCTGGTGAAGGTCGCTGGAGTCCGCTGGATGCGGGAGGCGCAGGACCGGTCACGGTGGCGTTCTCTGGGGGAGGCCTATGTCTAGCAGTGGACGTCTTTTGGCTGATGATGATCATGATAGGGAAATCTGTTAGGAACCATGGCAAGACTAGATGACTCACAAAGAATAAGGACCTTTAAGGACCATTGGTCTTGACTCTTGACATCGTTATGGTAATATTGGAATAATTTAATGACATCTAAAGTGACACGTGGCGAGAAACCTAAGTATAGTCCGAGATCTTAGATTGGCATTCGGGTTCAGGACAAATCAGAGAAGTTCACATCCCGATCATATTAAGAGAGCGAGACCGGTATAAGCCCGAATGACATTTCATCTGCTCACGGACTGTACTATAGAGCTAAATCTGAAGGTTACTAAGGCTGCCTGTCCACTAAGCGGAGCGAAGAAAAACTTACCAATGAGGCTGCGTTTTTGTGAATCCCGAAAGAAGAGCATTTAAATCTGACAAATGTCCTTGGTCTATTTTACGCATCTCCGTTCAGCTTCTGTGGACGGGTAGCCTAATACGATAAAAATGCTAAGTTTAGTAAATTACTAGTACTTAAGTAAAAGTAGGTTCTCCTCAGCAAGCCTTATGACTATATAACCCGCTGGTAGATATCTTTAAATAAAGTAATTAATGCCCTCTGTCCCTCTCTCTCTGGCACATTGTGACACATTAGACCCAGCTTCACCTTTATTTCGAGGTTATTGATTAATATTTATAAAATGGATAGTTTGCACAAATGTAACTTTGACCGAAAAAAAACGGCGTCAGAGGAAGTCATGCAATTGTACGAGATATAATTAAATTTATTTAGTAGCCTTGAAGTATAAGCACTAGACACAATGACCACGAGTAAATAGACTAGTTACAGCAAAATCTACACTACATTGTATATACTTAGGTTCTTTTAAATAACAAATAGTAGGAAACTGTTTAAAATCCAAGCACTCAGAACTGAGCACTCAACAAACATTTTGATATCGTGCGAACGTACTGTTGCAACCAACAATTGCATAGTAAATCGTTGGAAGACATCGCAACAAGCGATCGGATGAATAATGCAATAACACGACCGAGTCGGCGATAAATAACGATTATAATTTTATCGGGATCGCCAATAAATCGCTATTGGATCGCCGCGTTAATGCCTCGTAGGTGTGGGTAATTTTCCTTTTGCACTGCTCACACACGGGTGGGTAGAATGATAAGCAAATAGTTGATGCATAGAAGTGGAAGCATTTTATTTGGGGCTTAATTTGATTGCCACACACATTCTACATAAATTCTCCTCTTCAAGGAGAACAATATTTGTTCAGTAACTTTAAGGAATAATTTGCAGATGTCAAACTACGCGTAACTACCAAATGCATTGAAAATGTAATTTAGAAATAAAGCACAGTATGATAAAATTTGTCAACTTGGTTTTTTGCCCCAGCGCCAAAGACTATATACCCCCTAGACCGATATTCTTCATACTACGCACCGTACTCCATTTGTTACTATCGTTCTACATCGCTAGATGCCGCTAAGGGTATCAATTCATTCAAAAGTCGACATTTTTCAATTTCTACTGTACGGTACGCGCAAGCGTGAAGTAACACAGTCGTCAAGCGTTCAACGACATTCCAACTTCCAAGTGACAGTAAAAAGTGAATAGATGACGTTAGGTGCGATGTTTGTTTACTACGTTCCGTTTCGTCTCATTTCACTTTTCGTCTCATTTCACTATTTGTGTATGTTTTATTTAAACATAAAAATTACTTACATCCTAATCCTAATAATATTATAAACGTGAAAGTTTGGATGGATGTATGTATGTACGTTTCACTTAATCTCAAAAAACTACTGGACGTATTATGATGAAACTTTCGAGTTATGTACCTTACCTTACCTGCCTGAAGGTAGAATACGTAACGATTCTGACTTCACGCCTACCATAGTTTAGTTTAGGTGCTGTAATTTTAGCCAATTTGATAATAGGCAAAATAATTCTTAGGGCAATTCATGTTAGGAATATTATGCTTTAGGTAATTAGATTTTAGTTATCAATATTAGGACAAACTCAGGAAAGAAACCAGGGCTATATTCAACGACGCAAAAGCCTCAAACAACTTTGAGAGTTATGCACACAAGCTCACAGAATATAATAAGGCTGTGAGAAAGGCAAAAAGAAGCGCGTGGAGGGGTCACTGCGACCAAATAGGGTCTATACCAGAAGGTATGAGACTAACAAAAGCACTAGCTGCGTCAAAGTCAGTCCCGCTCACAACCATTAAGGGTAGGGACGGGAAAATGACGGAGACAGGGCTAGAAACCTTAAAAATTATGTGTAGCACACACTTTCCAGGCTCAGTGATACACGAGAGCGAATTAGACGATGTTGCAATTAGTGTATTGGAACAAAGCGCAAGCACAACCAGACACAATTGGGACACGTCGAAAAAGGTAGTAGACCATAACAAATTGAAATGGGCAATTTCAACGTTCCAGCCGTTCAAGGCTCCGGGACCAGATGAAATCTACCCAGTACTACTACAAGAAGGCGCAACCGTACTCATTCCTCATCTGAGTAGACTGTACAGAGCGTCTATAGCATTTGGACACATACCACGAGTATGGAGAATGGTAAAAGTAATATACCTGCCTAAACCAGGCAAGGCAGACTACGGAGAAGCCAAATCGTACAGGCCTATAAGTCTGTCTTCATTTTTCCTAAAAACATTGGAAAAATTGGTGGACAGACATATAAGGGATGGTCCATTAAAAAGACGTCCGTTGCACAAACTACAATGTGCGTACCAACCTGGAAAGTCAACCGATACCGCGTTGCACCTGGTAACAACCAGAGCCGAACGGGCCATAGAAAATCAGGAACTATGCCTGGCGGCTTTTCTAGACGTGGAAGGAGCGTTTGATCGCACCACGTACCAAGCTATCAGTGAAGCAGCTGCAAGACATGGCATAGAACCGACCATCTGCAAATGGATAGGCAACATGTTAAACGCCAGGCTAATAAAGTCGTCTCTGATGGGAGATGAAATACTAGCTACGGCTACAAAAGGGTGTCCCCAGGGAGGAGTACTCTCACCTACTCTATGGAGTCTGGTGGTAAACTCCCTAATGGAGGAACTCAACAGTGGTCCTATCTATACGGTAGGATATGCAGATGATCTGGTGATTCTCGTAAATGGGAAATTTCCCAGTACGGTATCAGTAATTATGAGTGAAGCACTGAGGAAAGTGGAGAAATGGTGTAACAATCACCAACTATCCATTAACCCAGGCAAAACAGTGGTAATACCATTCACGAGAAAGAGGATTCTTAAAAACATGCAGGAACTAAAACTGTATGGACAGGTACTCGAAATGTCCAGTGAGGTGAAATATCTTGGTGTCATACTAGATAAGGAACTCAATTGGAAAAAGCATGTCGATCACACCATAACAAAGGCTCTCAGAGTATTTGGGATGTGTAGATCAGCGTATGGTAAGACGTGGGGATTAAGCCCAAAGGTACTAAAGTGGATTTATACCATGATGGTACGACCGATCATCCTATATGGCAGCCTCGTATGGTGGCCAAGGACGTTGAGGAGCACATGCAGAGACGCCTTGACAAAGGTGCAAAGAACGGCGTGCATGGCTATAACAGGGGCGTTTAGAACTACGCCAACCGCGGCGCTAGAAATATTGCTAGATCTACCACCGCTACATATAGTGATACAGTCCGAAGCGCGCAAATCGCTGCACAGGTTAAAAACAATGGACCTGTGGAGTTATTGCACGCCGAAGACTAAGCACACTAACATGGAAAGCAACAATTTTCTTGACAGAATAACAACCATGAGCTGCGATAAAATGCAGCCTAAGTTTGTATTCAATAGGAACTTCAAGGTACAAGTTCCAACGAGGGCGGAATGGGCCGAGGGTCGCGAGCCACCTACAGCGGATGGTGAGGACATTATTTGGTACACTGATGGATCAAAAATGGGATCAGGTACGGGAGCAGGCATTCATGCAAACGACTTCAATGCAAGTACAAGTATGGGAGGTTATGCGACTGTCTTCCAAGCGGAGACATACGCTATAATCGCCTGTGCCCAGGAGAACATAGATAGACTTACCAGAGGGAAGCACATCTACATACTCAGTGACAGTCAAGCGGCACTTAAAGCGCTAGGTGCGCCTAAAGTGGATTCTAGACTTGTGTATAATGGCGTCCTAGCTTTGAACAAGCTTGGAAGGCACAATAAGGTGCAACTGGTATGGATCCCAGGGCATGAAGGCTTCATCGGTAATGAAATTGCAGATGAACTTGCTAGAAAAGGGTCTGCGACAAGTTTCATAGGACCTGAACCATGTGTGGGTCTCTCGCAGGGAACCATAGCAACAGCCATCAAGGACTATGCCAAAAACCAGCACCAACAAGAGTGGAGGAAAATGGCAGGCTTGAGGCACTCAAAGCTATTCATGGAATGTATAGAATCAGGCTGGACCAAGAAATTATGGGAATACAGCAAAAGACAGCTCCGAATCATAACGGGGGTGTTTACCGGTCACTTTGGGGTCAAAGGACTATTGGCCAAGTTGGGACTGTCTGACAATACAGATTGTAGAATGTGTGGCGAGGAGGCAGAGACAATGAAGCACATACTGTGTGAATGTCATGCCCTCGCCAGACTCAGAATGAAGGAATTCGGTATTGGTTACCCAGAACCGAAGGAATTCCAGGCACTACCAACTGGTTCCATCATCCGATATATGAAGGTGGTGGAACAATCCTTTGAGTAGGCGCGATGGGGGTAACTACACAAAAGATCCCATTGGGTCGAAGTGTATCCGCAAGGACCCCTTCCTAATAAGATAAGATAAGATAAGGACAAACTTGATTTAGGACTTTAAGAGAGTATGCGCAAAAATTATTAGGACAAACGAGTAGTATGCCATTCAACAGTATGCCAAACTTTCTCGGCCAAACATTTTTAGGACAAAAAACGTTATGCGATACGACAGGCACCCGAAATTTATCTATACAAAAACTAACAGAACTAACGACAGTGATAATTCAATAAAACCACAATTTTATAAACGTTTTTTTTATATTACTTTTAACAAAAACAAAACGAACGAATATATTTTCGCAGGCCGCCTGCATGTAGGCAATTTCTAATTGTTCTAGGGTAAATGTCAAACATTTCCGCAAATCGTCCCTTTGGCGTAAAGCCGTTTTGTCGTCGGCGTTGGTCTTGGGCCATGGCAAACGGACGATGCAATGGTTACTTTGCTTTGCAGTAGATCAATAAGGTTTCCTTCAACATTATATCGCCGTACCCAACGTCAAACTGTGTCCCTGCTAGCATTGAGCCGACGCGTGATCTCATAAATCCGTATTCCTTCCTGGTGTAACTCCACTCTTTGAGCTCTTCATTGTTTTCAGTCATTATCATTATCTTTTAATAGTTCACGGTTAGCGGCAAGCATTTTATTTTTCATATTAATAACGTTGCTGAAAATTATTTTACGATTTTCTCGATTGACACTGACATATGTTCCTAATTAGAAATTAAAAGCAAATGATAACCTTTCGCGAGGAGGTTTTTTGTAAAATGAAGTGACAAATAATAATATTGACATTTCAATACTATTATTGAAATATAATTTTCGACCTTAATGCATTGCGAATGTCTAACGACATTGTAACGAAATGGGTAGGAAATGAAATTCCTTGACTGTACAAAACTTATCTAACAAATATTACGTTACTGACTGTTTGTTAGTGGGAAATGTCGCATGACAATTCGGGCGTAACTTATTTTGTCCATTACATCAGTGCACCAACGCCATCTAGCTATTTTGTGTAGCAAAAATTGGCGAGCCCGCAAGCAACCTTGAGCTATCCAGAGGTAGTGCCATCTATTTTAATACGATCAAACCACGTTTTTGAAGAGTAAAAAATATAATCCTTAAAAATTGTGTATTTAAGTTATATTATCGTATTAAAATAAAGCAGTAATGCGTTTGATTTCCAAAAATCAAAAATCACTTAAAAATGTTGGTGAAAAATAACATTTTTGTCACTTCCAGGCTACGAAGCAGCGCCATCTAGTTTTTATACCGAATTTTGAGCTTTTTCAGAGTTACGTTTTTTTGTATGAGAACATATGTCTAGGGGGTATATAGTCTTTGCCCAGCGCATAAGGTACCGCCTACCTTTTTTGTCAAATTATGTGACATTGGGAAATTCTCGATACAAGCCAGCGAAATATTAAAAAAAAAATAATAATAATTCTGAAAATCTCTAAAATTAACCGACCGATATTGAGAATTCAAATTACACTTTGAAGTCCTCCGGCAGACACACATTTGGCATGGACAATCTGCGTACCTTCCTTATCTGCGAAACTACAGGTGTCACAATTTTTTCATTTTTATTCCATGCAGGAATATTTTGAGATGTAAGTAACGGACATACTTACTACAATTACTGAATAATCTATATAAATATAAATATTTATATTTTTATAGCTCTTAAATAATACTAAATAATTGAATGTAATGTTATAAATAATTTCCGATTGACATATTCATGAATAATTCAATATAATGTAAAAATTAGATAATAAGTAAGACATTTGCATGCCAGATTTTTTGGCAAGAATATGTTTACTCTGTTGTAAAATTTTATACCATCTCATGTTATATCATGTATCAAGCAAATAAATTTAATTTCATTTTATTTTATTTCATTTCGTTTCATAAATCTGGTCATTATACCTACTCGATCAGAAAAATATAAACATTTTAAATGCTAAAAACATACATTACTAATTTAAGTAAGTTAAATACTGTCTATTTACACTTGTCTTAGTCACCTTTTTTACATTATAGGGGGCAAACGAGCAAACGGATCGCCTGATGGAAAGCGATTACCGTCGCCCAAAGACACCTGAAACACCAGAGGAGTCACAAGTGCGTTGCCGGCTGTGGAAGTACGCTCTTTTCTTGAAGGTTCACTCAGTTTCATTGGTTGCACGAAGAGCACGACTGTACAACATGCGACCGTAAGCTCCAGTTTTTGCACTATTGTGGCAAGATTTATAGTGCGAAGCATTGAATTTACGAGTCGAGACACAGACAATGCAAGTTAATTCAATGATGTTGAAACTTGACTTTACAAAGTTGAATTGTAAGGTTTCTTTCGCGATTGCGGCACGGCTATGACAGATCTGACAGTCGGTAAACTGTCAACTGTTTTTGTGACTATATTAGTTATACGAGATCTGGTGCAATTGCAACGTCTTTCAAGGAAGTAAGAGCTGGCGAAAATCTTGTGGTTTGACATAATTTTACTACAGTGCGAGTGATGGATTGACTATGATCCATCACTCGCACTGTTCAAAAAAAAAGTCATCTCTCCGCTAGTTAAAAGTTAAGAGCTTGTATGAACCCAGGATATATTGCTATAACATTGTGTAAAATATGCACATCCTTTTTTATATGATTTTTACTGTCAATAATCTTTTTTTATCCTTTTCATTACTTTTCGTTTTATTGACATATTGTCAGTTCGACACATTTTGTTTCCAGAACCAGTGCAGTGCATAAAATTATGCGAACCCTTTTCACTGAAAAAAATATGCGATGATGACCATACTGCTAATTTGTTTGTTAATGATGACACATTGAGAACTAACCATGCCTTACTATTAGGCAATGTACACTGGTAGCACAGCCATCGTCGGCCGCATATTTTATAATATATCCGATATACTTATAGAGATTTTTTACATGTTTTTCCACTCCAGCTTACTTATTCAAATCTTTCTCTCATACATTATTTTCAGCAAATAATTTCCGAGTATTAATTAATTTCTGACCAAAACCGTAGGAGATTTCATCACTTTAAAGTCATCAGCATCCTTCTTTGGCGGAATATCTTCCTGTCATTAATTCATTACAGCAAAATTAAAATGACATTCGCAAAAAATGTCTCTGCGCATCAACCCGCAGATAATTTCAATGATTATGGGCATTCTTTCCTCGTAATGATGTACCTTTGTAATGATAATTGCGGTGCCGATTTGGTTTTATAATTGTAGAATTGATTGATTGCTGAAATTGCCTAATATTCGCTTAACTGGTCGTTAAGCATGCAATTAATGTGATAAACTTAAAGATGAGATGACACACCGCACCACAGACACATAAAGCTAAATTATTCTTCGAGTACCTATACCGTCCTTTTCTTAGGCTCGATTTAACCATACTTTCCTCTCGGATGGTAATGTCAATAACTTGACTTTCTTACCATGAGTTAACGTGATTATCATAATAAACGTTTTATATGGAGAATAGGTACAGTGCCCCTAGTACTTTGTAGAGCTACAATTCTTCATACAAATTAATTACGCACTCGCTAGTGAATACGGTCACTGTAAGCTCATGGTAAAGGTACTGTATGCATTGCACCGCCCGATTAAGAGATTTCATATCGAGAAAGAGTCTCTTAGTATTTGTCATGATAGAAGAAAACAAGGTAGTTGTATGGCACTCAGGAATGACAGGTGGACTTTCGACGTCATCACGCTATGATTGGGTGGTTGGTTCTGTCAATTTGTTTCTGTGTCGCCAGTGGAATATCATAATACTCCCCGATTCCCTTGTTACCTGTATAGATCTCATAAAATTGTGAATGTTTTAAAATCAATTATCACGACAAAATTAAATTTAATCAAAGAACATGACAACCGTAAAGCATATAAGCATTATACCATATATTTTTTGTTCGACTGCAAGCATTTTTTTTGAAGTGAAACTTCTAATGCGACTTCCAACAAAGTTGCGTTAAACGTTTAACGGTTGCGTTAAACGTTTAACGCTACCGATGGAGGGGGTAGGAAAGCACTGTTGCGTTAAACGTTCAACGCTCGTGGGGAGGGGGAATAGAAAGAGACAGAGCGAGAGTGAAGAAGTCTGTCTTAAAGAAACAATATGAGTTCACTAAAAATCAATTTCTACCCCTTCCTATTTTCATTTCCACATTACGAAGTTTCACTTCTTCCGCGCGGAGGGACTCCACGCACTATTTTTTTTTCTTATAATTATTTTGTTCGACTGGCGGCAAGCATTTTATTTCTTATAATTATTTTGTTACCATAAAGCGACCACTAACCACTGACGTAGAAAGTCTCACTAGCCGGAGTATCATACCTTGTTTTCCTATACTATGGTATTTATGTGAGAAACTGGGCACTTACAAAACTTGCAAAGGTTCGAATGGATATTTATTTACGCAATCTATACGCTTGAAACAAAGTTGCAGCCCTAAGTCTGAGATTAAAGCCAAATAAAGAGAAATAACGGGACACACTAAAGCCGAATCGCCAGGAGACGTAAGTTCACACATACATTACCAATCGCACAGTTGCATTTCCCATTTAAACTCACATTCATTTTCTTCAACTAAAAAGTAAGATAAATTGTTACCTAAATAAGGAAACTAAATGCTTACGAGCCATCTGAAGCATCTTGACTATGAAGGCGTTAAATAAACGCTTACATAGTTAACTCATTCTCAGAAAACTCAGGCATCCCATCATAATTACGTGGACGAGTAAAAACTTAACAATAGTGAATAAATTCATTAGGGATATCCTTAAGCAGTGGAAATGCCACCTGGCTGCAGTTAATTTGTGGTTTAATTACATCGCAAGGTTAGGCTTCAGTTTTAAGGTGTCGTGTTAATATTAATGCGGCTTGTTCTGTTTCGATTACAATATTTATATTGAATGTTGACGTGCAAGGTTCCTTTTGACTAGCGTTTTGGAATGTAAGGTATGTGTTGTAAGCTAGTTTTTATGAATTACAAGATAGCACTTTTTTCTGGTTTGCGTGGAAGTATTTAGATAAGGTAGTATTAACACATAATTAGAAACAAAAATATTTAGGTATCGTGAAGTTTCTCACCATCTCAACCACCACCCTCCACCACTCACCAACTCAAGCTTGTTGAATTTCATCATTTATGTACTAATAAGTAATATTAACAAGATTATTATTAGAAAAGTCAAAATTAGCTATTTCGCTAAAGCCGTGTACAGATTGAACTCATATGCATTTAGGTATATGCATTTAAGGCTGGTCTAAATAAATAAATATTTTTGAGTAGTATTGATCCCTCGGTGCATCTAGTTATCTACCTGTACCTAGAATTGTGTATAAATATAACATTTTAGTCTTTAAGTTAAGTATAGTGCAATAGCTTTTTAAATATTATAACGTTAAGGATTTTCATTTTTTTTTTCTATGAACATAATGTCAGATATTATCGTAAGCGAATTATTGTTCATAACGCATGTTGTGTTTGCCTGTAATTGGGTATATACTCTTATATGTTTAGTACCTGAATTTGTTTTTTATGTACAGTCGAGTTCATTTACATCTACACACTTACGAGAACAAAAATATCTGAACACGACCCTATTGTCAGGAGCATAAAGTCGTGTTCAGATATTTTTGTTCTCGTAAGTGTGTAGATGTAAATGAAACCGACTGTACATATGTTATATAGTATTGTACCTGATGGCAAACCTAATAAATAAATTAATAATATACTAAATAAATAAATAAACTTGCCGAGTCTGTAGCCTGATACATCCACTACGTGTAACACCACGGCGTTCGACAGCTAAATGCCGAAAGAAATCCTTCTTTCTACCTTTAAGACGAAAGGTTTCTACCTTTAAGATGAAATGCCACGGCTAGTTTTCCCATACATATTAAGGGTTTGTTCTTCCAAAACTTAACCAATCATAGGAACTGAATAAGATAGAAATTTATGTTGGATCATTTCGATTTTTGCGTATAATTATTATAGAATTTGTGTACAGGTACCACAAATTTTATAATAATAACATTTAAGTACTTCCCATTCAGTTCCTAAAATTACGTAAATATTGGTTTTTGGAGGAGGAATCAGATGATAATGTAACCTCCATTTATACAACACGGTTACGTTAAGTTTGGACCTCATTGTATCCGACTCCATAGTAACACGGTAAGTTATCGTAAACTGATATTATGACAAAAGGAGTAGTGATAGGTATATCCTCTTTTTAACGATGGGGTAATTTATTTTTACTTCTTCCCTCATTGCTAAGAACCGCGACCACTTATGGTTTACCTACAACGGAATTACTAGGCGAAGCGTAACTCACGGCTCGCAGGAAAATCATTTCGCACAACAACATCTTGGTACGGAACAAATGTACATAAAGGCCCTTCTATTACAGATAATTTGTGGTCTTCAGCCTGCGAAGTTCTCCTCACAGTCCTAGACCACCAGGGACGGAGTAAAGGAAACACAGCTTTGCCTAAGACCTGTATTTACCCTCTGAACCTCCCTGACGTCTACAGGAAAGGCATGTTTCTGACATGTGGGGCCACTTCGGCTGCAAGAAACTGTTGCATACAGGCAATGAAATGAATTAAAAAAATACAATTATATGAAATATCCTTTCTTTAATTACTTTTATCTCACTCGCTGTTTTGATTCCAATCATCATTGTCAGTACAATAAAGTTTAAATGTGCACAATATTACGCATTCATTTTGAAACGAATAAACATTAAATTTAATAACGACCAGTTAAACGACATCATAATTTTATGCAACAAAAACCGAACAATTCCATGCTTCATTGTAAAACGGTTTAAAGTACGACGCAATTAATTTATTTGCAATAATTGTTAACATTGCGGGATGTCTATGTCAGCAAATTAACCGACTCGCATAATGACGTGCCATCGCCATGTGAGATCGTTAATGGCATAGCCAATTCGTTTTTATAAATTATACGGCACTGTAAGAACCTTGTAAGGACCAAAACATAATTCCAGCCAGTGTCATCATGAAGTGAAAATGTACTTCGTGCAACGTGAAAATTCATGTGCACGATGACGATACGTAGAAATATATTTAAGTCCTATCTAATACTATTATAAAAATCTAGATTTATATTGAAAATGATTTCAAGAAAAATCTTGATAGTTCGATGCAGGATCGTCATTTGTTTTGTAGGGGCGCGCGGCGCCATGCCAGTCTGGCGTCTCTTGGGCATCATTTCCATTGCCCTCCCATCACGCCGAAACGACTGGACAAATTTTAACCAATCTTGGTACAGAGATAGCTGGACATCCAAAGATGGCTATAGGATACTTTTTACCCGTCTACGGTAAAGACCAAAAAAAGTAGACGAAGTTGCGGGCGCTTCCTAGTAATCAATAAAACTGTAAATATATCTACCTACATTAAAAAAAAAACAAGTCAATGGGATATTTTCTATTCGTTAATCTTCAAAGAGTTGAAGATTAACAAATAGAAAAGCTTTTTGGATTTTTGTATGCAGGTTTTAGCGTCTCTTCATTTAGAATCTTACGTCTTATCATTACAAAATGGCCGGACAGTACACTAATTTACTAGTTAGAGGAGTAATTTAATGGTTAAAGGATACTTTTCCGAACTACGGAGAACTCGGAGAAGTAAGAAAGGTGACTATCTCTTTTTCTTCTGCGCGTACGACCACTATCATCTATTCAGTGGTACGACTGTGCACCTACTAATAACATTCAAGAATTTTCTCGACTTTTCTGTATTCTTCGCAGGGAACCTTCCACAAAAACTTATTACCATCGTTCCCATATCAAATAACCCATATAAATTAATAATTCAACCCCACAAGGCGCTACGAGACAAAACACCAGGTAATGACACCGCATTCTCAGTAATTAGCTCTTTCTTGCCTCGAAGCCTCGCCGCCGAGGCACGACAACTTTGCTGCCGATTTAAATTGTATCGAATGACAATTTACGTTAATTTAACTGCCTCTTTTCGCGCTTGTGCTGTAATGTTATTGTTTTGTTTGAGTCGAGAACTCGAGAAAAAAAAGCAGCCGAGGCATAAATCAGTTTTGTTTGGATTAATACATTATGCGCTATATTTTTTCACGAACCTCAGTTGCTAATTATTTTTCAGTATAAATATTGTTTAGTAAGAGCCATTCAAATGATTACGTTTTCTGTTCTTTGAACGTCATTGAATGATTTGTGGGTTTAAAATACAAGTAAAACGGGTTTACTCACGTCATTCGAGTCGACTATCGCACGACGTGTTCCGAATCGATTCGAGAGCTTCGCCTTAAGTAAGTATTCGCCTTAATTTACTTGTAATTTGTTGTGTGACATTTAATAAATTGAGTATAACTGCCCGTCATATTTATTTATTGTTTAACCCGTAAGGTATATTTACCTGTAAGTAGTTGTTTTTCGGGTCAAAAACGGCATTTTTAACGACTGTGGCGAACAATCAAAACCAATTACGGGCTTTGTTGACGCTGTTCAAAATATATTAAGTCTGCTTAAGGCTAAACGGTAATTCAAAGTTTTTCCTAAATAAAGTGTAAAAAGACGTAGTACAATTAAAATACCGTCCGACGCTAACGCGCAGTAATCGCGCGTTTTTCAATCAAACGTAGCTTCACGCCGCGCGACCGCAGTCTTTGACGTTGCCGCCAGGGCTGACAGTGATGACAAAAACTCTTCTTAGGCACGCACACTCAATTTGACTTGACTCCAGAAACTGAGTGAATTTAAAAGAAAATGAAATGATATTATATTTTTCAATCAGATCTAATTTTTACTTCTCGAATATTTTCTTTAAATTTTATTTTTACTTACATCACTAACCTAGAAGTGTTAATTACTTAAAAAAACAGAAATTTACGGTGTAGGTACAATACTGATCGGTAATTACACTATAAGATTGTATAGATTAATAAGAGGGCGGTAGGCAAATTTTCTCCTTAGATTTAATGTGTAAGGGACACTATTTCCTAAACTACGCTTAACTACGTTTTTTACCAATACAATATAAACTCATCAATTTCGACGTTCTACTATATTTTTAAACGTAAGGCGTTTGTCTCATGTTCCAATACAATAAAAAATAGGCACAATAAAAAACGGCTACCAAAAACCCTTTGGCGGCAACCCTACCGCGTGGGTGATCTCGCCGCTAAAAGGGTTTGACGTCTGAAGAGAATTAGCCGTGGCACTTTGATGCGCCTGCGCTGCCCTAATTGCAACAACTTTGATCTTTTTAGGGATGCTTTGTCGTTAGATTGTGCAACGTTCACTTATTAAAATATCTAACACTAAAATGCCTTTTCGATTGATATTGTTTAGAGGAATCTTCTTCAATGAAGATTATGATCTAGAAAATTCAGTTGTTGTGAAAAGAAATCTAATAAACAATGCAAAGATCGACACACAAAGCATAAGGAAAAGTTCGATCGGTTGCTTGGGAGTTAGGATGGCGAAATGATTAACGCTCTGGACCGGCAATACGGTACCGGGTTCGATTCCCGGTCTCTTCCACCAGGTAACTATTTTTTTTTTTCTTTAAGCTTTGATCTTTGTATCAATGGTTTATAAAAATCGAAACTATGATAAAGCAGTGAAAAATCAATGTCTTATAATTTAAAAAACTATGCAAAATACAAATTTATTTTTAAGACCCTGAATTTAATTTAACACTACATTTAATTTTGCTACCTACCCATTTTGTTGAATATTTTTCATCGTGATAGATGAGAAGCTAAAATGGTTAAAATGTTATAGGATATTTTTCACTCGCTTTCGCAAATAAGATCATTTTTAGTTCTTGTACCGCGTGGATGAAATAAATTATTTTATATATATGTAAGTATATTATCAATTTTAATAGGTATATCAGTCCGCTTGTTTTAATATTTAAATACGTAATTTAAAGTTTTACAAAAAAAGCCTACGGAATTTCGGATGCTAATTTGACTCGCGCTTGACCTATTTTTTTTGTTTTCATGTTGATGTCTGGGCCGTAATGGCTCTGTCACGGATGGTGACGTCTGAGTGATTTCTGTTGATGATTGTGTCTGGGGCGATATGGTGAAGATAAACTTTGTCGCGCCGACAATTTGGGGTAATAATAATGAAATTGTTTGAGATGGTGATGATTAGGAGGATTTTTAAGAGTTAAATGAGGTTTGACGATTTGTATGACATCTGTCAGAATTAATACCTCTGTATCATTATTATTAAGCCGAGAATGGCAGCTCGAGGCTACCTCTGTATCTGATTATAATTAATCGTATGGCAATATGTTTCATGCAAGCAATCAAAGAATGACTTTCAGATGGTTAAGCCAGCGTCAGCTGCGTCTGGAGACATACAATACAGGTCCTCAGCAGATCCAGCGTATGAGTGAAGTGGGCATCGTTGGATGATATGTTCAGTGGTCTGCTCTTCCTCACCGCACTCGCAGAGTGGAGACTCTTTCCATCCCCACTTATGTTGGAAAAAGTTGCAGCGGCCGTGTCCTGTTCTGAGTCTGTTCAGCCGACACCACCCTTGGCTTAGCCGTAGGGTCAGTCAGCTGGCTGGATTTGCCTTCTGTCGCAGCTGTCCACTCAGTCTTCCAGATATCCCCGATGTTGAAACTATCCAGGTTCCTGGCTGTGGTATAGGGAGGTTTTCGGGATTTGAGTCGGTGCGGGGGTGGATGGCGAAACTCGTAGTGGGCTGGCGAAGAGGATTTATCTGAGATCTTTTCGGCTTCTTTCTTTAAGGCATGGAGTCGTCGAAGGTGGGGTGGAGCGACATGACTTAACACTGGCAACCAATGGACGGGTGTGGATTTGACAGTGCCAGATATGCAGCGCATGGTCTCGTTGTATCTGATTAAGTAATACTGACAAGTTGTCATTCAAAGATAGATAGTATCAAGAATTAAAAGCCAGAAAGAGAAAAAAAAACATCCCAATAAAGTAACCAGTCAAACTATCAATATCATTTAATTTCAGGAAACTGAAAATAAATGATACGTCAATATCATTCATTTTACAAACACGGCTGGCGCAATTTGTAGTGCATAGCATCACCCATCACTCTCCCACCCTCTCTTACGATACTGTACAGAAAGGGATAGGTAGAACATCTCGCGCGCGAGTGTCGCCAGTCTAAGTTGTGCTAGAAGTGCATCAGCCCGTCTAGCACAACTATGGTTCGCGACACTTGTCTGGTGATATGGCCTCACCCGCCGCCCTCTTAAAGTATTGTACAGAAAGGGACAGGTAGGATATCTTGCGCGATAGAGTTGCGTGTCACAGTTGTGCTAGAGGTGCACGTCCAGTTTATGCGACATCCTCACGCGATACATTTATCAAGTTTGTTTGTGGGAGTCGTTCATTGCTTGCGGCTAAAATATGGCATATTGGCCGATTATTCAAAATAAATTATCACGGTTTCACGCTTGTATTTCTTCAATTATGTTATTTATTAATTTATTAAACACACATCACCAAACCTCATTTATGTAGATCCCTATATTTAGTACATTATTTAACCAAAATCGATTTTTGACAAAATTGATTTTTGACAGACATAAGAATATTAAATAGAATTGACAACCTTTCATATTTTTAAGACTATCATTTTATTACTTTTCTGAATTCTGCTTAAAAAGATGAAGTAATCTCTGTTTTTATTTATTTTCTGAGATGAATATTTATTTTATTATTAATTTATAAAAACATACTCATTTTAAAATGTGGCAGCACCAAAACCAGAACTTAATGGAACGGTTACTTTAGACGGTTTTCTTATTAAAAAAAAAACTTAATAAAACTCTGTATGCATCTGTCATCTGTCAACGTCAAATAAAAAATATATATTTTTTTTCGCTCTTTGGTTTAGACAACAACCCTATTCAGCCCGTATTGTCTTAGATTGCAGTTATTTGATGTATTTTCTTTTATTTCTTTAAATACAGAAGAATAAATTCAAAGAATTTTTTTTAAGGTACACGACATAAAGCCCTGTCGATCTCTATATTAATTTCCACCTGTTATAAATATGAAATGTTGTCAATTCAGTGAGCGAGATCACAAAAGCAACGTCTAGTCTTCCATCTCCCAGTCCTTCATTCATGTATTCCGTACATCATTCACTCTTACATTGATCAGCTGTCAACCAGTCATCAATACTCATTCCTATTCTACATTTATCCATTCTAAATAAGATTAGGTCCGTGGGCCCCAGAGCCCACAAACCTTTTAAAGAAGTCAGCAAAAGGCTCATTGAGTCTACTGGCGACCGAAGAGCTGGCAGCTTCCTCGCACAACGCATCAGTATTTTCATTCAGCGAGGAAATACTGCCAGCGTCTTCGGGACCATTTCGCGGGGTACAGTTTTTAATTAGCTGTATTTGATTTATTTTAGATTTTAGTTCTTTGGTTTTTAACCGAAAAAAAGGAGGAGTCTCTCAATTCGAACTATTTTTAATTTTTTTTGTATGTATGTTACTCGATATCTCCGAGAACCGTGAACCGATTTTAAATTTTTTTTTTAGTGGAAAGGGTATAACTCCGAATTGGTCCCGTTGGCACTAAGTCGGGATCTGATGATGGAATCTTGGAGAAATCGAGAGAACTCTTCAAACGTTATAGGGACATGTACGGCGCTTTCGGTAATTTATTGATAAAGTCAAGAATTTACATTCAGTAAATAGGATTTGATGTAAGGAAACTGATGATGAACACCACAGCCACAGATGGCCACTAGAACTTTTATATGAAACAAGCAAAAAAACAATTTTTTTACAAAAAAAAGAACCGAATTCAGTAAAACTAAAAAGCCAAAAAAATAACCCGTTCAAGTATAGATTACATTTGGCTCACCCTTCGAAGTCGGTGCCAAACCTCGCGTAAACTATAATATATGTATAAATATAAGAACTGAGTGGTTTGGGATCGACTTCGAAGGGTGAGTCAAATGTAATCTGTACTTGAACGGGTTATTTTTTTTGGCTTTTTAGTTTTACTGAAGTCGGTTCTTTTTTTTTGTTCTTTTTTTTTTATCTTTTACGTTTTATTTTAATTTAATGGTCTCTCACCCTTTTCTTGATAACTATTGAAATATACCAAAAAAAAGTCACAACATTTAAGTATCACGATCAGCTTTTGCCTCAATAGGCTAGTAGACCCAGTTTTGAAATATATTTTTCACCTCACCAGTTCAAACATGGCGATTTTGCTGTCAGATAACAGTGAACAAAATGCGATTTTGTTTCGAGCGTGAGTAGAAAGTAGCTTTTTATTTTTTTCAATATCTGACCACGAATTGTCATTCTTTTCAGCCAAAGGTTAATTATAAAATTCTAATCATTTGAATCTCGATGCACTCTGTTTCTTTCATATGTATATAAAAGAGAGGGATAGAAACTTATCAATTTGAAATTCGATTTTCGAATCCGACCTCGATTGAGAACAGTTCGGATACGCGTTATACCAAAAAATTCATTAAAAACACCCGAAAAAGTTTTAATTGCAACGTATTTTTTTTTCTTTATTATATTTTTATTTAACAACCGAATATTAAAATGATTGTGCCTTTTATATAAAACAATTGATCAGTGCTCAAATATAATAAGATTTTTCACCTTATTACTTATTGTAAATTATATTTACTTATTGTAAAATATAATTTATAATTTCACCATTTATCATAGGACATAGATGCATATTCGAAACGTACCTTAAAAAATATCGAGTTCATATTGTAATTCTTATTTTCTTTTGCATATATTTTGCTTGGTGTTTTAGGAGTAAAAATATTAATCAATGCATAAACAAAATCTCGTAATCTAATAATGTATTTATAAATAAACACGTCATGTATCTGCTAAATCTTCCAATTTGATCAAATAATGACAATTTAACCGTGTTGGTTGGTTGATTATAATTTCAATTAAATTATATTGTTAATCCTTTTTAAGCAGCACTTATCTATTTTCTGATTAATAAGATTATTGAAATCAGCAACAAAGACTATAAACATACGTTGGAAGAAAAAACACAAAATGTCGAATATGTTCTCGCTGATGAGGTGAAAAGTTGTGTGTGCTACACGAGAGCAAAGTTTTTGCATCTCGTGCTGTTGAGTCCCTCGCTACACTCAGGATTCTAACATAGAATCACTCGCTACGCTCGTGATTCAAACGTAGAATCCTTCGCTTGCTCGGGACTTAAAATATCAGCACTCATAACAAAAAACAACTTTGCTCTCTTGTTGCACAAATAACTATGAAATGGTTAATAATGATCTTACTAGCTCTGAAAAAAATGTCTTGTATTTTTGTGAAAGCTAGACATCTAAATTTTATCAATTGAAAATTAGAAATTTAATTAATAGTCAAAAACGCCGTCCGCCATTTTTGCCTTTTTTGCTAATCTGTGGTAAAGTAAATATTCGAAATTCGACCTTCGTATAGTACCATTCCGCTCTCTCCAATATACTTTGACAGGAGATCGAGAGGGACGACACTATTCATCAAAGTAGACTTTCAGTTATCTTTACAGGACCGATGACGTCACTATAATAAGCGAAAATGGCGGACAGCGTTTTAAGCATTTCAAAATACAGATTAAAAACCATGTTTTCAAATTAAATTTTTTCAGCCATCTTTCACTTTTATGAATTGAAAAATATAGGTATATTTAGGTTTCCTTTGCTAAATACTATACGGAATAAACATGAGTATATTACAATTTGACAAGAGTCAACTAGCTTTACAGGCTTACAGCAGCAGTCACCGTTGAGAAGAAATGCCGAAATTTCTGTGGCTTTCTCGGACAAGGGTGGCTACCACATCACCTGTTCTCATTGTCATCATCTACTTTCCTTAACTCAGGGAAAAATATTCTGCCGTCATATCGAAAAAGGGCGCATCTAACATTTTTGTCACAAATGAGTTCTATACATATTCGGAATCAGCAAAAAAAGACGGATCTACCAGTATTTTTAAATTTGACTAAAGATGAACAGAACCCTGTGAAACCTACAATCAAAAAGGACGTATCTGCGGGATACCGCGTATACAACGAATGAGAAAAGGCATTTCTGATGTATGCTAAAATAAGAAGACCCATCTAAGCAAAAGCGTTTTATTATTTTAGAAAAATATGGACATTTTCATAAAAATAAATGGCGATTCTACACGATAATATGAAGAAAAGACGGTTCTGCGTAGTTGCGCCTTTTCATCTTAGTGAAATCACCATTTAAGTCACAATAAGTCAGGCGCAAGTGCCAGTACGGTCTTTTCTACGTAGTAGTTAAGCGTGCGGGGTAAAGGGGGCTCGCGGTTGGATATCAATTCAATCAGATGCGTCCAGGCAGTTGAAGGAAATTTTAAGGTTTTCTTTAAATTATCATCATAAATTTAAGACTCAAACTCCTGTCGGTGTAGCTGATATAGTATGTATGTTACTCTAACAGGGTGTTTTTCAACCCACGCCATAATGCGGTTGTTTAGAGGTACTACTTTACTGACAACGACACATTTTTGGTAACTAACGTTGAAAGTCAGTGAATATCACTGATGTAAGTAAACAAAGAGGAAACAGGACTTTTTAGATATTCCATTTAGTATTTTTTTTTTCATAATAAAGCCAAAACTGTTCACAGTGATGAAAGTCAAGTTTTTTCAATATAATTCAGTAATTATTTTGCAAGAAGAACGAAAGATTGAGCAGCATTCCGGTAAAAAATGTTTTCAGTTTGGTCTGTGATAAATCGCTACTGACGTTTAATAATATAACGTATGCACATTTTTGCCATATGAAAACTGTTTGTAGCGCCACCATCTCTGGACCAGACCGGACTTATGGTGTTCAACCATTTACTGTTAAATGCTTCACCAACACCACATTTCGAAGGTTTTCCGTACCTCCCTTACCTTTGCGTCATGATCGATTTTCACACCCATAGAAAACTATGCACCCCATAAAAAAAATCGTTTGTTATTTTTTTTTTTCTGGGATATATTTGCGGTCATTAAATTATTTTTATTTTTAACAGCCACGTTTGCTAAACCTATCGTTGCTTTGAAGTCTGGGTGTATATTTTGAGTCTACTGTAATAAATATACTTAAATAAGTATATTAGTTTGCTTTTCTTTAAATTTAAAGGGTTGTCGTATTAAAATATACATTTTCTTTAAAAGAGACAGGTACAATCATTAAAAAAAACGCCATATAGAAAAGGCATACATAAGCTAAAATCAGTTACTTCAAATAGCTTCTGACGTTTTCGGAAAAAAATACACTTGTACTTTTTATTAAAACAAATAAAAAGTCGTCAATGCAAGAATTCCGTTTTGACATTTATAAATCGGTAAAACTAAAACTTATTTGTAGGTAACGCAACTAAAAAAAAAAAGCAATTGCCTACTTTCTTCACTTCAACAATAATGTACCAAGTATTAGGGCTCGTCAAAAATCAAATATCAAAATGCGTTACAGACGTATCTGCTTTTTTCTTTTTAAGTGGGTCGATGTTTTACTTACAACCTACGTTAAAAAGCAGTTAATGGCTATATGCGTCCTTTTTATTTCGTTAACTAAAATGCGCTATGCGTATTATTACTATGTAAAAAAGAAGTTTTAATAAATTACTACGCTGAAAAGTCGTTTCTAGCCAGACACGTCTTTTTACTGTAGTATAAAAGTATTTATTTGTATTTTTTTTACTAAGAGAAAAGATAAAATATCATTTATTTATTATTAAATGTTATCTAAATTGGATTTTGCATATCAATCCCTATAGCTCAAATGCTTCTACACGTTTTTGCATTAAAAAAGTAACACATTGTTTATATTCTTTCACGCAGTGAATTTTTTAATTTCAAATTTACAAAATATTTTTTTTCTCCGTTTTCAAGTTTATGTAGAAGCGCCCTATTTCGATATGACGGCAGTATTATTCCTTTAAAAAATTGGTTGAAATTATCAATATACACCATCATCATCATATCAGCCTAATATAGACGTCCACTGCTGGAATAAGGCCTAACCCAAAGTTCTCCGCAGTAATCGGTCGTCCGTCGCCCTCATCCGATTGCTTCCCGACCTAACCAGGTCGCCGGTTCACCTTTTTGAGGGCCTACCCGTGCTTCGTCTTACGGTACGCGGTCACGGTCAAGAACCTTGAGTTGTCAATAAAATAAGAAGGATTACTAATTGCTTTCTATCACCATCATTCGATTAAGTAGGTAGGTATCTACGAGTATACTTACTACGTTTTACTCTCGTAATTTTCTCAGGTACCGCATTTCTGCAACTTGTCAGAGCTAAAAATTAACTGGCCTTCCAGTATTATAACGGATAAAACGTCAATACATAATAAAAAAACATACAATTTTATCACGTACAGGCGCCGTCAGTATCCTACGCTTTACTGAACCACATAACGAGAACAAATTGTGGATACCTTGAGCATTCCGTAAACCATCACAGCGACTTACTAATTGCCCTAACCGACTTGGGAATGCGCAATTATGTTTTACACAGCGTCAGGAATGTGCGCAGGCGGCTGTGAGTTATAGCCTTTTGACACGCAAGAGATGGCGGATTTATGCTTTTTTAAAACACACGAGAGGTTTAATTATGGAAGATGCACTGTGTACACATTATTGAAGGGTGTTTTTTGTGCTGTGTTGAAGTATGAATAATGTTAATAGGGGTGTAGGTTGATGTTAAACTATACAACATACTCTAGTTATGTGAATAAAATTTGCGCAATATGTCTAGAAACCAAGAAGAAAAAAACAAAAGAATAATAGTATTTTATTTAATACATTTCTTTTGGATTAAAAAAGGTAGGAACGCATTTTTTTTACATCCAATAGTAATTTTGAATTGTACTTGTTTTCAGAATCCTTATAAATAAAAAAAAAACAATAGTTATATGATTTTCACAGTAAAATGGCAAATTACTCGTCTGCATACAAATATTGGTATCAAATGACGGCACAAATGTAGTATAGCCATTGGTATGGAACGTTTTCAGTGCTTCGTAGGAACGTTGAACTTTCACAGTCATTCCTCCACGCGTTCCCGAGATAATTGATCTTGACGGATAGACCAACGGACGGACATCAAAGTGGTCCTATAAGGGTTCCATTTTTTCCTTAAACGGAACCCTAAAAAAAAAAAAAATTAACAAAGAAAACTAATCGATGCAGATGCACCTTCTTATCAATAGGTACATAATAACCGGTTACTTTCCATAACCGTTCATCAGTCCATAAGTCCATAACTAACAACAAAACAGCAACGTGCAACAAGCATGAAATCACGCCCCAAAACTGACCCAAAAAACCCTTCAAAAACCGATTACCGCAAAAACCGGAAACCGGCGCTTTGAACCACTTAGAACTAGCCGCAGATTAAACTAAATGGCGAATCATAAAAGCCAGACGGTATCATTAGAACTAAAACCACATCAGTCCATCCATCATGGGATTCTGACGCGGCGCCTTTAATTGATAGTTCGTGGGGCTCATTAAAGCGGTCGCCAGCTCTGCCCCCTGGTGGTGAATAAATATTGTATTTCTAACAAATTAACGGAAGAAGCTGTAAAAAATTTAGTGCCGACGCCACGTCCGCTGGACGTAAATAGACGGGGCTAGCGGGAGCGGCTGCGGGCGAAGCGAACGCTGTAAAGCGAAAATGCGAACAGTATGATGCAGTATACTATCAATCGCAGAATGTTGCTCGTCGCAGGTGGTGCCGGGCTGGCCATGTTGGCTTTGAGGACCTTGGCTAGCGGTGGAAGCTTTTCTGCTGATGTTGATGACAAGATACAAGATACAAGACAGTACGACGATATATATGTTAGTATGACGATCAGCACAATAAGCTGGTAATCTAGTATCTGCGATACGAAGTCTACACTTCTTTGCCGCCTGTGCGCAAAACTGTGCTGTGCTGTGATTTACACAGCGTTTGACGGTCGGACGCAGAATAAGGATGCATTGACAGCAGTTAATTTAGTTGATAACGTAAACTGTGTGTACGCGGAATCATCCATTGATTTGATTTGTGTGGGGAAATCTATTACTTGTGGCTGTGTATTTTTAGACATAATTTATGAGTTTGTGTCATTATTAAAGTTTTTTTAGAATCTGGCAAATACATTTTATGACGTGTTGGAATTAATTGGAATACTTAAGAATTGAATCTTTACCTATGACTTTACATGTTTAACATTCTACTGCTCTAAGTATAGCTTTGTTGGTACAATTATATAAATGTCTATTGCAAAAATTGACGAATTTGGAATCTCTTTAGCAAAGCTTTTAAATGACTATGAAAATTGCCTTACCTACAGCTTGATCCAATTTCACCGAACAACAAATGCCTACACTACAGAAATAAACTTATAATACCGTTACAAATTTACAAAAAAAAAAGTCAATAGAACTTGCAACAGAAAACTCAACTTCGCTATTGAAAAGCGCCCACTACTGAGTCTAATACCTTTAGCAATTTACTGAAAAAAATACATAAAATAAAACGAAAGAACTTGTAACAGAGAACTCCACTTCGCTATCGAAAAGTGTTAAGTGCCGAGCGTACCGACAAGCTTTCGCTATCGAAAAACGTTCGCTATCCCGCCAGCCCCCGGCGGCTCTTTTGACGTCGCGCTGTTTACACTAAGCTAACTGGGAAACAAGTCATTTGGAGCGCTTTGATCTGGCCGACGAGCGCCGGCCGGCGTGTGATGCTGATTCCTCTGACAGTCAGCTTTCGGTCGATGAAAGCATGCGCAAAGTTTTTTCTGCCTGTTTTGACAATTCGTCCGTTAGTGCTTTTTTTTAAGGGAGTTAGGTTCTGTGCAGATTAATGATAAAGGTGAGTTGTACTGTGCGCCTTGTAACAGAACCTTCAAAACCAAATTCGGTTTTGCAAGCCACATTCGTGCACATGACCGATGCTCGTGAAGGTCATGTCTCCAGGTTTCGCCATTGACGGATACGTCAAGGAGGACGATATATATAGATTTACGAGAGAATTTAAGCGCAAATTTTGATCATGCGTTGTGATATATCGCCAAATAAGAAATCTCTTAAATTTCATGTGAATATCCTTTCCTCTCTTTAATGTCTTAATTTGTCTGTGTTCTTGAATGTCTTTGTCGCTCTCTTGGCGTTTCCTATATCGAGCTACATGACATTAACACACTACCTAAGTACTCTATCATACTCAAGTTTGCAAGGATTCATAGAATGTTGAAAGCCACAGTAATGAACTTATCACACTACACAGTTTTCGTTAACCTAATTCGCGCCAAAAACGTAAACAAGCACTATTAAACTTTGCCAACAAAGTAGCACTAAGACAAAGTTGCGAGGCGGTGGGCGGGGCCGCGCTGGCCCCGCCCCCGCAAGATGGCCGCTCACTGCACCGCTGCAGCGGACGTGCAATAACATTTGATTTACACAGCGTTTGACGGTCGGACGCAGAATAAGGATGCATTGACAGCAGTTAATTTAGTTGATAAAGTAAACTTAGTTTATTACGAAACCAGGCCAGCAAGGAAAATTGAGAAAAGCCACTGAGGCATCTTCCCAAGATCTTTTCACTATATTTCTACTTTGGCGATGTTTGCTATTTAATAACTTCTTTACAGTGACATTTTCTGACGTGATGAAATTTAATCTATTTAAATAGGCGTAAATGTAGAAATAGCAAGTCACATCAACATCATTTGTCTCTATAGAGGCACAAATAACACGAGAGGGCTTTATTTCTTATGTAATAAAACCACAATTAAAATATCAAATTTTTAATGTCACCTTATTGCAGTTTGATGGCAGAGAAATATTAACAATAGGTACGTTAGAATGAATCTAGAATACATCTAGAAACCTAATAGACAGCGCTTGAAAGTGACGCAAGTCTTGGTTAGCCCCGGTCTAAGTTTCGTCCGTGTGCGCATCTGTCACAACGTCAATGTCACAAGCACGTTTCTATGATTAATTCGAAGACACGCACACATAAATCCAAAAACGGCTTCATATTTCGCAAATCTGTTGTACCTATATCTCGTTCTAAGCGTATTTATTCTAAGAATAATACCTTCTTGCGGCCTCAGGTAGCCAACCTCCTTGCAAGGTCGTTCCTCATTTAAATAATTGCGTGATCCAACAAAAACTCCCCTGATTGACATTAGTCACAAATAATCGCTACAAAACTGTCGACGCTAAGCTATACTTAGCAAACCCATGGTTAACTAAGCTATGGTTATGTGTAATTTTGGTTTAAATGACTGACATGCGGTGCAGAGCTAAGTAAAAATACTTTAGTTAACTACGGCGGGTCTAATCACGTAATTCTAGTTATTATACGTCCCTATTGAAAACAGGGACGGATTGGAAAGAGTTTGCGTTTATATCAATCGAGAATATCAATATCTATTTTAGTTTATATATCTCAGTCAGAAAAGCTCAGGATTAAATGATTTAGTTTTATCGCACGAACTTACCCGTAAGTAGGTATAATTTTGTGTAGGCTATCTAATAGTCTTTTTCCGAAATATGTATTTCGTCATATTCAAATAAATATTACGCAAGTTAGATAAACAGGAATTTGAAACAAAAGCTTACGCTTTGTTGATGGATATACCACGTAGACTACGATACGGAAACTAGACGAATATATAATTTTATTTAAATAGGTACTTACTTAAAAAACGCCCCCCCGAATAAATATTGATGGTCGTCATCGTCACATAAATACCTACTTGTCTATGCCTGGATTCGAGCCTAGAAGCACCAGCTTTGCAGGCTACTAATCAACTTGAACCGAAGACTTACCGTCCTGACTACATCGTTGGTCCACCGTGTTGGGGGCCAATCCTCGCTGCGTCTGCCAATATGTGGTCATTACTTAACCCTTTAACGCGCAAGATATTTTTTTTATTTTTTTTTTTGTTTTGGGCATGAAAATAAGTTAATAGGGTAATTGCAACCCTAGGAAAAAATAAAATAAAAAATGTTGTATGTAAACTTTTTTAGAAAATGTATGTTAAGTATACTTAACATTGTCCAACATTGAACATACCACCCATGTTGAGCATTCTTAACATTGCGCATTATGTGGAAGTTGCAATAGATGACTCATTTATGTTTTCTGTGAGAAAAACATATAATTTTAGCTACATGAAACGAGTAAAAACACTATTTCTTCGAAACAAGACACGTCTTATTTTATATTTTGAACATTGCAAGTTTGTGAAGCCATTATTACAATTATCATATCGTCCGTAGGTCGTGAACCCTGGTAAGTGTCCCGTATTATCATATTGGACTGCAGTAGGAGGTCTCGGGACTGCAGCTGTTTTTTGGCACGCATTGCCTTGTCCACGTCCAAAAGTCCAATTCTATTTTTCTTCAGCAGCTCCATTGCTATTTGAATCCGATACTTCTTCAACGTCATTTTCTTTTGTTCTCCGTTATACGGTTCGTTCGCTCTAGCCTTCTTTGACAGTGTTTTTCCGAGGAGCATTTGTCCTGACGACCCCTAAGGCGGTTGTTTTTTATTGTCCCAAGACTAAAGATTCCATATTTATTGCGGAGTAGACGTATCAGCTCCAGGGATGTGAATAAAATATCTAAATATACGATAGCTAGCTGGCTGGTTAGTCTGTTAATGAACAGAATCGAAACGTGTCTTCCCCAGCGTATGGAAGGAAGTCATAACCGAGTCCAAATATTCCAGCACGTACAAATAATTTGAATCCCCATTTCTTCGGCTTTTTTAGCAGATATTGGCGTCTGCAACCCGCTCTCCTTCCTTTATATGGCACCATCAATTCATCTATGCTAAACCGCCTTTCTTCTTCAAGTTTCAAACAATTTTGTCTAAGTTTTTCCATGAATGGACGTATCTTGAAGTAGGGGTTATTATCGAGATTGCAATTATCCGCGAAATGTAGATGCCTCGTCACGTTTTTAGGTGTTTTAAGGGTAAATATCTGCGAACGGTGCGTTGCATGTCTCACGAAGATATGTCTAGGTTCTTCATCTGTGCTCTCTAACAAATTTAGTATTTCTAGAGAAGGTGGTATGGATCGCGGTTCAAAGTTTGCATCAGCATCAGACAGGTTCTTAGTGTTAATATTTTGGTTAGCCTCAATTTTTCGTCAGAATGATTGCTGCTGTCTGAATATTCTGCAATTTTTGGCTCATTTTATTTAACCATGGAGCACGCACCACATCCAGGCAACATGTCAATAAATAAACATACAATATTAGGCACAAAAACAGCTTTTGGCATGTACATACGGAAAATATATTATGTACCCTTTATCATTTGTATAACCTTAACTTCGCAATGTTAAAAATACTCAACAATTTAAGCAGAGTGTATATTGTGCATAGATGGACAATGTTGAGAATACTCAACATGCAGTCAAGTAGGTGTGTCTCTCAAAATTTCGCAATGTTGAGAATACTCAACACGCATATTGGGAACCAAATAACGTTCAAGTCTTACACCCAAATTGTTAGAAATATACCAGAACACAAAGCTAATACCCTTAAAAATCAATTGTAAGCGTAATTCAATCGATATTATGGTGATAAATATTTATTATGAATTATTATTTACCTTACTTCCCACAGTCATCGGTTCTTTCGGCACTATTTTGCCGCGAATTGATAAAATATGTGCATCCGGGCAATAAACATAGTCGGTAAAGATTCGTTTGGAAATAAGGAATTATTTTATAACTATAAGTTGTGAATATAATCGAAAACAACTTGGCAGGATTTTTTTGTTTTGGGCGTTGAGTATACTTAACGTTGCGAGAAAGAGGGTTAATAGCTTTTCTGCCCCAACAGTCAAAAACTTACTATAGTAAAATTAAAACTAATTACGTTTGCCACACGGTTGTTAACCCAAAATTTCCATCACAAGGGGCGGCGACAATCAAATTTCCATTGTCTGTCTCGCCACTTTAATTACCATAATATTACACCCCTCCCACTAATAACCCGCATTTCAAAAGTGCAAAGTCACAAAAATAATACACAAAATCATCAACTCCGTCCCTGTGCCCGACAATCATGATTCGACATACCCCTCAATAACGTAATGACTGATAGCCGACCAACGAGGCGCCAACGCCGGCTTTCGGCTTTCGGCGTTCGGCCAAATAATATGTAATTTGCTCAGACCACAGCCGAATCATGCCATTTACGGGACTGGCGGTTTTGAAATTGGAATCCTTTGGAAGGCTGAATAAATGCCGGAGACGTTTTTTGTCTGCGGTTTTGTCGGTCAGCGTCTAGCGGAAGTGATAGACACGTGAATGGAGTCAGATACGGGCGTGCTGTTCAAAGCTGTTTCCGAAACATATTTCTTTTGTTCTCAAAATTTACCGACCATAGTCTAAATATAATGTATTGATATTATTAACTTTAAACTTTTTTTGAAAACGTGGTTGCAAGTCTCCAGAATAACTATGGCAGTTAAAGAGTCAGCGAAGGCGGAAACATACATATTCCTGTGTATGTGCACACCTGCAATCAGCGTATTTCAGATTGGCTTGACTCTTTGGAGCTGCGTAGAGGATGTAACCTCTCTCTCTGCATCTTTTATCACACTACATAACGGGGAGTTTTCAGAGGAATTCTTCAGATTGAACCCTGCCACATCTTTCCGCCATCGCTCGACGCGAAAATTATTTCATCCTCACCACTTAAATAGTTGGCAGTTCAAAACTGTGCATTTTTCTAGAAATTTCCTGCCTTGCACAATGTATTTCCGGACCGATACGACCTTCAAACGTTCAAGAAAATAGCGTACTCCCACCTGCCCGCCAACGCACTTGTGACTCCTCTGGTATTTCAGGTGTTTATGGGCGACGGTAATCGCTTTCCATCAGGCGATCCGTATGCTCGTTTGCGCCCCTATGACATTAAAAAGAAAGCTACAAGTATAAAGAATATCTCACAAATATAATGGATACGCGTCAAAAACATTAGGTACCCGGTCTTTGCTTGTTTTTTTGTTTTGAGCAAAATTGACAATACTCTTCAGAATGCATGTAATTTATACAGTTCACCCAAACGTCGGCAGGTTCTTTCATCACATCAACAGCATAAAAACCATGATAAAAAATCTTCCTCAAAACTCTTAAAAAAAAGGTACGTATTACCTTGTTCCTCTTTTCATTCATGGTTCTACCAAATTACAGCTTAGCTCCAGGCGGCGTTGGCGGGACCAGCCTACTCATCACGCCACCAATTTGCCAAATTGTGTGTCAAACGTTTGACGAATGTTCGGCCATTATTATTGAAGGATTAGGAAACCGGCGCCAAAACCCTAGTTACTTAATGACCTTACCTGACCATTTGTGGGCAGAAAAGTGGTTCCTTCCTGGGTGGGCAATTTGGGTTATTAATGGTTTCAAAAGGCCACACTTGTTCGGCAATATTGTTATTTATCTAATGCTTATTGTATGAGAGATACCTAAATAAAAAAGCATCCATCATTTTCGACGTCAGTTTTTTTTTGCGTATCCCAAATAACAAAATAGGTATAAGAAAGTTATGATCCGTTTAAAACTCAAACCCGCCGCTTTTGATTTTTTATAAAGACTTTTTTTTACTGATATGTATTTACATAATTAAATATGACCCATAAACCATTACAGTGCAATTGAGTGTATATTATCTACAAAGCTGAATTTGGTACTTATTTTGACCACATACCTATTGGAAAACTTAGCATGGATAAGCCACAGGCATGTAATAATAGTGATGATCTGATGAAGGTTGCGAGAGTCGCCTGGATATAGGGTAGGGTACGGTAGAGTATTATTTTCACCATTAGGTGTCTTTCGGCTGGTGATGATGTCATATTTCGGTAAAATCAATATATTACTTTGATCACTATACATAGCCAGGAAGCTTAGAGAAGACACCAGCTATCGGTACCTATTTTATGTGAAAAAACTATATTTTACTACACGTAAGTATTAGAAATAAATAGAAAAAACACTCATACAACGGTCGTTATCCAGCATGTGAATAAAGTGCCCTTGTGGCCTACTTACTGAATAAACGTTATGATTTTGATTCTCTATAAAATTCCTTCTTCGATACCTTTTCTTCGTTCTGATAGCAATAAATTAATATACAGGTCGTAAGTCCGTGATTTGGCCGATACATCGCTTAAAGGGATTACGGGTTATATAACCAAAACATGACATTTGGAAAAGTCAGAATCCATACAAATCCATCCATCCATACTAATATTATAAATGCGAAAGTGTGTCTGTCTCTCTGTTACCCCTTCACGCTTAAACCGCTGAATCGATTTTGATGAAATTTGGCATAGAGATAGTTTAAGATCTGAGGAAGGACATAGGATAGTTTTCATCCTGAAAATTATACCTAAAAAGATTGAAAAGTGAGTGAACATTTCTGTTGGGGTGCGGTGACCCTGTAGGAAATGTAATTATTAGACCAAAAGCACAATTGCTCTTACATTTTATTAGGCGCTTTTAATAATCTGTTTTATCAAGTTCCACGCTTACGTAGTCGCGGGCTAAAGCTAGTACTTATCTAAAAATTCAAAAAGTTATTTTCGTATCAGAATCTTATTAGAATTTCCTGAATTTTCTTAACTAAACAGACAAAAACCCGAATACATTTACTCCGCGTTTGCCCACATTATTCCCAGCCACAAATACGGCATCAAATTAAGATCCTTTGTTCCAAAATCGGTTATATCGATAAATCAACGTTTCTTAGGCATGATTAAACGCGCGACCGTTCTGCGGCTCGTCACTTTTTACTATCCTCGCCTGAATAAATATTCGGCAAAACACGTCGGAAGCATCCAAACATTCCGCCGACAGTGCCGCCGCCTCGAGCAATGTCAGGTTTGACCGTCATTCGCCGTCAAGTTTCGCCGTCAAAGTGTTCGCGGGTGGGTGTCGGCAAAAAGCCGGATTCCTCAGATGCTGGTAGCTTGACATTCGGCGCGATGCGTCGCGGATGTCGAGAATGCAGCGATGGATTCTTTGGATGGGGATTTTTTGATGGTCTGCCGAATTTATAAGGTTGTTTTGGTATTTAGGAATAAATGGGGCGCTTGGCATTGTTTCAGCAGCATACTCTGAGGAATTGGTAATTTGATTTGTAATCTGAAGTCTCGAGTCAGGACGAGTTATGTAGGCATAATAATTTACCTATTTATTTATTGGAGGTGATCTGGATTGATTAAATCCAATAAGTACCTAGCCATGTCCTTCTGCCCTGTCTGTCCTAGTCCTGTAGTAGTGTAGAATTGTGACTATTACTAGCTATCGTCTGTCGTTATAAAAAAGGACCTAATCGATTTACCATTTAAGCGATCATTTATTAGTATTTCTTCGATAACACAAATCAAAGATAAATACCGTGTCATCCATACTAATATTATAAATGCGAAAGTGTGTCTGTCTGTCTGTTACCTCTTCACGCTTAAACCGCTGAACCGACTTAGATGAAATTGGGTATGGAGATAGTTTGAGACCCGGGAAAGGACATAGGATACTTTTCATCCCGAATAAATTTTGTGTTCCCGTGGGATGAGCGGGTAACACCGCGGGGCACAGCTAGTCGTTAATATTTCTGCCGAATGATAAAGCCTAGTAAAATCGCGGTTCCCATTACACATACATACCTCGACGACGCCATGAGCTTAATTTGGGACTAGATCGATTTGTGTGAGGTTATCCGATATTTATTTATTATTATTATTATTATTTATGCCTATTTGTATTCCCCATAGTATAAGAAAACAAGGCATGACACTCCGGCTAGTGAGAATTTCTACGTCACTGATTAGTTACCGCTGTATGGTAACAAAATAATTATAAGGAAATAAGTTTCTGTCAAAAAAAAACATTTTTGTGACAATCTTTTATAGCCGACTGTATTTTTCTTTGGATATCCATCAAATGCTCACTGAGACGATTCTAAGGAGCCCAAACTCGGTAGGATTGCTTTTTTTATTATAGGGTTCCTATGGCCACCTTCCGGCTCCATCATCAGATCAGCCCCAAGGTACCATATTATTGTATTGTCATCAAAGTTAAGTAAGTATGCAAAATTTCAACTCAATCGGTTGACGATATCTGCTTCGAAATTGAGTTGCAAGATTCCACCCGAACAAACATACTTACATACATACATACATTGCAAGTTAAATAAAAGCTTTTAAAAATGATTGCCGCCAGTCGTACAAAAATAAATAGGTAATTATGCATTACCATTGTCATGTTCTTTGACTAAATTGTCGTAATTGATTTTAAACATTCAAGATTTTGTGAGATTCATACAGGTAACATTATTGTACATACGAGTATGTATGTAGGTATGCATATGTAGGTTTATGTATATTTATTTATATATGTGTATATTTACCCATATGCGTACTTGTTTTCTGTTAGTATCTAATTATGTGCTCGCTTCACCTTCTGCTACACCTACTCTGTATTAAGTTCAAATTTTCATCAATTTCACTACCCAATGGTTCTGGAAGAGATCGCTTTTTAGCGATAAGCCCGCCTGTTGTCTAGCGTTATTTATAAAATGTATTGGTCTTGTTTCCTTTTGTAAACTTTTATTGGTGTGCAATAAAGTATTGTTGTATTTAACAAGGGAATCGGGGAGTATTATGATACACCACTGGCAACACAGAAACGGAATAACAGACCCAATCATTGTGTGACGACGTTGAAAGTCTACCTGTCATTCCAGAGTAGCATACCTTGTTTTTAAAAGCTTTTATTTAACTTGCAATGTATGTATCTAAGTATATTTGTTCGGGTGAAGTCTTGCAACTCAATTTTAAAGCAGATATAGATATAGATTGAGCTGAAATTTCGCATACTTACTTAACTTTGATGACAATACAATAATATGGTACTGTGAAGGTCGTACCTTCGCTATCGGTGCCTGGCCACTGATTTAAGAAGTAAAGTTGTTTTATATTTAGAATAAGACGTGTGACATCCGTCAAAGAAATAAAATGTAGTAGTTAGTTATCGTCTGGCCTCTGGGCAATAAACATACAAGAAGTACCTATGCTCTACTTATTCCTCCACTGAAGCTATCCCCCGGCAGTCGCCACACTTGGTGGAGTCTGCGAAATTTTTAACTAGAGTCACGCGAGTATTGAAATTTCCCCCGCTCCCAATTAATTTTGTCCACAGATTCTTGGGCATCTGTTACAATTACGTACTGAAAGCATACGGTTTGCATAGAAGCCGTACAGGAGCGGAATGCACTGTCTATATGCGCACGAAGCGCAAAGAAGTGCACATTTGGCAATTGCGAATTGCCATCATCAGTGTGGTATTGTATGTCATGACGGCACTGCCGTAACGGAGCGAGTTCGACAGACGGGTGAAGTTGACGAATCATTGAATCACCCATTATCATTTTTCATCCCATGCGATTTTAAACTGTTTGTGCATATAATTTGTTTGGATTTCATACGAAAATGGAAACAAACACTTTTAATGGCTTATCAGATGTCGACGATTTTATTTTTCAATTCAAAATATTGGCCCAAGTGAAAAAATATGAACCAGCACAATCACAAGCGGCGATCGCAGCGTATTTATCGGGACCTGCGTTACAATTTTATAACGCTAACCACGCATCATTCACATCATTCGAAGATGTTTTGACAAAATTAAAGAACGAATTCCCGTCGAGCCAAAATTATGTACAAAGTTTTTATTATCGTCGTCAGGAGACTCATGAATCACCAATAATATTCTATTATGCGCTGGAAGCATTAGCATCTAAGGCTGGGAACATAGGAGAAGCCGATTTCATAACTCATTTTATAAAAAATCTACATGACAGCGTAAAATTAAACTTTACAACAGCAACGATCAACAAGAAGGCAGAGCTTAAAGCGGCTATTCATCGGTACAATGAGTATCATTCGCAAGAGCAAAAACCCTCAATTGTGATACCCATTAACGAAACTCCATACCAAAGATCCAAAGCCAACAGGGTGAACAATCACCATCACCAATAAATGTTTCATCTCCAAATGTATCGACGGCACCCCAATCGGCATTTTCTACACCAGTACCAGTTCATACGCCAGTACCAGCGTTTGCTACGTTAACCAACGATCAGGCGGTGAACACGCCTGTGAACCGTGGTTATCCAGGTTATAATTTCAGATCAAGACCACAACAAAATTATCGGGGCAACTACCAAGGAAATGTATCTTCGAGATCAACGTACCGGAATGAAGAGAATCGCCCAAACGCCGATGGACGACGCGGGACCGGAGCGGCGCGGCGTTGAACACACTACGCTCCGATACTAATACAGGCAATAATGACCCTTTATATAATAGGTCTTATATAAATGTAGGAATATTTAATGACAACTATCTAGCTCTGATAGATAGTGGAGCAAGCGTATCTTGTATTAGTCTGTCTATTATCAAAAGTTTGAACATTAAATTTAATGATTATGATAGGATTTCTTTGAAGATAATCGGTGGCAAATTTGTTTGTACTGAGGGTTCAGTACAATTAAATATAATTGTAGATAATGTAGTATTTAATCACATATTTAACATTATTGA
The DNA here is from genome assembly GCA_947623375.1 of Apotomis capreana. Taxonomy (NCBI): domain Eukaryota; kingdom Metazoa; phylum Arthropoda; class Insecta; order Lepidoptera; family Tortricidae; genus Apotomis; species Apotomis capreana. Next base: position 5,306,814 of record OX392505.1, on the reverse strand, counting down.
CATCAATTCTGACCAAATCATCATCGGTTATGACTTTTTGGTACAGAATGGTGCCAACATTGATTTTCAGAAGAATATAATATGTTTACGTGGAAGATTTACCACGACATTGGTAAATAATATAAGGGAGGAACCGAGAAAACCAATGCCACTGCAAGAATCAAATAAACAAGGCATCCGATGTGAAACAGTATATTTTGCAGAAGAGAATAAGGATAGTATACAAATTGGCAAGGAGTTGAACAATTCTCAGCAGCAGCAACTATTGACATTATTAAATAAATATGAAGATAGATTTGCCTACAGTCCTTCGAATCTAGGGGCATACAACGGATATAAAATAGACATCGAAACGACTGATGAAGTACCAGTACATAAACCGCCATATCGAATGTCCGAGAAACAGAAGCAAATTATTGAAGAACAAGTTCAAGAAATGCTCAAGAATGACGTAATAGAACGTTGTCAAAGCCCGTACGCATCACCAGTTGTGATTGTAGAGAAAGCAGATGGGAAACCAAGGTTTTGTATAGATTTCAGAAGCTTAAACAAAAAAATTAAACCAGATGCATATCCAATACCGCGCATTGAAGAACTATTGACGTGTCTAGAAGGCGCACGTTTCTTTGCTGAACTGGATCTAAATTCAGGATATTGGCAACTATGTCTCGGAAAAGGCAAAGAAAAGACAGCTTTCATTTGTCAATCAGGTCTATATTCATTTAAAAAATTACCCATGGGATTGATAACAAGTATGGCTCATTTTCAGAGAGCAATGGACACAGTTTTAGCGGAAATGAAATACAAAAATGTTTTGGTATATGTTGACAACATCATTGTGTATGCAAAGACATATAAAGAGTTTTGAACAGCTTTGGAAAATGTTTTGCGAAGATTTCAGAAGGCAAATGAAACTTTGAAGCCGACGAAGTGTAAAATTGGGTTCACAAGCTTAACAGTATTAGGACATACTGTGTCGAAGGACGGAATTGGCCCCGACATGGAGAAAGTCAAGGCAATGCAAGATGCAAAGCCACCATCCAACTTAAAGGAACTGAGATCAGTATTAGGTCTATTTTCGTATTACAGAAAACTTATTGACGGATTCGCTAAAATAACATTGCCTCTGACAGAATTGACGAAGAAAGGACGTAAATTTGAATGGTCAACAGAAGCGCAAAAGGCCTTCAATATAATGAAAAACAAGATTTGTGAAGCTCCAATACTCAGATATTTCACAACAGATGAAGATGTGACAACGTGATTGTATATAGATGCATCTGATAAATCTTTGGGAGCATGTATTATGCAAGGCAAATCAGATCTACGGCCAGTAGCATTCGCTTCGAGGAAATTAAGCGACGCAGAAAAACGTTATACAATAACGGAGAAAGAATGTTTAGGTCTTATATGGGCCTTATCATATTTTAAACAATATTTATGGGGCATGGAATTTGAAGTATTTACGAACCACAAGAGCCTGGTATGGTTACGATCACGTAGAGACATGAATGGACGTTTGGCGAGATGGGCTTTAGCTATACAACCGTGGAATTTTAAAATAATCCATTGTAAGGGAAAGGATAATACTCATGCAGATTACCTAAGCAGAAATCCCCTCTACAATGAGGAAAAACCAGAAGAGAATATCTCACCAAATCAGGACGATTTATGTTTGTATAGCTTTGAAAAAATTGATTTATTACAGAAACAACAAGCTGATGAGGAATACAAAAATATATTTGAAAGATTATCAAATATGAATCAATATAAGGGTTATCACATGAAACGGAATATTTTATGCAAGAAAGTATGGGTTAATAACCAGCTGAAAAGTGTCACAGTTTTACCAGGAAATTTATTTAAAGAGTGTATCGCAGAATTACATGATAACACATGGAGTGGAGGACACTTTGGCTTATTTAAAACTCTAAGAAAATTCAAGAATCGCTATTATATTCCAAATGCAGAAAAGAAAATAGAAAATTATATAAAATCTTGTACAAAGTGCCAGGAAAAGAATATTTTACACCAGAGGGCGCCACTGCAAAATGTGAAGATTCAAAACTTCGGTCATCGAATAGCAATGGCCCTTTCTGCAAATCAAAGGACGGACATAGATATGTCATTGGGGCTATAGAATACATGAGCAAATTTGCCATATGTAAAGCGGTACCTAAAGTCACAGCAGAGGTTATCGCACAGTTTCTGGTTGAGAACATATTCTGTACCTTCGGGGGCATCGAATCAATCATCACAGATCGAGGTTCAGTCTTCACTTCAAAATTGGTGCAAAATACAGTAGAAGAATTTGGTGCTCGACTTCTTCATACGACGGCATACCATCCGCAGGCGAATGGCTTAATAGAAAGATTCTTCAAGACATTGACAACAGCTATGTCAAAATGTATACAAGAAGATCAGAAGGACTGGTCCTCAGCATTGCCAAGGATTGTCTTCTCATACAATACTTCAGTTCAAGCATCTACAGGCGTCGCGCCATATCATATAGTTTTTGGAAGGGAGCCGTATTTTAATCAAGATTTGAAGCTAAGAATTCATGAGGAAGAACAAACTACATTAAAGAAGAAAATGAACTACATACAAGATTTATCAGAGAAAGCAATGAAAAATATTGAAAAGGCTCAGCGTTCACAAAAACTACAATATGACAAGAAGTCAAAATCAGTTCAATATGAACCTGATGATTTGGTCATGATTATAAAACCAAGACGGTTGACTGGAAGAAGTTTAAAACTTTGTAGATTATTTGTAGGACCTTATAAGATAATCCACCGATTGTCTTCATTGAATTATGTGGTGCAAAGACTCACTCCTAATGGTCGTGCCAAGAATGTAATAATTCATGTTAACAGATTAAAGAGATTCTTTAATCGTTAATTCTAATTTATATAAAACAGTTCTATATTTCTAGGGTGTAAATAATAACACAATTATTTTTCAGCAATATTTAATCCAGGCAGACTGTACTTAGATGTTACAATAGGAAGTCCAATTTTTAATGTCTTGCACTATAAATTTATTGCACTTTGAATTTATTGCATTTTGAATTTATTGCACTTTCAATACCTTTACTTGATATAATTTTAATTTATTGCTTTCTCAGGTCTCCAATAATTATTTATAATACTTTATTTCCAGCATTTTAATTTGTGTATACTAATATGATTTTCTTTTTCATGTAATTCGACACTGCAAGGGCCATAGCTGTCCCAGTTCCTTGGGATTTCAGCTGCTGGTGTGATTGAATGCCTCGCGCATTCATCCTCCAGAGGCGGCAGGGTCATGAGGTCTTGGCCAAGGACTTCATGCAGCCTGCATCGGGCCGACTGCAGACTGAAGATTTTTATTTTATTGATGTATTAATATATATTATAATTAATTTTAATTATTAATTGGAAATAGGTAGGAATTTTAATAAAGAATAACTTTTGTGTTTTATTTATGAATGATCTCACGAATTGACAATGGCATGGCATTTGACATGTCAATATGACGTGTTATGCCGTTGTCTATGGTCGTGAAATCAATTATAAGGTAACAGTTTTATTTCTATTGGTACAAATACTTGGAATAAATTAAAAATATTTATTCCAGGTATTTATTTAGGATTGGTACAGAATGCTGGGGCATATTTAATATATATGCGCCAGGATTCTAATATAAAGCTAGTGGTAGATGGGTATCACTATTTGTTAGTCCTGTATGGATGTTTGAAGCGAGTGTCATAGACAATGTTTTCAAGCATCTAATATAAGGGCAGTGATATACCGCGGTACAACTGTTTGGGGCATGCGACGTGTGTCATATGTCATACTCCAGGCAGTTAAGGTGCGAACATTCGAGACAATTTATTTAGGCCGGTTTTACTCCGGCGATTAAATTGTTAAGATCTATCATTTTTGATATTGTATAGAATGGTCGATGTTTTAGTTTATTAAGTCGAATGACACTTGGGATAGTCAAGTTGGTGCCTTGCCTTTTTAGCAGGGTTTTTGTCGAGGCAAAGCCAATGTCAGACAACATGTCGGATCACGTAATATGCCATAGGCTAGTGTTCGCACATGTCCTGACCCTGGTTATCTCTTAGCAAGAGACCATCTGGGTATAAATGTATGGGTATCCCTGCATAGGTAGGGACTTATGATGTGTTAGGCAGGAGTAGTTCTGTCTAGTATCTCTGTAGTAAGATGAATGTCCCTCATTCACCCCGAGACGGCGGGAAATGTGAAGGTCGTACCTTCGCTATCGGTGCCTGGCCACTGATTTAAGAAGTAAAGTTGTTTTATATTTAGAATAAGACGTGTGACATCCGTCAAAGAAATAAAATGTAGTAGTTAGTTATCGTCTGGCCTCTGGGCAATAAACATACAAGAAGTACCTATGCTCTACTTATTCCTCCACTGAAGCTATCCACCGGCAGTCGCCACAGTACCATGGGGCTGATCTGATGATGGAGCCGGAAGGTGGCCATAGGAACTCTATAATAGAAATAGCAATCCTACCGAGCTTGGGCTCTTTAGAATCGTCTCAGTGAGCATATTTGATGGATATCCAAAGAAAAGTACAGTCGGCTATACAAGCTTGCCACTAAAATGTCATTTTTGACAGAAACTTATTTTATACTATGGTATTCCCCAATTAGTAACATTAACATAACACAGTCAATATATTCAGCAATCAGTCGCAGGCACTTCCTCAATTTTTCTATCGCTGCGCGCGAGTCCACAATAAATCTAATTAATCTGAAGGGCCTTTGTCGCCCTTTGTGCTCAAACGCACGCCTCTTGATCCGACGACGCTGTATAAGGCGGTTGTCACACCGGCGCTTCATCCCCCGAAGCGCGGATGGCAATAGAAAATCGTCCGCACAGAGATGCGGAGTCAGTCTGTGCCAAGCGGTTTTTGTATACAAATCAGGATTCTACAGTAGGTACAAAATAAAATACTCCGTACTTCCTGATGGGATGCGGCGGCAGTGTGCTAACCACCTAACTGCAACGAGACAGCTCTGGTGAGAAGACGGTATTAACTTTATTACTTAATTTAGAGAAGGCATAGTTACAAGTCACAAACTTAAGAACTTAATTAAGGTTTACACTATTGAGATATGTGTCTGTTACTCAGTTACAACTACGCACAACAATTTAAAGGGTTTGTAAAGTGCATACAACTATGAACTAGCATGCATTAACTAAATAAATTACTAAGGTTACACCAAAATTACTACGTGTTTAATTTACTGCAGGCTGTTTGATTTTATAAATGTAAAAAAATGGCGTAGGTACAGCGAAATATTAATATTTTTATAATCAAAATCATTTCCGTTTTCGACTGAAAATGAGACTGAACCAGAACTTTCGTATCCGCTTTCGACTGAAAATCCATATTTGTTCGGATACTAATGTCAATCGAATTGAACTGGCATATGATGGTTGCGTTTATCACGTGATAAATAAGTGACAAAGTATCTATCACTAACACTCGCATTTTGTCAAAACGTGACGGATGCTTTGTCACTTATTAATCACGTGATAAAAGCAACCATCATACGCCCGCTCGAAAATTTAGTCATCCTCATCTTGAATAGACACCGCATATGATTGAAATGTATGATTGCACGATCATGAATACGTGATATCAGTGTGCTATCAGTCCGTATGCAGACAATCGGGAGGATTAGTATTCGGTCCGTCTGTACATTTGCATGCATATCCCATCCACTCCGCTCTGCAAGCTAATTACCTTCGACCGCCCACGGCGACAGATACCACGACTCTGTCAATCGGATACATATAATCTATACATAAATAAATATATAGATCCCTACTAATCCATAATATCTCTACTAATATTATTAACTAGGAGGTGACAACTTCGACCGCGTATTTTTTTCTTTACCGTAGAAGGATAAAAAGTATCCTATAACTTTGGATGTCCCTACCCCACCCCCACCATCTTTGGATGACCCTATACCAAAATTGGTAAAGATTTGTCCAGCCGTTTCGACGTGATGCGAGGACAAAGGAAATTATGAAAACAGGCGGCGCCAGGTTGGCATGGCGTAAGATTTTTCCTGAAATCATGACCCCTCTATAGAAATACAAATCTAGATTTTTATAATTATGAAGTTGCGGGCACCTCCCAGTAATGAATACAAAGATTAGACATACTCGTACTCGTATTGAAACAAAAAACTATTTTTTTTTCATTTAGTCTATTACGGAGCTACGCTCTTGTTGGTGGAGCAATTTCCATGCATGTCGTTCTTGCGCCTTCTCCATGACAGCCTAATACGACACGAGGTTCACCTCCTTCATTGTAAGTTCTCCTCAAGCTTCCATGTATGCTCCCGTGGCTGATATTTTGCAATACTAATAAGGCACGCGCCTTCAACGCTTGGGTGATGCCTCTGCTCACTTACTCCTTTGGCATACTAAGGTGGACTCGGACTGAGCTGGACGCCCTGGATACGAGGGTCCGTCAGCTGCTCACTACACACCGCATGAGGCACCCACGCTCGTCAGTTATGAGACTGTACATCCCGCGTAAGTGTGGAGGCCGTGGCTTTTTAAACGCCATGGACCTTCATAACCGCGAGGTGTGCAGTCTTAGGGAGTATTTCCAAACGAGTGTGGGATTCATCGCGATGTAGTAGCAGTTGACAAAGGCCTCACCTAAGAAGTTATAATTATTTGCTCAACAAAACGTAATATGAACCCCTTAAGCGTATGTATGCTGCCTGCGTCCGCCCGCGGTGACCATATTTGCAAACAAATGCTGGACAAAAACTACCTCGGTCGCTGCATGATCGGGCGGTTTAATTCAATTTTAACCGACTTCAAATAAAGGGAAGGCTAATAGGAATAACGGTGAAATAAAATAACCTCATAATGTATAATAACTAGTTAGTATAACTGCTATGTTGTAGTGGTTTCGAACCCTTAATGCGCCCACCCGCACTTGACCGGTTTTATTATTTACTAGCGACCCGCCCCGGCTTCGCACGGGTGCAACGCTGATAAATTATGCATATAAACCTTCCTCTTGAATCACTCTATCTATTAAAAAAAACCGCATCAAAATCCGTTGCGTAGTTTTAAAGATTTAAGCATACAAAGGGACATAGGGACAGAGAAAGCGACTTTGTTTTATACTATGTAGTGATTAGTTTGGATAAAGAACGGTGTGATGTCTTTGGTCCCGCCAATCCGAATCTTTCTAAGTTGACATTAACATTGATAGTGCTGCCATCTATAATCGTTATTGCATGTTCCCTATATTTATAGTCGAAATCGCGCTGATTTTGCTATGGTCTATTTTTTTTTTTTGATAAAGGTAATATTATTAAAAACTGACTAAAACATTTTAAACGAAAATAAAGATTTTGAAGCCCTCTATGCTCTAAAGTTTGTGAGAGTTCGTTTTTTTGATGGTTTTGAAAGTAATTAGAAAGTCTGCTGTTCATTATCGAGAAGACGTTTCCAGTATAATGAGCGCATTTCAAATTACAGTCGAACAATTTGTTTTGTTTTTAAATAGCTGTGTTGAAATAATTTAAAATCCACTTAAAATGTTCAAGCACACGCCCAAAACAATGGTATTATGATATTTCAATAGCCATCTAAAAATACTCAATACAGAATTAACACCCGATTCATCCATCACCCACGTCGCAAAAACTTTACGAAAAGTCATGTCTTTCATTGTTTGCAAAGTGGAAGGCAAACGACTCCTTAATAATAGCAGTCCCCATTCCTAAACCGACGCTATTTTATCTTAATTTAAAACTCAAAATAGGGTGACCAGCGATCAAAACTAACTTACAGTCAGACGTTAGTGGAAATGGACGTTAAATTTTGATGTTTTAGGGTTGAATTTCAGTTGAACTTTGCTTGTTAAGGCAAAGTCGAGCGACAATACGGTGGCGGGTAAAAAAGTGTTATCAATCATCTGTGACGATGATGAACGATGCGGTGAGAGGTAAGGGGCAGTGCACACGCAACATGTGTGTGGACGGGGCTTTATTGAATTAGAACATTTGACTGGATGGATATTGTTACTTGGTATTGGTTTCAGGGAAGAGATTCGACTGTCGTTAGTGCGCACTAGCAAAACTATAGAAAATTAGATTTTCTCAAACATGCAATGAAATGCCGTCATAACAGGCTTTCGAAGAATCACGTTTCGGGCGGAACAACTCGAGAGAACTGTAAAGGAATTGCATACAAAATTTAAGGCCTAGGTCGGGAAGTTATTTTTTTTTAAACACGGGGTCTGTGTTTATCAACAGGCTAAACAGCTGAATTATATTTTTTTGAGTGGTATATTTTTATGTCATTGCATATGTTTGAGCAAAGCGATTTGAGTTTTATATTCATACATGCCGTAGCCGTGAAAAGGGCTTGCCGTCTTCGTATCACTAAGTATCCGGCCTCCTTTGGACGCCGACTGTACTTTTCTTTGGATATCCATCAAATGCTCACTGAGACAATTCTAAAGAGCCCAAACTCGGTAGGGTTGCTTTTTCTATTACAGAGTTCCTATGGCCACCTTCTGGCTCCATCATCACATCAGCCCCATGGTACCGTATTATTGTATTGTCATCAAAGTTAAGTAAGTGCAAAATTTCAGCTCAATCGGTTGACGATATCTGCTTCAAAATTGAGTTGCAAGATTCCACCCGAACAAACATAGGTACTTACATACATACATACATTGCAAGTTAAATAAAAGCTTTTAAAAAGTTGGCGGGGGATACTTAGAATCGATAAAAGAACACGTTCCGACAGTTTTTAGAATTTTTGTTTGTTTATCTGTTTATTTGACCGTGCATCACGTGAAAACGGCTGAACGGATTTTGATGAAAACTTTATTAATCTGTCGAGAAAATCGTCGGCCATATAGGCAAATTAAACCAATTAAAGGGGGGGTAGCCACTATGTACACTCGATTGAGTTAAGTTTGCACATGAATCTTATGGCGCTAGTTAGGAAGGAGGTGCAAACTTTTTTCAAACATGTCCTACGATTATCGAGTACCCTGATGAACCTCTGATTTTATCTGGACTACAGTCATCTATCGTCTCTAGGAGTGAGGGAGAGAAATTAGGGCTGAATTAGTCGTTGACTAACACAGACCGATTTCCACGCGTGCGAAGCCGCGGGCACTGCTTTACATAACTTATTTTGGTTACTAGTAGCCCTCAGTTTGTCAGTCCTCCGATTGATGTAACTAGTAGCTAACATTTGGGCTACTGTTAACAAATCTTTTTTTTCTTTATGCAATATCGACTATATTATCGATTTTGACGACGCATTTGGCTCGGTTTGTAGACACCTGCCTACAGAGCCGGCGGTCCCGGGTTCGAATCCCGGCCAGGGCAAATGTTTGTGTGATAAACTCGAATATTTGTGCTTGGGTCGTGGTTGTTCTATGTATTTCAGTTTATATTTATCTATATAAGTACGTATATCGTCGTCTAGTACCCATAACACAAGCCTTCTTGAGCTTAATTTGGGACTAGATCGATTTGTGTGAGGTTGTCCGATATTTATTTATTATTTAATATCGTCGTATCTCCGACAGAGCCGTCTAAGTGTTTTTATTGATGCTATCCAAAACGCACTTAAACCACTCCATATCTTCAGACAACTAATTTCGGATTTCCACAAACAGCATCAAAGTTGCAGCATATGTCGGCACACGATAATACGAAAGTTATGTCCGAATTGGAGATAAAACTCAAGTGGCTGGCAACACTGTGGGAACCGCTTCATTTGTCTTATCTTACGTAATTGCTATCTTAAAAAGGTTTTAAATGATTTGGGTTTAGCGGTTTAAGGTGGCTGGGGTGTGACACCGCTTTTATGTTTTTTTTATTTTTTGAAACTGTACACTTTAGTAGTTTATGTGACTGTACATAATGAAGGGCATTAATCACGAGTGTGGGTTTATGAAACGAGCCGAAGGCGAGTGTCGTAATAACAACACACGAGTGTTTAATGCCTAATTATGTATAGTTACATACACTACTTTATCTACTCACATAAGCCTCCATGATGTATTCAGGGGTCGCATATTATGACCACTATACCTACTGTTTCTTTGACTTAGCTGGTAATAAGTAATTAATGACGTTAGGTGCGTTGTTACGGATGTCAGGAGGCGTCGCCGAAATATCTATATCATCTTGATAGCTCATTTTATGGATTATATTCAACAAATCGATCAATTTTATGCATTAAAACAAATTCTAACCGGTAATGGCGGCAATGAAAACTTTTCTTTTCTTTTCTGGCAGCTGTCATAGTTTTTTTTTAATTCAGAGACAAACTAGAGTGGGCCCGAACTACCATATCGTTCGATATCTTACTTGCGTGCGACATTTGTCAATTTGTCTGCAAATTGACAATTCATTTCGAACTAAACGTTATCTCGACTGATATTAGAATAGAGGTCAAACCAAATTTCTTTGGTTTTCAGAGATGTTCGAAATTTGAATGATATAATATTATCGAAATCGATGTTATTAATTAGCAATAATAACATTTTCACAGATAAAAAATTTGTTCTAACAAAACAGTTTATTTTTATGTTGGTCATAATGGCGGTTCTTGAACGCATCATGGAGGGTTTATGATATTTGGGTAGATAAACATACTTACATTTTGTTTCTTATTAATTTATAGATGTTCCTTCCTTTATAACAGAAACTAACTTACCTTTCTGTTGTATACTAAACATTCCCCTTTACTTTAATTTATTTCATTCTGGCAGCATAAACGTCAATTGACAACGGTACAACAAAAGTTAACTGGAAGAAATCCCTTCTATGGATAAGTTCATCTTAGTACATACACTTTATTGCAAAACAAAATAACAGTACAAATCGCGACCTTAATGCCAATGGTTTTTTCGAGCCAAATTGATGCATAATAGAAATGTAATTGTCCTGCGCGCAATTTTTATGTTAAACACTTACATTAAAACCAAACTCACTGGAGCATTTGCATTTTACGTTAGTTCTAGATAGGCAAGCACCTCCTAGTTTTTGCAATGTTATCAGCACATAGACATACGCACCAATAGCTTACAATCTCTTTAAAAATAATAATTCAAACCCAATTATTTCATAGTCCATATTTAAGGCAGGTAAAATTGCCACAAATTAACAACCCTACAAATCACAGCCACGGATTCGGCGCCTTGCCATTAAGTAATTACTGAATGCGCACTGATCATAGTTCATCATAAAAATCCACTTCAAAGACGGTAATGATGGGACAGACAGACGGGCACGCCTCAGGCGAGGAGCGTGTAATTAGGGTCGTGATACACAGACCGGCGCCAGTATTCTCTAATATACCTAGAGATTTTCCTAGCGTGAACGACGTGTTGTTAGTGCTTGACAAAAACATCGATAATCCTGTTATCGATAATTCCACGGCAACTTCGTAAAATAAAATTAAGTGCCAAAATCCTTCCTTTGTTGTTGTTGTTGTTGTCCTAAGGCACCCCGGAGGTGCAGAGGGCCTTCATCAGCTCGCGCCACGCCTTTCTATCCTCAGGAACTTTTTTGGCCTCGCTCCAGCTCATTCCAACGGCTCGCAGCTCGCTCTCCACGGTGCGCCGCCATGAGTGTACAGGACGTCCGCGTCTGCGCCTTCCAAAGCAATGCTTGCGTTGTTCGCTCCTCCACGTCGAAAGGGTGTGACCTATCCATCTCCATTTTCGCGTCGCGATGTCCACACTTATGGGAGACTGGTGGCATAACCTCCACAGGTCGTCGTTACGCATCGTCCTTGGCCAGAATACGCGGAGAATAGACCTCAGCGACTTGTTAACGAAGACTTGCAGCTTGTTCGTCAGGCCTTTAGTCACCCTCCACGTCTCACAGCCAAACAACAATACCGACTTGACGATCGACTCGAAAAGGAAGACTTTAACACGACGAGTGAGGACGTTGGACTCCCACACAGGCTTTAGGTACTATTAAGTAATTATACTTCCTTTCCTTTAGTATTACTTCATAGTAAAAGAAGGATTTGGTACTTACTTGGCACTTATTTTTGCATAAACTTTGATTACGAAACTTATTAAATGTTGGTATTAACCAACTGAACTGATGATGGAAGGTACAACTCCTTAACGGTTAGGACTTAGGAGATAATTCAAACGAGATGCATGCCTTCAAGACCTCCCTGATCACCCCGCCATAAGTATTTTATATGAATCACTAAAAAGCGAAAAAAAAATATCTTTAACAAAAAAAAGAACCGACTTTCAGTAAAAATAAAAAGCCAAAAATAACCCGCGCAAGTACAGATTACATTTGACTCACCCTTTGAAGTCGGTGCCAAACCTCACGTAAACTTAAATATATAAATATAATAACTGAGTGGTTTGGGATCGATTTGAATGGGTGAGTCAAATGAAATCTGTACTTGAACGGGTTATTTTTGGCTTTTTAGTTTCACTAAAGTCGGTTCATTTCTTTTGTTAATTTTTTTTACATTTCATTCATAACGTTGACCTGATGATTATCGGTGGCAAATTTGTCGATATTATTAGTAAATAACCAGCCACCTGTTGTTCCTGCCAGAAATATACTTATTAATATTTTCCTTTTTTATGAGAGACAATAGAGGTTAAATATAAATAGGCACAAAAACTTACAATTGTAACATAAATAATTCGCCATGCCAGTACTAATTGAATCATAGTCTCGTGGAGTGTTTACCCAGAGTCGAGTGCTCGCGCCAGTCGCTCGGCCGTCACGGTAGCGCGAGTGTTGTTATGACAGCTTGTGTCAACAGTGGCTAGAGTAAATTGTACGCGATTGTGACGCGCGTAGGGATGTTCTGTTAGTTTCTTTTTTAAATATTAAGAAATTCGTTTTTATTAATATTATTAGATTAACCAAATAGGTAAATAGTTCAACTTTATAAAAAAAAATATGTGCATAAATTCTACTCTTATTACTTAATTTACTTAATTAGACAAATTAAAGTTTATGAATGTGATGATTAAGTAACTAATTCAAGAATTATAATATACTTAATATAGGTACTTATCATACCTCCAAACGAAAACATTTTTCACAGTAGAGAATTCAAGTACTACTAAGGTATAAACAACAGTCAGGAATGATTATCTGCAGGAATGTTAAATTAACAGATTGTTAGTTATTTAGAAATAGTGGTTTATTTGTATTGATAAACAGACAGCATGATAAAAATATGTATGAAGATAGAACTTAATAACTCAATCACAATGCGATGTTTTTTAATCAGATTTTTTTGCAAAAATCAAATGAAGGATACCTAAACATTTTAACATAGCAATATTTTATTATATATACAAAAATGTTTACTGTTAAAAAAGCCATTTCAAAATTCCCTCATTCTAATAGAGCGTAAGTGGCCAAGTTATAAAACCAGTTTCAATTTATCACTAGTAGGCAATTTGAAATGTTGTCAATTGAAACCTGCGATAAGAGACTACTACTTGTAAAATTCATAAATTAAATTTTGATCCGATACCAGTAATCTGATAGTGTAAGGTAAGACATCACTATTACATTAAATACTTGACAATAAGTGTCTTTCAAATGATCGATGGTCTATACCTACCTGCAGTTAGTTAATCGTGTTTACTCAGTTAACACTTAAATTTGACGTCTTAAAGACCCGCGGGTGGCCAGCTACTGTTTGCTTTTAACTGATTTGAATGCTCCTTCAACACGCGCCAATGCAATATAAATTCTATCTCCCAAGGCGAGGTTACATTTCAATAATTTTTAAGTGAAATTTTGGAAGCCAAAGTGTTGTTTTCTTACTGAACGTGTGGGGTGATGTTTGATGAAATAATATCTTGTTTAAACAATACTTTGTCGAAAAATAATAGAGCTGATGCTGTAGGTGCATTTGGTATTAAAAGTGTTTGTTTTGTCTATCAGAGTTCGTTCGGCATATTGCACTATTAATGTGAGGGTTCATGCATGTTCTTGATTTAGTTTAGCAATATGTAATTTGCATTGTTATTTTACACATGAATGGGTAATTGATCATGCTCCTTCATATCTCACAAAATTTAGATTTTACTATTCCATGTTAAAAATGCCTACTTTTTTAAGTAATCGGAGTTTACTATTCTCACACTGTCCCTTTTTTAACTTTATTCTATTATTGATGGGCACAGTTGGGTATTAGTATTTCAGTCAGTATTTATTTATTATTTAGCTATTAAACTGTTTTTTACTTTCATTAAGTTATTCGCGCCAGGGTATTATCATATTTAAGTAAACGCTAAACATAAATATCTGTCTTCTTTATACTTGGTATTTTTAAACCTAATCATATAGTTTAAATCTTTTGTATTAAAAGATAAAAATAAATTCACGTATACAACAACAGTAACTATTAGATACAAATACAAAATTTACAATCGGTATGCGTTTTCTAAAGCTATTAAAATTAAAATTTGTCGTGCACTTTTTTACAGAACGTTTACTAAATAAATTATAAGAATATTCGCAAAGACCACCGGCAACGCGATGTTCGCGGAAATGGATAACTGCACCATTGTTCATATTACGTGACGCAAATATCGACTCGACTGTAAATATCGACTCGTCGCTCATTCACATTAATTTAACCGAATGCGAATACCACGCATTCGATATGCCAAACTTCCAGTGGTAACATATATATAATGCAAAAGTAGTTTTGACCACTCTTTTGTCCACCACGTGCCAACAACGCATTTTTTCCTATCTCCGTCGTTTCTGCGCATTCTGTGGCCGAACACAATGCGCAGAAATGACGAAAATCTCGAAAAACTGACCGTGGTTGGGAACACCGAAGGCAAAAGATCCCGCGGTCGTCCACCAACAAGATGGACCGATCAAATAAAAGACTTAATAAAATATGTACTTCTAAATTCTATTCGGTTGCAAGAGACACGCTAGACAGAAACCGGTGGAGGCAAATCATCTGCGACAGATGCAACCCTGAAGCGCTGACCACGATCCTCAGACAAGAAGGACCGACTCCAGAGAGAGTTTTGAACTTTGAACATTGAATTACCTTCAAAAGTTGTTTTCTTCACTGATTACATCGATCGCGGGGCTCCTATTTCTAGGTGGTTTTTATTTGAAGATACCTAACGAACGTAACCTATTCGTTTTTTGCAATATCTCAAGAATTTTCGCGAAATCAAATCAAATTAACCCACGACATAGCCAATTGAAGAATGAACTACTGAGATTGTGGTCGCTGGAATCCCTTAAGCAAACAATCTGCCTCCATCGATTCTGGTCCGAAGTAGCCCTCACCGCCTGGTATGTTTGATTAGGAAGTGCTTGGAACTAAGCGTACCCGTACGACTAATAGTGCTTAAGACTCATCGACGTGCTGATTTAGACGTCAGGAGGGAAATGCTGAAAGTCCATCCACGTGCAGGATCACCGGCTGTGGGGTGCTCACGTGCCTGTTATGCGCGCGGGTCTTTAAAAATGAGATAGGCTACGTTAGCCACATAAGGGCACACGAACGCCAGCAACGGAGTTGAAGCAGTTGCCGTTACCAAATACAGTCTGAAGAGAAATACTATGACAACTGAAATTTATTATAATTAGGTCTTTAATAATTTTAAATAGAAAATCTTTAGGCGACATGGACATGACTCATAGACAAATACCTTACAGACTAACATACATAAATAACAAAAAAAACTAACCAACTGTGTCACTATTTGTCTACAAAGTGTTGCGAAAGTCATTGGTGTTAGGTAGCCGTCGGAAATGCCGGATCATGGCACATTTTTGCCTAAATTCTTCGGTTATAATTTTACACACTGTCCTTGCGACATCGGCAAGTTATAGTTAACCACCCCACCAATGTTCTTACTAAACTTGGCTACTATTCACTTTTCCCCTTTTTTTATGATAGCAATATACAATTACGCACCCCGCAATTGATCTAACCACGCAATCAGATAAGGTAGCTGATTGAATAATAAACTTCTAACGAGACACGACTTCGCGATCTAAACATGGCGGCGCGGCAGCCATCTTGCTTCGATCGCTTTGAAGTGCGCCGGCGCAATAAATCGCCCGCGCAGTCGTCAGTCCTGCCTTGACATTGACAACGTATAATTTCAGAGTTCCCTGGAACGAGGTGTGGCGGACCGAGTTTACGTTGTTAGGGTTTAGATCAAAAGCAACGCGTGGAAGCATTTCGACGAGGCTTTACGATAGATCATTTAGCGATATTTTGGCTTTATATCGGGATTATATCCGAAATATATTTGCAATACGAGTTGCATTGAGTGTAATATATTATGACAATGTCAACATATCATACATAATTTTATCAGTCAAATAAGGAAGTAGGTATATCACTTTACCCGGGTTGCCCTCATCAGGCATAATATTGTTTAAATAAACGAACGTAATGTTTCTCATAATAATAAATAAATATCAGACAACCTCACACAAATCAACCTAGTCCCAAATTAAGCTCAAGAAGGCTTGTGTTATGGGTATTACTAGGCGATGATATAGATACTTATATAGATAAATAGATACTTAAATACATAGAACATCCATGACCCAGGCACAAATATTCGTGTTCATCACACAAATATTTGCCCTTGCCGGGATTCGAACCCGGGACCGTCGGCTCAGTAGGCAGTTGCTTAACCACTGCGCCAACCGCGTCGTCAAATTGCACCTGCAATACCTATGCTCGACTAGATGTACTGCTCATTTGGCAAAGAATATCTTTAGCCGAAACGGAAAATATATTTTAAAATGTTGTGGTGTATCCTACTAGTACAGTCTGACCAATGACCGTCCCTTTCTAATCAATCTAAGAAAACGGGGACGACACTACAGTATTGCCACTTTTTAATTTCTACTCTTTTTGGTCAGACTGTAGATTGGGGTAGTAGTAAAATGATGACGATCAATTCAAATAAGTATAGCAAATCTATATAATTTTACCTAGATATTTACTGTTTTTAACATAACATTGACAACGTACATCTATATACCCTCAAACTTCTCATGTAAATAAGAAACAAAATGATAATAATTAGCTTTTTATTGAGGCACATACAGAGATAAATAATGTTAATTGTACAATATGATATAATATAAGATCTGAGAATACAGAACAAAATGACGAATTGTAATTCAAAATAAAAGAGAAAGTTATAGTAGGTACTTAAATTAAATAGTAACAATTTCAAATATTTTTTTTGCTGAATATTTTTGAAGAGCAACGCAAAGTAAAATTATTTATTTTTTATACATACTCTGTTTCAACTGTCGTTTCTCAATTTTGATATCCCTTTTGAGCGTACACCATAATCTGAAATAGTGAAAACAGTAATATTTAGGTTCAAAAAATTTTGCAAATGCACTTCTTTCTCTTAGCCCTTGATAGGTATATATTATAAAATTAAATGTTTTAAATTTACAGGAGAATAAATAAATATAGGACAACCTCACACCAATCGTCCTAGTCCCACAGTACAGTCTAATAGGCTTGTGTTATGGGCACTAGACGACGATAAACATCCATGACCTAGGAACAAATATTCGAGTCATCACACATATATTTGCCTTTCCCGGGATTCCAACCTACGACCGCTGGCTCAATGGGCAGTTGCTTTACCACCGCGCCAACGTGTCGTCATACGTTTCGTTTCGTTTCGTTTCGGTGACTACACCCAGCCAGCAGTTCTGCTGCAAGGACGCGGAGGCGTTGAGCATGCAAGAGAGGGAAAGACAAAGAAGCTCAACGAAATGACTCAGAAGCGCATACTGGCACAATACCGCAAGTCGTTCAGGGTAGTATAGAAACCTTAACATTCCCTGGCCGGAGCTTTCGGTTCTGAGACAGGGCACGTATCCGGGTCCTCTCGTGTTCCCCTCCGTCTTTTGCCGCTCCGGTAAGATCAACTGGCCCTCCTATCCGAGGCACCGGGGAGCCAGAAGTTTACAGGTTGGGAGTGTAGGTTATTTTGCAGTCAGGATGAGGACCGACGGGAGAGATCCGACAAGAATACTAGCATCGAGCCAGAAAGGAAATAGACAGATAGTTGTGTAAATATATACAGGGAAGGATAGTGGACTGCGTCTCGTCGTCCAAAGTTTCCGGTTACCACGTCGAATAAGTTCCTGTGTTGTAGGTTGATGTCGCTGAGCCGTCGCTATTTGTATGTGATTATCCTCCGGTTTTGATTCCGTGTCTGTCTATTTTAGATTTTTCGTCCACACTACAAGTGGCCGTGTTGGGTCCATGTTCTGGGGATAATATTCTTCGTTCTGGCTGATTACTCTAGTGAATAAAATTTGCTTGTGCTTTCCTTCAACGGTATAATCCATATTAACGTTAGGGTTCATTGCGTGTGTGTGGACATCTTTGTATGTGACTTCTTGAAGTTTCTTTAGTGATAATTGAAGGAGGGCGGTCGCGAGCCAAATCAAGTTCTATGGCGGGGTCTTATTTGATGCCTGTATGGGTTCTCGTTGGATTCGCCCTATATTGGGTTCTTACTAGACACATTCTTCTTCACCTTGTGACATCGTGGTTATAGCCGTTCGATGACGGTTCACTTTCTTGTGATATTTCTTTAGCATAGCTGTTATTGTTGAATCAATGATGCTTCAGTGTCAGGATTATTGAAGTGGACGGAGCTCCGCGAAGTCGTAGAAGACACGAAGATTTGGCATTGTGGTATTCGTAGGTATATGGGGTGTCCTATATTGTAGTGGTCGCTGATGATTCATATGCACATTGATATTTACCGTAGAGCAACTCACGGCGGCAAATATAGTCATATTTTCTCCACCCTGAAAACCGTTTCTAAACTGGTTCCGAATGTATTATCAATTTGATCCGCGAAGGGAGGAGCATTGTAACCGGGAGAGATTAAGTCTGAAACACTGCCATTAATCTCTAATTAGATTTGACTGTTATTTTTCTCGTCCAGCAAGTGATTAGCGAGCAATCCTCGAACCTCCATCGATGGTCGAAATTGGTATCAACACGATATTCAACTGGTTCGCTATCGCCCTTATAGGTACAGACAATCGCCTCCCTTGGGAATTGCTAAAATTTCCATCGTGATAAATGAAGACAGTCGAGTTTAATATTATGGATGAGCCGGCGATGCAATTATGTTTATGTTAGTCCCTTTTTTTTGACAATGGCTAATTGTTGCTAGCTGGCGGTGTCCGCACGTACCGCGCCAACGTGTCGTCATACTAATTTTTACTAATATTTTAATTACTTGACAAGTCTATACTCTACTTCTCAAAAGTTAACAGTTTTCTAACCTCAAAGTACTTACACTTTATTTCTGGAACTGTTACGATCAACAGTTTGGTTAAAGATGTAGCCTCTAGTTTTATGAAAATGTTAAATGTTGTCAATTCCAACGTTGTTGATAATACTAATGAAACTATCTCACCTCAACGTGACGAAGTAAAACATCTCGACGAGGCTAAGGAAGGAGAATCCGAGGAAGAGGCCAAGCAGCCCGCCGCAGTTGGCCAGGAAGTCCGTCAGCCCGAACAGCTCCGACCGCCGCATCGACACGTACTGAGGCTCCTTGAAGTATATTTCTAGTCGAGCATACCTGCAATATACATAAGCAAAATAAAATCGAAACAATGTTTGCGCAAATTCGTACGATTATATTTAAGAACGCTTAAGGAGTAACAGGGTAGGTAAAATTTTGTTTATTTTTCGATAGTCTTCGCTATAAGAATCTACACACTCGCTTTAGTTTTTCCAATCAATTTTAAAATTTTCGTCATGACTGTTTTTTTATTTTTTGGTTAAATGGTTCTCTGCATTTTAACCCCAATTTAACAAGAACTAGTCGATAGTCTACACTTGACAATGATAATTTAAATCTCGAACCTATTGGTCCGTTGGTTGATATAATTGTCAGTTTTAATAATGAACTGACTTCTATATTTAAATATATCAATTTATAATCGGAATCTTAAAAATTAAATCATGCCTTACTTACCCATAGTTTTCTGAAAAACTGGTATTGTACACTTTTTTCAATCCTTTTGCATATTTTTTTACATCAAAATTTGTCTTTAGAATCTCTGCGTCGTAATGAATGCTTTCACATGAAGGAAGACAGTTGCAATTGTCCATTTTTAATCTATTAGATGCCAACTCATCTAAAATAAAACGAAATTGCATCAGAACTGTTACTAATGAAAATCAACGTCGATATGATTTATGTAATACCTGTCGATTCCTAGGTACTTACTGAATATCATGAATTCATGATTTAAACGGTGAAAACCTACCTTGAGCGTTCTGGACACATTTTCGTTTCTTTGCCGTGCATATTTCCGAACTGTTGCTATCTAGAACGAAATTTTTTTTAAAATGTTATGCCTATGGCTGCCGCTTACAGCTAGGTACTGCTTGCCGACGAATTTTTATTGGTATCTTCGAAATGACTGAGAAACCAGCAATGGACCGATATTACAATAACGCGAAGTGTTGGGCTGTGGAGGGACGGATGAAATGAGATTGCATGTGTGTGTGTGTGACGAAAATTGACAGAATAAACATTAAGCATACGAGCATAAGAGGAAGATCAAAAGAAACACTAATCAGAGGAAAGATAGATACAAGTTAACCGCCTAGAGTGGTATGGGCAGGTAATGCTTAAAACAATAGCCACGTGGCATAAAAGTATGAAGGATGAATGTGGAGAAGTTTAGAAGAAGAAAAAGGCCAAAGCACTGTGTTAAAACAATAGCCACGTGACAAATAAACATAAAGGATGAATGTGGAGAAGTTTAGAAGAAGAAAAAGACCAAAGAACTATGTTAAAATTAAAATGATACGGAGAAGAAATAATAACATCACATGATGTCGAATTACAGGGAATAATAGAAGAAAGAAGCGTGCTGCCAAATGGGTTAAGAACAAAAGAATGATGACTACGATAACGCAAAATAAATGATGACTACGCAAAATCGGTTGCAATTTATAGATACTTACGTGGCATGTGATACCACACACATTTGCATCTCTTGTATGTAAATATCGATAGGCACTCGAGGCGGCAGTTGTCCGGTGTGTACGTTGCGAAGTATTTCAGGGCACGGTCCTTGGGGAAGTAACACTGACGCCTGCACAAAAACAACCTTAGCATGTATGTACAAAAAATGAAACTTCAAAAACTTCTGTTCCACGAGTTTCATTGTTCTTTTGCATAATGTACTTAAAACTGACTCTGTAACCAAAACACTACATTTTATGATTATACGCGCTAGAACCACCAATATACATTACTTACCTATAATGAACATTAGGATATTATTTACTAATGTAACCTACATTTCTAGCAACCTTCAAAGTAGGCAACAAGTTTATTGATGACTAGAAGTCGGTATAGATTCGAGTGTTTCACAAAAAAATGGAGCAATGGAACCAAAATGGATGTTGAAGTGTGTTGA
This sequence comes from Apotomis capreana, assembly GCA_947623375.1. Taxonomy (NCBI): domain Eukaryota; kingdom Metazoa; phylum Arthropoda; class Insecta; order Lepidoptera; family Tortricidae; genus Apotomis; species Apotomis capreana. The sequence continues at coordinate 5,285,282 of OX392505.1, read as the reverse complement.
ATACTTAATAAAATGTTTTGTCAGAGATTTAGCCAAAAGTCAAACTATCCTATTGAACAACAAAATTACCAAATTATTTGGAAATTTTAAGAGGATAAGGGAAATAAAGCTGATAAAAAGAATTTATCTTGAGATGATGGATGGAATGGTTGGAAGGTTTCCATGAGGGTTATCGCGGGCTGGTTTTCCGCAACTCGACATCTTACAATATGCGTATTTTGTGTGAAAATGAGGGTTTCTCGACTCATGACATAATGGTCAGGGGAGGAACCCGTAGCACGCGAGTGTGGGTGAAGAGATGCTGTGCATGAATGCATGGAAGTGTGTAAGGATAGTAGCATCTGTCATGTGGTAAGGTATCTGCCTACTCCAGCAGGATATAGGCATGGGTTTATGTATGCTTTATTACATTGTATACGTACTGATCAGATCTGTAGTCGATCAAGCTTTCAGAGGTATTGAGGACACTGAACTTGAGTGCCAAAGAAGTGACTTGTCCTGGAATGGCTGCGTAATAGTATAGCGACGCTTGTGGCATATCTGCAGGATGTTGGAGATAGATCTGTGACATAAAATCATCAAACTTAAAAATAAAACAGGTAAAAATATTTTTTTAGATTTAAATTTGATTTGGAGCAAAATCATAGGGACCTATAATGTTTAAAATATACCCCGAACTCCATTGTGCATATGAAATGCAGTTCCAATTTATATCTAATTTAAAAAAAACACGAATATTTCAGATCTGGAATGAATTCAACATGGTATCCATAGTAAAACAAGAAGAAGATATTGATACCTTTCTATTTATCTCTAATATTATTTATTTTATAACCGACGCCGAATAATCCAAGAGATTTTTTTTAAGTGCTGAGAAAGGTTATTCCTATTATAACAAAAACAATTAAGTACTTATTGTTAGGTTCACATTATCAAAAAGAATAAAAAAAGAAAACGGACTAATCAGTGCGGGGAAATATATAAAATATTCTCCGTCATCATCATTCTGATCATGACAGCAAAAGAGTCCTCATAATGAATCTAATAAAATAAGCAGTAAGCTTCTGTTTGTTAACTAATGTTAATTTTATACAAGTGGTTTTAATTAATCAAGGGGATGGTTTTAAAACATTCTGATATATACACCAATTCCTAATGTTTACCTTCCAGCCATTTGAGAGACTGTTGCACAAATCATCACCGTCCACGGAGTTCTCCCTGAGTACGAGATTGAGATCAGGATTAGCGCCGTTTTCCTGGAAATTTATATACATAATTTGTAGTAGTAATTTGATATTTAAGGCGAAGGGTAATGCGATACTAGCGCCACTTTTGTTATTTTTGTTATACCTTCATAATCTGATATTTTTTTAGAAATAGCTGAACTCTAGGAGCTGGCAAAACATCTTTAATATTTATTAAATCACTATATACAATTTGTCCATTGTATTTTACCCTACAAAACCTGTTCACGTCAAAAACGGCCGCAATAGTTTTGGGCAAGTTTTTAGAGACAACTAAAGAACAAGAAATTGTGTATAATGATTTAGTAAATACTAAAGGTGTTTTTCCAGTTCCTCAAATACTGAAAATACTGAAAATTGATCTAGTTTAGAATATATAGTAAAAATTCGTAAGTGGCGCTAGTTTCGCATTACCCGTCGCCTTAACATGAAAACATAATAATATATGTATATTTATTACATATATAGTATTTTACACTGGAAGGTCCCTGCAACTTTGACCTGGCCGTACGAGTTAGTAACTGTTGCTTTTTATCCATACTAATATTATAAATGCGAAAGTGTGTCTGTCTGTCTGTTACCTCTTCACGCTTAAACCGCTGAAACGATTTTGATGAAATTTGGCATGGAGATAGTTTAAGATCCGAGGAAGGACATAGGATAGGTTTCATCCTGGAAATTTTCCCTAAAAAGATTGAAAAGTGAGTAAGTAATTCATGATGACATTGATGACCCTGTAGGAAATGTAATTATTAGACCAAAGGCACAATTGCCCTTACATTTGCTTAGGCGCTTTTAATAATCCCTTTTATTAATTAAGGTGATTAGGTGGATATCTATCGTGTTGTACGAGGATGCTTCCATACTTCCAAGTTCCACGCGGACGTAGTCGCGGGCAAAAGCTAGTATTCATATAAAAACAAATTGACTGACCTGACCACGGCGTGGATACTCTTCGAGCTCTGTATTATCTCCGTCTCTTTTCGTTTTGTTTTTTCCACCTTTTTGGTTTCTCTTTTTTCGTGAATCAGGCGACGTATATCCCGAGTCTATGGTCCACTTATTCGTCGGTGTATCAGCGTAAAGGTATTTATATTCGCTTTGAATACTGCAAGTAACATATTGTAGATCATAAAAGTTCGTTCAAAGAAAGACTGTAACTGTACGGACAAAGTTTATCACACAGTCTGTGTCATTTTTTTTAGTCTAACAAATCACCAGGCTGGTCAATTTAACTAACGTATTTCTAAAGATAGGTATAGTACGGCTCTTCCCAGGTGAATTTTTCGCTTCGAGCCCTAATCTTTCAAACAATGGCCATTGTCTCTATTATCGCAAAGCCGCTAGCTTCCGTTTGCCACGTGCCACTATAACATTCATATTAAAAACAAACGGTATCATCATAGTATTAAGGTTCAAATCAAAATAATATGAATGCTGTATACCGTACTACCAAAACTCAATATCTAATGCTGTACTACCAAAACTCAATATCTAGAATACCAGTGACATTAAATTACATTATAAATGGTGGACAAAATACAAGACAGCCTGCGGCCGCAAAGACACTCATGTACGTATCCCGAATGCGTTACTCAATGAAAGCTGCGCAGATCGTTCAGTATTTAACAATATACCTATATCCTGAGGATCAAGCGGTTGGAGTTTCAAGTCTTTTTTTAAATTCAAATCATTAAATGAGGTGGTGAGAGTCCCGACTGCCTAATTGTCGGACTTCATGACCGAAGAGTTTTGGCCAAAGGGTGTCGTATTACGGCGTTCTTGAATCCGGTTACTTCACACCAAGAAGTTAACAGATCTCACCTCTTTAACGTGCTTTATTATTTGTTGTTAATATGTATGTATGTTTGTTTTACTTAAGGTACTTTTCTATGGCTCACAGTTGCATGAAAATAAATGGTTTGATTCTGATCTGATTGAATTACCTTTTTTCTCTGAAAATATCCTTATACGATAGCGCGTTAAAATTGAAACAAACACCTTCACTAGTAAGCACCTCTTTGAAAAAAGTTTCACATGATCTTCTACGCCATATACAACCATCAATTACGTCAAATGGGTCTGGTGCAACCTGAAACATTTAACAAATCTTTTGATCTCACTCACGCATCTTCGGGCTACATGGCCGTACAACCTTTGGAGCTATGTCGGTTACTTTACTGTGCACTAGATGCATGGGTAACGTGACAACTTCACAGTGGACGTCTGTGGCGATAGATAGACTAAGTATGGTATGAAAGATAGGGCAACGGCTGTTGGAAAAACACAGTCGGACTTACGAGAAGATAAGTATAGGTGAAATTTCGTCTGTGCGCTTTTCTAGAAATTTCCTGCCTCGCACGACTGCATTGTGGAATGAATTGTCGCTTGCGGTATTTCCGGACCGATACGACCTTCAAACCTTCAAGAAAAGAGCGTATTCCCACCTGAAACCTGAAAGGCCGGCAACGCACTTGTGACTCCACAGGTGTTGCAGGTGGCTATGGGCGACGGTAATCGCTTTCCGCCAGGCGATTCGTTTGCTCGTTTGCCCCCTATGACATAAAAAAAAAACTACCGTCATTATATTTTGAACAAGGGATTCATTTGAAGTAGTTCGATCCCTTAGCACGAAGTGATTGCTGCTGTCACAGACTAGAAACGCATCTTCTAACATCGTCTTGTTGTCATAAGACCTGAAAATAAATGTGATTTTTGATCAATGTAAAAAATTAAACTGCAGATTTCTTTAATGTATAGATTCGACCCCGGCATTGGCAATTACTTATTTATGTGATGAACCCGAATATTTATTTTGTTTCTGGGTTCTGGATATTTTCTATATATTTATGTATACGAGTACATTTATGTGCATAAGTGTGTATATTGTCTTCTACTACCCATAACACAAACCTACTAGAGCTTTCTTTGGGGCTAGGTAGATTAGTGCGTAGGTCGTCCAAAAGTAATATATTTCTTTACATACTGTAAATGAATATAATTGCGGACACTTGAATGCCCGCGTTAACTTAAACACCCAGTCAATAAGAAAAAACCTCATTAAAAAAGAAAACAAGTTTCAAGACTGACACACGAAAGAAGTCAGTTGGAAGAACATTTCAATAATCATTAATTTTCTGCAGTTCAAATGGAGTTGATTTAACTGCATCAATATTGCAAGTGAACTGCATCACATGCCGTCCGTCTGTATCAACCCTAAATACCTCGTCCCTATATACCAAAATAATTAGTCAGTACTCTTACTCATCATCTTCTCCCTTGTTATATCGCCTTTTCCCGAATTTAATGTATTGATCCGTGTAGTTATATGCTGACGTTTTGCATTTCCACTGCGGGCATATGGTTATTGATGGAAATGGAACCTGCAATAGATGGCGATAATGGGTTAATACCACGTTCATAAAAAAAACTAGTGCCTCGTCCTGCGGGTCTATTATGATGGTTGCTTTTATCACGCGATAAATAAGTGTTAAAGTATCCGTCACTATTTGACAAAATGCAAGTGTGAGTGACGGATGATTCGATTGGTCACTTATTTATCGCGTGATAAACGCAACCACGACCCTAGAGGGAGGCCTGCAGGCAATTACGTAACAATTATGTAACTTAAAACTAAACAGTACCTCTCCAACAGGAATCATTCTCTCATTAAAAGAAACTATGACGGGGCTGTACCACCATTTGTGCCACACCCGCTCGATCAGGATGAAGCAGAGGATCACGCTGATCAGAAACGTGAGAACCCAGAAAACTCTGAAATGTTTATGAAACATAGCTAAAAAATCACTTCTTATTTTGTAATCTAGTACTTTTGACTGGGGGTGCTTTATAAATAGAGAGCCTATAGGCTCTCAAGTATGGTACCACAGGTGAAGGTACGGATACGAGACATGGCATACAATACGATACGTGCAGTGCGAACCGCTTCGACACGCAACTGGTGCAGTTTCGGAACACGACATACGAAGAAGTATTGAAAATTTATGCCATCATTTCATAGTATATTTTTTTATCTCCGAAACTTATTTCACTGAACACGTTTCGCATAATTTGATTCGCCGAATGCACATCTTGCCGATCATCATTTTGTCCGAACCTTAATCCGCATTAATTGCCGAGTTTCAAATAACTGATTTCAGACACGTAGGTTAGGTTGGGTTAGAACTGTGATCCAGCACAGAAGATAACTACTGCCTAAAAAATAGGCCCTCGACATAAAAAAATATACGTAAAGAAGATTCGGCGAAAAGAGAATTCCGCGTAAAGAAATAATGCTCGATAGTGGTAATATATGCGTAAACAAGGGGAACCATTTAAAAATTATAGCGTAAATAATCGTGGTAATTTTACTGATTCTGTGATTAATTACAATTATCTTCAGAAATGATTGAAAGAAGACTAAAAGACATATCAAAAGCCAATAGAAATCAGCAACTTACTTCTCCATAATAGTGAGCCCAACTTCAGTGATGTATCGTAAACCGTGGAGCGTGGTGTTCTTAGCGAAGTCGAAAAACAAGTCGATGATCAGTAGCTTCTGTCTTTTCCTTCGCTGCTTCTTTATGGGACATACCTTCCCAAACTCCCCAGGTACGCCTTCATCTAACCTGATAAATAGGTATATATTTTATTAGTAGTTTAAAAAAAACACCGCTTTTTTAACAGCAATCTGTGTGTTAAATCAGCTGTTCTCAGGCTCGTTAAATATTTTATTCCCTAAGAGCATATAAACTAGCGCATTTTAAAGTCATTCATATTTTTTTTGTAAACGTTTTTATGAAACTATCGCAACTTTTGTATAGGTATGTTGTAGGATGATCCTACGATCTACGAGTTACAGAATTGCATGGCCGATTAATGAATAAATTCATTCATAAATCCCTCACCGTCGGTTCGATCCACAAACCACCACCACCCACAATCTGGACACACATTCACAATTTCACCACCACCACCTATGTAATGTACTATTATGTAAATAAAATAGAAGTTAACAGTACTTAGAATAAAAGGTCACTTACTCCATATTCGCCTGCGTCTGTTCACTTCCAGCGTACATTTGCAACTGAATTTCCTTAGATACATCGGCATAAGGTAAAAATAATTGGGTCAAAAGCCACGACTAATTGCCAGGGATGGGCTTACTGTATATACTTCAAGTTAATTGCAAGCCCCTGGGACATATGCCTCATGCAAATGACATTATATATCATTCGCACCTCTAAGACAATTAAAAAACGAAATGAACGTGTTGCTAATTAAACGCTAATAAAAACTGGACGAGTGCACGTCGGACGGGAGTCCGATGAAGATTCCGTACGAGCACAACACAATTCTAAAAAGGTTTTCTTTTGCGAATGACCAGTTTTGGCTTGTGGTAAAACCGTGTGGAGTGGAGAGCTTTGATGTAAAAGATAACGACCTCAAATGGTTACGTTACGACCCGGAGTTTATAGAAAGGAAAGGTACTCACGTCTTGGTAGTTAAGAGTAGTCCTAGTACACAGTGCAGTGCACTGTTTCACTCAATCCACTTGCGTTCAGGGGCCAATATTTTCGGTAGCCGCTCGTGACGCGGGATAGTATCCTGTTCGTTATTTGGTATTTTCGAAATCTTAAGGGTTGCAGCACCAATACTCTAGCTGACACATCGGCGCACACTGACGTTGAATTTAGAGAATTTGAATCCGGCTATCAGGCAATTAAAACAAGAAATTGCGTCACAAAATGAACAAATTGTAGAACTATAGAATCGAATCCATACCGTGGAAACAGAAAGCGTGTACACATTTACACAACCGACTAGTGTAGGTGTAGCCGAACAAACACCCGAGCCACCGGAGGCTACGCAGTTACAAGAATCGAGCGAAATAGATGAAAATAAGTCGAAAGACCCGTAATAATAATTTACTTTTTATTGAAAAACATACAGAGATAAAAAATTGTTTATTATATAATATAATAAATAATCTCTGAGAAAACAGAATAAAATGTCAAATTGTAATTTCAAAATATAAAATAAAGTTATAGTAGGTACAGTACAGTAGCAATTTCAATTATTTTTTTATTTGCTCAATATTTTTCAAAAGCAAACAATTATTGTTTTTTATACATATTCTGTTTCAACTGTCGTTTCTCAATTTTGATATCCCTTTTAAGCGTACACCATAATCTGAAATAATAAAAACAGTAGGTACACAATACTACTTGGTTAAAAAAACACAAATTTGATTTATCTAATATTTTATCTATATTCTTCAACAATATCAGCATTTTATTATCTTATGTTTGACTAGCGACCCGCCCCGGCTTCGCATGGGTGCAATGTTGGTAAATTATGTACGTATTATCACTACATAGTATAAAACAAAGTCGCATTCTCTGTCCCTATGTCCCTTTGTATGCTTAAATCTTTAAAACTACGCAACGGATTTTGATGCGGTTTTTTTTCATAGATAGAGTGATTCAAGAGGAAGGTTTATATGTATAATACATGCATAATTTATCAGCATTGCACCCGTGCGAAGCCGGGGCGGGTCGCTAGTACATAATAAAACTTCCTCTTGAATCACTCTATCAAAAAAAACGCATCAAAATCCGTTGCGTAGTTTTAAAGATCTATTTAAGCATACATTAGGGACAGACAGACAGACAGACAGCAGGAAGAAACTTTTTTTTTATACTATGTAGTGATAGCACACGGGAAGGGCGGTTGATACGCTCCGTAGTTTTACCCAGTTAGTGACAAATGACGCTAATGATGCGATATTCGTCTATACCTACTTGTCTAGTTATCAGTTTTCTAATCTCAAAGTATAATCTCTCCGATCTCTAAGATTAAAAAAAAATTAACAAAAAAAGAACCGACTTTAGTAAAACTAAAAAGCCAAAAATAACCCGTTCAAGTACCTACAGATTACATTTGACTCACCCTTTGAAGTCGATCCCAAACCACTCAGTTCTTATATTTATATATTATAGTTTACGCGAGGTTTGGCACCGACTTCGAAGGGTGAGTCAAATGTAATCTGTACTTGAACGGGTTATTTTTGGCTTTTTAGTTTGTTTTAGAAAATATATGAAAAACATTATGACTGCCTATAAAATTTCAGGAATTCCTTCGATTCCTCATGGATTTCGTCATCCGATCTTCACCAAAATTTTATGGGACCAACCTTGAGATGTCTATTCATGAACCTAAAAAGAATTTTCCAAATCGACTCATAAATGACGGAGTTCTGAGGTAACAAACATAAAAAAAAAAAACATAACCGAACTGAGAACCCCCTCCTTTTTTTGAAGTCGGTTAATGAAGTCACTTTGGCACAAGGTACAAACAACCGTATAATATTACCCAAAAAGGTCGTTTTTCACTTGTGCCAGTTTGACATAATTAGATCTTAGAATTCCGGATAGACTATACCAGCACTTTTTTTCTCGAACGAAAAATGTATTTTCTCGTAATCAAACTAATCGGATACCCTTGAAATGTCGACAAACGTTTCACCGAATGCTTCATTTCACCGAATCCTTCATTTCGTCGACAAATTTTTACTCATAAGACATAATTTTTTCAGACTTTTTGTAAATTATAACCTTTAGATTAGGTTAGGTTAGGTTAGGTTTGTGTTATAACATTCAAAAATATTTTATGGTTTCAGAAAAAAAATGCTTTCGATGAAATGAAAATTCGATGAAACGTTTGTCGACATTTCAAGGGTAAACCCAAACTAATAAATCAAATTGCTGATAATGCTAATAGTACCACTAAAGAAACTATCTCACCTCAACGTGACGAAGTAGAATATCTCGACGAGGCTAAGGAAGGAGAATCCGAGGAAGAGGCCCAACAGTCCGCCGCAGTTGGCCAGGAAGTCCGTCAGCCCGAACAGCTCCGACCGCCGCATCGACACGTACTGAGGCTCCTTGAAGTATACTTCTAGACGTGCCAACCTACAATGTACAAAAGCTATATATATAAATACCAAAACTATGTATGCGCCAATTCGTAAGATTATATTTAACACTTTTTTTTATTTTATTTTTTTCCGCTAGTCCTTGCTATAATGATGTACAAAATAGCAGCTGCTGTTTATTTTTATAGCCATAATTATTTGTTTTTGTCAAGTGGGTTTGCCATTTTAGGCCTATGGCCATTTTTGGGTCTTTGCCTTAAAACCCAAAATTAAAAAAATAGAAACACCAGTCGTTTATAGACAATTCAATAATAATTTGAAATCAGGCCTATTGGTTGATTGGTTGGTAAATATATCAATAAACGGGATTGCCTGATATGATTCCGATTATAAGAAATTAAAATAAAAATCTGATCAAAAAATTCAAAAAAAAAAATATTTCATAAAACACAATAGTGTATGATCTAAGGTGATGGAGCCACCCGGTAAGCAAACAAGCCTGTGTTGGGTGGCGCCGCTCTTCTTTTCGGTTACATGTAGTTTTATTTATTTTATTAGAATGATTGAATGCGATCTACTGCAATCGAAGCGGGATTTGAACCCGCGACCTCTGCGTTTCCGGCGCATTGCTCTTCCAACTGAGCTATCCGACCGCTACGTCAATCGCACGAAATCTTTCATCCCTTAATTCTTTCTATTTTTTTTTTATGTGGTAATACCACATTTTTATTTTTATAAAAAAAATAAAAATGTGGTATTACCACATAAAAAAAAATATGAATCGATAAAAAGATTCTATACAAATATTTAGAACAGCGCCATCTCTCTCGCAGTCTTCGCACTTGCTGTAAAGCAATGGGGATTGGGGATCGTGCGTGTAAAACGCACATCCTAGGGTATGGCTATAATGCGCATAAGCATTTCAAAAAACATATATGACACAGAGGGCGCTCCAGTAGCGTAAAGAATTAAGGGATGAAAGATTTCGTGCGATTGACGTAGCGGTCGGATAGCTCAGTTGGAAGAGCAATGCGCCGGAAACGCAGAGGTCGCGGGTTCAAATCCCGCTTCGATTGCAGTAGATCGCATTCAATTTTTCTTTCTTAATTTACCTTTGTGTCATTATTTATAAAAAATAAAAATGTGGTATTACCACATAAAAAAAAAAAAAAAAAAAATATGAATCGATAAAAAGATTCTATACAAATATTTATTAGAATGGTTTTAAATAAACTTAACTAATTATGTCTAATTTATGACCGAAATCCTAGTTTAGACTATTTACAGTTTCGCTTCTATTATATTATGTAGCAAGGTCATCTTGAGACGATGCCTGATTTATAAAAATAAAATAAACAATGTGTACATAAAAGAAATGAAAATTAAGATGTGAATCGCTGTTATTATTATTATATTGTTCATCATCCTCCTAGCCTTTGTCCCATTTTTGGGAATGAATTCTCAATCGGGGTCGGCTACCTAAATCCCAAGATGTGGCGTAGGCACTAGTTTTTACGCAAGCGACTGCCATCACTGCCATCTGACCTTCCAACCCAGAGGGGAAACTAGGCCTTATTGGGCTTAGGAGGTTTCCTCACGATGTTTTCCTTCACCGAAAAGCGAGTGGTAAATATCAAATGACATTCCGTACATAAGTTCCGAAAAACTCATTGGTACGGGCCGGGTTCGAACCCGCGACCTCCGGATTGAAAGTCGCATGCCCTAACCACTAGGCTACCACCGCTCCGCTATTATTATTATATTGTTATTATAATAAAAAAAATCTCTGTTTCATCATAAGATAACGTCTTAAGCCAACTTAAATAAATTAATATCAGACAACCTCACACAAATCAACCTAGTCCCAATATATCATAATATACATAAATATCATATATATGAAGTAATCACTCTAATCAACTTCGACGAGATCAGGGATCTAAAAGCCATAACTTTTTTAAGTTCTCCTTAATTGATGCCACGGATTGTGACTGCCTCACGGATACCGGTAACGCGTTCCATAATTTAACAGAGTGGACTGTGAAAGATTTCCGATAAGTGCGCGATTTACTGGGTGAAAACGCAAGAGCGAGATTGACACTCGAACGCAGGCGGTGTGCACTGCTGGTTTGTGTTATGGGTACTAGGCGACGATATACATATTTATATATAAATAAATAAATACTTACATACATAGAACATCCATGACCCAGGCACAAATATTCGTGTTCATCTCACAAATATTTGCCCTTGCCGGAATTCGAAGCCGGGACCGTCGGCTCAGTAGGCAATTGCTTAACCACTGCGCCAACCGCATCGTCAAACTTGTGATTACTATCTTGCAGTCGTAGTAAGCTTTCGAGTAAATGTCCAGTTGTTTGTTCAGTTTGTTGTAGTTAAATGTGTGAAGATTTTGAGGAAAACTGTCTGCGAGCAAATGAGGTCCTACTTTTTACATGTTCTGCTACAACTGCTTTTTTATAATTTGTGTTATAGGGTAGTGTTTTTTGTTTTTTTAATGTAACATGTAGAATATATACGACGATGGAAAGGAGAAACCCCTTAAGCGACATTTTGCGAACTTTACAGGAGCGCTCTCCTTCCTTCTTTAAAAGTATTAATTTTCTTAAAAAAAGTCGTAACTTTTTTTGTAGTCGTTTTAGAGACTTCACTTTTATGGACGTATTTTATTAAATTGTAATACCTATCCACCAATAGTAACGTTACTGAAAAAAACTTAGAATCTTCTGATATAAATGTCGCTTAATTTAAATTGACCTGAAAAAAAACCCAGAGAAACCCTCTAAGCGACTTTGCAATTTTAGGCAGATACTAGAAAAAAAAACAATTTATCGACCTTTTATATCATACTTATTCCTAGAATATTACTTTAAGCAACTATAGTGAGGAAAACATTTTTCTCATGATTATTAAAGAGATTTTGTGGTCCGGAAATGTGTTATGCAACTATTATAATAAATTATATATTTTAAATATAATATAAACCCAATTATTGTTAAGTCATCTTAAATGGGTACCTAGCAACCAAAAACCGGAAAAAACAGGAATGTACAGGGTAAACATGAATAAGTAAATAAAAACAGAAAATAAAAAAAACGATAAAGTTTATTTAAATTTCAAGTTTCCACTTTCTTTAATTATTCTTGTGTTTTTCCTAATTTACTATTAGTCTTAGTAATTTATTACAATAACACTAATACTAGTAATGGCATAAATAATTTTTAATATTAAACTTTAAAGGCAGGCATTTAAACATAACTTAATAAATAAGTTCTCTTATCATAGCTAATGTCTTATTACTTCTTATCAGGCTTAAAGAGATCAATTACCTATAAAATCAGTCTTGAATTAGACAAATTTGTAATCTAAAAGTGATATGTGTAATCTTTAAATTATAGTAGTAAAATAGACACTAACGAAAACGTGGAACTTTTTTTTAAAGTAGTCTGCGACGGCAAATAGCGAGACAAGTGAGACAACCGCCTCCCCACAATGTTCGCTGCCGACTGAAGCGACCGACTGGTTACTTCGTGTTTATAAAAACGCCATTCACAGATATATTACACTAAAAATGGTTCACTGAAGCGACGATTGACAGGTAAAACCGATAATTCAACCCCCAGGATACCTTTTAGATTTTTGCAGATTCGTAGTCAGGCTATTTTAATTTACGACCCTATTTCGAGAGCCATAAGAAAAAGTGTCCTTAAAAGCCTTTTTTCCACAAGTGGCCTAATAGATCTGATCAAAAATGGTCAGTTGACTCCCTGCAAGACAGCCACTTGCCAGTTGTGGCTGTATAGCATACATTTATAATATTTTTTTTGAGTTGCGTCCTATTAGAATAACGTATATTCTAGTGTTATTACGATCAATCCCTTTAATTATAAGCGCAATAAACGTCATTTGATTGTGTCACAACAGTAAGTACCGATAGTACTTATTATTTATTTTATTTAGTCGTATGGCATATTATGTAGTAATTCATATACAATTATAAGTTCTTCTATTGTACGGTGGGTGCCTCGACTTCAACCGATGAGGCAGCAGGTTTGCGAACTCTACGTGGATGGGCAAATAGGGACAATTCACGAATTTTTGTGCTTCGTGGTGCCTGTTGTCTTCTTAGTTGGGCGGGAGCTGTATGACTCAACACAGGCAGTCAAACCAGAGGAATACTGTTTCTGTTGTAAATGTACATTTGATGGTTCCCAATATGCGACGCATGGTTTGGTCTAACACGTCTATCCGATGCACATGTGCGCTGTTGAGCCAAACTGGCAAGCAGTACTCTGCCATGGAGTAAACTGGGCTAAGACCGCTAGTGCGTAGCATGTCAGCTGTTGCTCCCCAAGTAGTTCTCCTTAATCTGTGGAGTATGTTATTCCGCGTCTGTAGCTTCTTCCCTAACTTACTAATGTGTGGCGCATAGATAAGATTGTGGTTTAGAGTGACACCCAAGTACTTCGGTGTAGGATTTAATTTAAGCGCTGTCTCTCTGAATATATATAATATATATAGATATTTGGCTCATAATTTGCTTCTTTCTTGCAGAAATGGAATGTCGCAACTTCTGTTTTACTGGCATTGGGCTGCAGTATCCGTTTTTTTAAGTATTACTCAAAACATTCCAGATCGCAAGTAGGGGCTTTCTTCGAGGGTTTAAATTTGCCATCTTGGATTGTGATGGCATCAGCATACATAAATTTCCGATTCTCTGTTGTCGGAATCGGTCCTGACCCCACTCCTGTTCAACCTATACACACACGATAATAATTATTAGGTTAAACAGGGGCGGGGCCAGGACCGATCCCTGCAGTACCGATTCCTGACTTTGCTTGAGGTGTTTCCTAGGTGGACGATAAATTCCCTATTGCTGAGCATAGAGTTGATTAGTCCCACCATCTGCACCTGATCTTATAGATAAGCCCCTGTCCCCATACGGTATCGAATGCTGCTGGGAAGTCGATAAAGACTGCCACGGTTTTCGCTTTCCTTTGAAACACAGCCTGTCTTTATGTGTGTTGAGAGCGACATTACCTGATCCACGCAGTTCGGACCACTACGGAATCCACAGGAATTATTTTGTCAACTATAGGTTTGATTTGATTGTAGATTGGCCTCTCCAAAAGTTTGTAGACGAAACTAAGTACAGCAATGGCTCGGTAACTCTTTGAGTCGTCGCCTGGCTTACCCGAATTCAGTGTGTTGAACTTCGGTGGAATTATATTATTCGAGACTATGTCTAAATGGAACTGTGAGAGCCATGTCCTGCATGTTGGTGCAAGGTGTTCTAAAAATTCGTTGTAAATACCGACTTATATAAATTGGGACTTTGATTCGAACCAGTATTCATCCAGAATTGCTAAACCTAAAAGTAGAACACGAAAAGCTTATCCTGCACTATGAAAACATAATATTGTAAAGAAGTTGAAGAATTCTGGGAAACAGTACACTTATATCAACGGGAACCTAGTCCACGCTAAAACCTAAAACTATGGGGCCTCCTTGTACATCATACATGTTGTATATGGTATTAAACCACATATGGTACATGTTAACACGATAATTAAAGATACAAGTTCCTTAAAGAGAAGGTACCAGATAATCATTAATTACATGCAAAATGATGATGATATCTGCATCTAGAAAGTTGGTATTAAAGCTGCATGCACTGATTATCGCTTACAGTGATATTGTTACTGTAACAAAAGTTGATTAAAATAAAGGCATTTAATTTATTTTAGTGTTTGTATAATAATTTTCATGTAACCATTTTCCATTAATTCTTGTTCGATTTTGGACGCATCTCAAAATTTCAACAAAATGTTTCTGCAATACGGCCACAACTCTAAGTACCTATCTTAAAGGCCTCGTATCTTAAAAAATATACACGTTTTATAAAAAGAGACGTACCTATTCATGCGAAGCGTTATATCATGTAGAGTATAAATATTATTATTTTATTACAATGGAAAATAAATTAAAAATATACATACTAAAACTTAAAATTAAAAAGAATCCCCCAGTACTGAAGCCGTCCGTATAAAAATTAAATTTAAAATGAATTGACCCAAAACTCAAGGAGTAAGCCCCGTTTTACTACCACGCACTACGCTGCCCAAACTTTAACAAGCGATTTCTCGAAAAAATGTTTTTTTGAGGTGTGGCCGTATAGCAGGCAGGGGGCGAGTAGACTAGGACAGATTGTTTCAGGGATGTATATATTTCATTTATGATATTACGCGAGTTAGTTTGATTGTTCTTCCCTGGTACAATGTGGCTTAGCGTCCTAAAGATCCAACTTAATTTCCTGACTCTACCTATGACTTGAAATGTTCATCGAGTATAACTCCTAAGTATTTAGTATGAGCAACCCTATCAATTGTTGGGCAGCCGCATGTAGGTGACGTTGGAGACAGACATTAATGAATCCTGATCGATATATCATTTTTGGGCTGTGTACTATCCGAAATACTAAAGCATAAGTCCAAAAAGCTTTTTTGCGTTTCTTGTACAGGAAAACTTACGGGTACTATCCATTTTTGTACCCAACTAAATTCCTGCTGGGCATGTTAGGGTTTAATTCCCTTGAGGTGCGGCGAAATCATAGCCTTCTGACCAGTGCGTGCCGTATCTTACGAGGTGATTCGGATTGTCCAGAATTGGTTTCGCAATTTGTATGCTTGCTTGTGCCCTCATTGTCTAAATCCAACTTTAATCTCCGAGCACGTGCTCGTCATTTGCTGGAAGTTCCGAGGGCGCGCACGGTATCCCACAGAAAATCACCATTGGTCCGTGCTTTGCGAGATCTGAATGCGCTTCTCGCATCAGCACCTGATTGCGATGTTTTTGCAAGTAGCTGGAAGGTTATATGTGACGAATGTCTGAAGTTCTGTGAGGCGATGGATGAACGTCCTCCTAGTGATTCGTGAAAGTTTGTTATTATCTGTGTTAATTGTTATTTTAGTTTTATTCTAGATATTATTATAAAATTCACAGTGCCTAGCATAATGCTGTAATGCTGTGTAATTTGTTTGTTAAATAAATAAATAAATAAATAAATATGTAGTTTCTCTTTTTCGTGTTCAATGTTAGAAGGTTCATTTTAAGCCAATTCTATACGTGTGCCAAACCCCTTTCAGTGTAGGACTTAACCTCTTCCCAAGATTAACCGGTAATCATTATTGCCGTATCGTCATCGTCAGCATATGATTTTTTTTTGCATTTGGAATGGTCATATTAATGATATCATTTATATAAATCAGGAATAAAGTTGGTCCTAGCACACTTCCCTGCGGAACACCATAGGCGACGTCTTCAAGCCCACTGACAACATCTCCAAGCTTGACCCTCTGTCTCCTGCCTGTAAGATAGCTCTCGAGTAGTAACAGCGGTGTTCCCCTAACACCTATTCTGTCAAGTTTTTGTACAAAAATGGGAACAGAGACGGTGTCGAAGGCTTTTTTTAGGTCTAGGTAAACACCTAGGCACTTGTTGTTTTAGTACAGATTTTTAGTGACTAGAGATGTAAGTGCAATTATAGCATCCTCAGTTGATTTTTGCTGTCTAAATCCGAATTGGGCATTCGATATAAGGTTACATTTATTTAAATAGCGTAAGAGTCTGGCGTTAATAAATTTTTCGATTATTTTCGATGATAAATATATACAAATTTAATGATAATACTGATAAGCGGAATCTTCATAATAATTATCATTTTACTGACATGCCTTACTTACCCATTGTGTTTATGGAAATTGGCCATATCCTCTTCTTTAAAATGTTTTAGGTATTTTTGCAAAACAAAATCTGTCTTGAGAATCTCTGCGTCGTAATGAATGGTTTCACATGAAGGAAGACAGCTACAATTGTCCATTTTTAATCTAATGGATGCCAACTCATCTGAAATGAGACATAAAAACTATACACACTACATAAAATCCAACACCCGAGATGTCGGAACAACGGGGCCACGCCGTTTCGCCGTCTAAATAGACACTGTTCGGTTGATGAAGCATTTTTTTTTTCATTTATTTGGGTAAACAAACAGTCATCAAAGTTGTGTTATACCTAAGCGTTATAAAACAGTTTTTAAATAGATATATGTGTGACCAACACCGTTCACCACTTATTAAACGAATTGGTGTGAACTGTAATGTTATGTAACCTGTTTTTTTAAGTAAATAAATAAAACTGTGACGATTAAAAATCAAAGTAGGTATGATTTGCGTGATTCCAGTAGATCTAGACACGCGGCAGCGTGTCCACCCAAGTTCACCCCGGGAACTGGCGAGCAGCAGCCGTGTGTTATATTACACGAACCGTTTGGAGCCAATTTTGACCCCTCTTATGTATTAAGATCCTTTAGAAGAACTAGATCCTTAAATTTCATAAATTATAGGTGAAATAGTTATTGAGATAATAAAGTCCAAAAACCGGCATTTTTATCACTGACTGACTGACTTAGTGACTAGTAATCAAAAACCTAACCCACTTCCAGGTGACCTAGAAAGGTGAAATTTGGCATTCAGCTTGGTAATTGTGTGTGTACACATAAAAAATCGAAAACAGTGATTTTTTACACATACACACACACAATTCTTTGTTAATTTAAAAGATGTAAGTACTAGAATAGCACACACACTCTTGTGTGTGCTATTGTAGTTCTAGTTAGTTACTTAATTAACAATTAATTATTAAGTAATTTACAAATCATAATAATTTCTGTACAAAAAGTAATGATATCCCATCAAAAACATAAATGTTAAATGAGAGCCAAGTTCAATATCGCGTGCAACGTTCTTGACTTCGCCGACAAAAGAATTGAGATCTATATGAGCGCCAAGTTCTTTGCCCTAAAGTTTTTAGATACTTAGGTCATGCGATATACTCTATGCATTTATTTTACTTGGGGTGTAATTCAATATCAAGATTTGACTTGGCTAGTTTTTACAAACACAATAATATAATGATGTTTTTCCGAAGATCGCTTTGAGCCTGCTCAAGTGTTATAGTTTTGTGATTGCACCAGTGCAGTGTCTTAGGTCTCAGTTTTATTCAGTGTCGATTTTGCTCCAGAAAACCAGATCTATACTTCAACACATTCTGTGTCAGTGCCATTTTTGTAGCTTTTACACTCTGTTTTTGTATTCGTAAGTGTTTAATTTTGTGTTTTTGTATCTTGCGTGAATGCAATCTGCGACTCAGCCCTCAGACAGCACGTCGACTGGCCTACACACCTGTCAAATATGTAACAAATCATTTCAATCCACCAAAGGCCTGAATATTCATATAAGTAAAACCCATCGTCGTTGTCTCAGCCAAAACGCCGTACCTTCAAGCAACAATCTATTCACTTCTTCTCCGGCCGCCCTTCCTTCCGCCATCCAACCAACCACACCATTTCATCTTCACCTCAGTCATCTTAAAAACAACACCCCGGTAGTAAAACGAGTTCCGCGTGGTGCGAGAATCACCGCCGCGACACATTTATCTCACTTAATAGACAAATGTGTCGAGGTTAATGATATCGAAGCTTGGCATAACCTTTTACTTTTCTCTTTTCACATCCTCCACGCCCACAATGACGGTACATCAACATCGCTCACCCAAAAAATTAAAAACAACTGCATGAACCATTCCTCACCTCCCTTAGCCCATGCAAATTCCACCTCATCGTTCAACCGCCGCAAAGCCGTCGAAGCCAAAATCAGCGACGGAGATTTGAAAGGTGCCGCCCGTCTTTTATTTTCTAACGACGTGCTGTCACCAAATACCCCTGACACTCTTTCGGCCCTACAAACGAAACATCCCCCAGGACCTTCAACGCCGTATTTTTTCGATCCACCAGCGGCAAACCAGGCCTGCCTAAAAATTAAAAATAGAGATGTCACCCAAGCAATTGAATCTTTCAAAACCGGTTCCGCTGCAGGCCTGGATGGACTCTCACCCCAACATTTAAAGGATTTGACATCTCACTCTGTGGGCGATGCTGGTGAACGCCTATTAGAGTCCTTAACAAAATTGGTCAATGCTATGTACTTGGGCAATGTCAACCCACAGATAGTTCCGATTCTCTATGGCGCAAACCTCATTGCCCTAACCAAAAAGGACGGAGGGGTGAGACCAATTCCAACGGATCTACTCTCAGACGTCTCGCCTCCAAAATTGCTGTTAGGTTTATCTCTTCCAAATTACAGTCCGTTTTCGAACCTACACAACTCGGTTTCGCTGTAAAAGAACCTTCTTTATCCGCCGCTCTCTTGCCACCGCCAACGTGCCGGCAGTTCTAGAGCCACCGGGTATCGCCAGGGATGATGGCAAGAGACCGGACGGAATGTCACTGATTCCGTGGAGGTTAGGCCGGGTGCTGGTGTGGGACGCCACTTGCGTAGACACACTGGCCCCGTCTCACCTTCACGGAACATCAAACAGAGCAGGGGTGGCAGCAGAGGCGGCCGAAAAATTAAAACATAATAAGTATAGAGGTCTCGGCCCCGAATATAATTTTATTCCTTTCGGGGTCGAGACTTTAGGTCCGTGGGGTCCCAGCGCCCACAAACTCTATAAAGACCTCGCTAAAAGATTGATTGAAACTACTGGGGACCGAAGATCTGGCAGTTTCCTCGCACAACGCATTAGCATTGCTATTCAGCGAGGAAATGCTGCCAGCGTCTTCGGGACCATGCCGTGGGGGCACAGTTTTTTACACCTTTTTTAGTTTATTTTAGTCACGTAATTATTTTATTTATAACTAATTCCTTGATTAAGTTTTTAATATGAATTGTAAACGTTCCTTATTAATGTATATTATATTTGTCTAATCATTAACCTATTTTCGTAAAGGTAAGTACGCAAGTAAGTGTACGTCCTGTTACTGTTAGCTTGATAATAATATTACTTTTATAAAATTTAGTTAGTTTGTGAAAACTAGCCAAGTCAAATCTTGATATTGAATTACACCCTAAGTAAAATAAATGCATTGAGTATTAGTCCAGTCAGTAGGTATTTATGCTCTACAAAAGGTGGCGTAGAGAATGTTTGGAAACAATATTGTTTAGTGATGACAGGTTAATAAAAATCCAAGTTCTCGACCTTGAAGGACCCAGGCGTTAGCCGCCATCTTGAATTAAAGGTGCCAAAATTAGGTATATTTTAAATAACTTCTGAATTGTTTACTAAATCACAAAAGTGTCTATCAGAGGTATAAAGAAGACAAAATTGTTTACATTTTTTGCATACATGTTTATTCTGTACGAGTAAGTCTTAAAGGTAAGAAGTTACAAGCGACGGAAATAATAATATTTACAAAAATCATTAACATCATTTTAATTTTGGCCGAAGGCCAAGCTCCCAGGGTAGCCGCCCATAGCGCGCGAGCTCAAGGGCCCGCAGGGCGAGCCCACCCAGAACCTTACCCCTCCCCCAAGTAATTTAATGCGAGGCCGCAGGCCGAGCTCCGCGTAGCACCGAAGGCGCGAAGCGGCGACCCCGCGAGGCCGAAGGCCGAGCTCCGCGTAGCACCGAAGGTGCGGAGCGTCCCAGATAAGTCGCCCACACCGTGCGAGCCCAAGGGCCCGAAGGGCCCGCAGGGCGATCCCACCTAGACAGTGGTACTCTCCACACCTTCCCAAGCAAACATACCTGCGTGCAAATTAGCCTCCATCTTCTACCTCGCTCCCCTTTCTGAAGCAATTTTTAACTCGAGCAACTTTTTCTTCTGCACTTACCACTATAAACCCCCTCTCGGGTAACAGAACCACAGGACAGACCCCCTCGCGGGGTGCTTGCACCCCGCGCACCAAGCAACCTCATTCGCTTTGCGACAACGCCACCAATTTTACAACTCCCGTTGCCCTTCCCTTAGAAAATTTTAGAACTCGAGCACCGATTTTCTAGCATTTTCCACTGCCAACCCCCTCTCGGATGACAAAAGGCAACGTCTCATGCGTTTTTATCATCGGCCGACACGTCCTTGAGATGGCGGTTTGACCGTAGAATTTAACGCGCCGTATAATTGATACAAAAACTTTAGTGTAATTAAATTATTTTTTGTAAATATTATTGTATCTGTCGCTTGTAACTTTTTACCTATCAGACTTACAGAATAATCATGTAGGCAATTTTGTCTTCTTTGAACCCTTCATAGACACTTTTGTGATTTAGTAAACAATTGAGAAGTTAATTAAAATATACCTAATTTTGGCACCTTTAATTCAAGATGGCGGCTAACGCCTGGGTCCTTCAAGGTCGAGAACTTGGATTTTTATTAACCTGCTATACCTAAACAATATTGTGTCAAAACCTTTTCTACGCCACCTTTTGTAGACCAAAGGCTTTTACAGTTCCCCACAGACTGACCTATACATATATCGCATGTCCTAAGTATCTAAAAATTTTAGGGCAAAGAACGTGGCGCCCATATTGATCTCAATTCTTTTGTCGGCGAAGTCAAGAACTTTGCACGGGATATTGAACTTGGCTCTCATTTAACATTTATGTTTTTGATGGGATTCCTACTTACTGAATGAAATGGTTTAAACTGAAAACTTACCTCGAGCGTCGTTGACACATTCTCGTTTTGTTGCCGTGCATATTTCTGAACTGTTGCTATCTAGAACGAAATTTGTGTAAGTAAAAAATTGGTTTGTGTAATTTATTTGTTACATTTTAACTGATTTTCGTATGCTGGCTCGCACACAGCACAAATTTACTATATCAATTTGATTTTAACACTGCAATAAAAACACAAACTAATCTATAAATTAAGGAATTGTCTTAGAATTCGAGCTTGAATTAAATAAAATTCCATATTTTTAAGACTTATACTAATATATGATGCCTGCCTGCTACGAGATTTCTTTATGATCTTATGACCCAACCGCGATATCGGTGGTAAAGAGTCATAAGTAGGAGAGGTCGAACTGCGGTATCTTGTTCCTGTATTGATATCTTTGAAATAACTGGTAAACCAGCAGTGGACCGATATTACAATAACGCTAAGTAATGGGCTGTGAAAGGGTCGGATGAAATGAGTTTGGATGTGGCAGAAGTAAAATGTATAAGAGGAGATTTATTAGCCACGTGACACTAAAAGCGTCGAGAATTAATGCATCTAAATATTATAGTAGAGGAAAGCCAAAGAAGTGTGTATAAGATGATATTGATAAGAAATAATTATAATATGACAAGATTATGAATGACATGATAGAAGAAAGAAAAATGCTGCGTCGATCGATAAATAAATAACATAAGGGCAAGAGAATGATGACTACGATAACGTTATATTGGTCGTGTTCTAACTGTATACGTGGTAGATCAGTTGTCAGAATACTACTCTGGATGAGTAGGGGTCGGGTTATTTTGTATTTATATTTAACCACATACTTACGTGGCATGTGATACCACACACATTTGCATCTCTCGTATGTAATGTTCGACAGGCATTCTAGGCGGCAGTTGTCCGGTGTGTACGTCGCGAAGTACTTCAGGGGACGATCCTTGGGGAAGTAACACTGACGCCTGCACAAAAAAAACTTAGCATGTTGGTACAAAATAATTAACTTCGACAACCTCTGTTCCACAATTTCTATTGTTCTTTTCCATCATGTACTCTTTAGGTGATCAAACACCACATTATATACGCCCTTGAACCACCAATATAAATTACCCACGTATTGATATTATTTATGTAACCTACGATTCTAGCAACCTCCAAAGTAGGCCCCAAGTAGACAACTTGGTTATTTATGACTAGAAGTCGGTATAGATTCGAGTGTTTCACAAAAAAATGCATCAAAGAAAATATGCAAAAATGGATGTTGAAGTGTGTGGTTGGATTATTATTTTGTCAGAGACTTCATGGATCTCTGTATGTCTTATAACGTAGTATACGTACAGATCAGATGTGTAGTCTACCAAGCTTTCAGAAGTATTAAGGACACTGAACTTGAGGGCCAAAGAGGTGACTTGTCCTGGAATAGCTGCGTAATAGTACAGCGACGCCTGCGGCATATCTGCCGGATGTTGGAGGTAGATCTGTAATATAAAATCATTAAAATTCTTTTTTTTTATTCACCAACTAACCGGCGATCTACCTCAGTATCACCTGATGGTAAGTGACTACGGGGTCGAGGATTTAGTTTTAGTAATAGCCTATTCACTCTTGAAGATACCTAAATTATATTTTTGTGGAAATACACGGGATGGGAAACTTCTAAAAAATAGGCAAAAATATTTTTTAAAGCACCGAGCGAGACCGGTACCCTTACCATGAGTTTACAGTGACAGTACTCGCTGGCGACTGGGTAAAGGATTTGTATGGAGAATTGTAGTTCTAGAAAGTGACCACTAAGGGCAACGATCACAAAAACAATTAAGTACTTCTTGTTAGTTTCACATTAAATTTAATTTTCCTGACGTTTCATAAAAGAGCGCGAAATGAAAAAAAATGAAAAAAAAGACGGATTAACTAGTGCGTAGAAATATATAGAATCTTCTCCGTCATCATGATTCTGATCATGACAACAAAAGGTTACTCATAATCATAATGAATTCTAAGCAAAGTACTGATTATGAAAATAAAATAGCAGCTTCCTTTAACCAAGTGGTTTTAATCAATCAGTTGGATGGTTTTAAAATACATATGCTGATATTTTAATCAATTCCTAATTTTTACCTTCCAGCCATTTGAGAAAATGTTGCAATAATCACCACTGTCTGCTAAGTTCTCCCTGAGTATGAGTTCCAGATCAGGATAAGCGCCGTTTTCCTGGAAATTTATTTAAATAATATTTAGTACATGCAGACGCCGGGAAAAAAGGGCTTGCCAGGTGATTAGTTGTAGACGGAAAGTGATACGAAACCCCCAAGCCCTTTTCACGCTGAGGCATGTATAGTGTTTTTCTTAAACATATAATGAAAATAAAAAAATACACCACTCAAAACAATATAATTCAGGTGTTTAGCCTGTTCATTATTTTTATGACAGGAGCAAACGAGCAAACGGATCGCCTGATGGGAAGCGATTACCGTCGCCCATAGACACCTGCAACACTAGAGGAGTCACAAGTGCGTTGCTGGCATTTCACGCGGGAGTACGCTCTGGTCTACTCTGGTACGCATTGATCTGGAAATACCGTAAGCGGAAATTTCTAGAAAAAGGCACAGTTGTGGACTGCCGGTGTGGTGAGTACGAAAGGATTGTCGCGTAGAACGATGGCGTAAAGATGCGGTAAAAATCAATCCTAACAATTCCTCGGAGCACTCCCTGTTGGAGCTGTCCCTGTGTAGAGAGAGGCTACTCTACGCAGCGATAAGGATTCAAGCTGATCTAAAATTCGCTGACAGCCGACGATACAAGTCGCTCTCCGTTGAATGCGGTCTAGAGGGAAAAGCACTTGCTTCTAGTACCTACCAACTTGGGCGCCTCACCCAACAGAATGAGAACAATATTCCATATTTGGTCGAACCTGCACCTTATAAAGCTGTAGGCGATGGGCGGAAAGAAATAACGGATAACACACAAATCAATCTAATCCCACAGTAAGCTCTAGTAGGTTTTTGTTATGGATGAACAAACCTATGTAGAAATTTACTGACTTCGAGTTCAACACACAAGTTGCCGGGATTCGAACCCGGGACCATCGGCTCAGTAGGCAGTTGCTTAACCACTGCGCCAACCGCATCGTCAAATAAATGATTGAATTGCATTGAATAGGCCTTTAATTTTGTATGAAATTCCTTTACAGTTCTCTCGAGTAGTTCCACCCAAAACGTATTACTTCGAAGCCTGTTTAAACGCACGTTATGACGACATTTCATTGCATGTTTAAGAAAAATATATATTATAAACTAGAAGGTTGCTGCAACTGCGATCTGACCGTACGAGTTGGTAACTTTTGCTTTTCGTGTTCATGTAATAATCAAACTATCGACTAACCTGGCCACGGCGTGGATACTCTTCATGCTCTGTTTTATCTTCGTCTGTTTTCTTTTTGTTGTTTCCACCTTTTTGGTTTCTCTTTCTTCCTGAATCAGGCGACTTATATCCCGAGCCTATGGTCCACTTATTCATTGGTGTATCAGCGTAAAGATATTTATATTCCTTTTGAATACTGTAAGCAACATATTGAAGATGATGAATTTGGTCATATGTATAAGGACTTTTTGTTTGAAGAGAGTTTGTAACTGTACGACCAACCTTGTAATTTGATAGATTAAAAAAACATGCCGCAGGCTGTGTAATATTTTTTAATCTATCAAATTACAAGGTTGGTCAATCTAACTAACCTTTTTCTAATATAGGTAAAAGGTACTTTGGCCCAAAGGGATAAACCACAAAAAAGCCTTGGCAACACTGATGCCCAAATGCGAAAGAAAAGAATGCTGCGCAGATCGCTGAGTTTTAAGAGTGGCCACGAGAGGTTGGAATCTCGATACAATTTGAAAATTCAAATCATCAATGAATATTGGCGATGAAAGTGCCAACTGTCCAATTGTCAGCCTTTATGAAGGAGGTATTCTGACCAAATTAAGTTTAACGTGCTAGTGTATTTAAGTGTATTTATCTATGGGCCACAGTTGAATCAAAATAAATTGTTTGATTGATTAATCTCTTTTTCCTATGTACCTTTCTCTAAAGATATCGTCATACGATAGCGCATTGAAATTGAAACAAACACCTTCACTAGTAAGCACCTCTTTGAAAAATGTTTCACATGATCTTCCACGCCAATCACATTCATAAATTACGTCGGTTGGGTCTGGGGCAACCTGAAACATTTAACAAATTTTTAAACTCACTTACTCATCTCCAGGCTACACGGCCCGCTCATTGCCACTTCAACCGTGCAATCCTTGGAGCTATGTCGGTTACTTTAGTGACGACGGTGGGCAGGTGAGGTGAGGGCCGCAAGGAGTCGCAACGATGCGGTCTTCTGTAGCGATAGATATATAGATACTTAGTATTGTAAGGTATATAGGGCAAATGAAAACGCGCAGTCGGACTTCGGATAAAGATGAAATTTGGGATAATAGTTCGTTACCGTACCGTCATTATATTTTGTACAAGGGATTCATTTGAAGTAGTTCGATTATCTAACACGAAGTAGTCGCTCCTGTCACAGACTAGAAGCACATCTTCGAACATGGTCTTGTTGTCATAACTGTCATAAGACCTGAAAAAAAAGTATAATTATATTAAATACCTTACGTCCTATTACACAGTTTTAAAGTAAGTACCATGAGACGACATCGATCAATGTGAAAAATTACGTAGATTAGTTCCTAGGTCGTCCAATATTTATTTATAAAAAATAAATGTCATTGCAGATTCTTAAATACGCGTTTCACTTAAAACCCCAGATATTAAGAAAAAACCCCATTCAAAAAGTAAACACGTTTCAAGACTGACCCATGAAAGAGATCAGTTGAAAGAACATTTTCAATAATTATTAATTTTCTGCAGTACAAATGATGTTTACGTAAATGCATCAACACTGCAATCGCACTGCATCACATTCCGTCCATCTGTATCAGCCCTAAATACCTCATCCTTATGTCAATAATAAGTCAGCACCCTTACTCATCATCTTTTTCCGTGCTATAGTACCCGAATTTTTTGAATTGATCCGTGTAGTTATACGCTGACGTTTTGCATTTCCACTGCGGACATATGGTTATTGATGGAAATGGAACCTGTAATAAATGGCGATAATGGCTTAATT
Source organism: Apotomis capreana (assembly GCA_947623375.1). Lineage (NCBI taxonomy): Eukaryota > Metazoa > Arthropoda > Insecta > Lepidoptera > Tortricidae > Apotomis > Apotomis capreana. The sequence continues at coordinate 5,258,352 of OX392505.1, read as the reverse complement.
CCACGTTAATAAAGAAACTACCGACTCTTCCCAGCTTCCCTCTAAATTATGTAACTTAAAACTAAACAGTACCTCTCCAACAGGAATCATTCTCTCATTAAAAGAAACAATGACGGGGCTGTGCCACCATTTGTGCCACACCCGCTCAATCAGTATGAAGCAGAGGATCACGCTGATTAGAAACGTGAGAACCCAGAAAACTCTGAAATGTTCATAAAAAATATAAATAACAATGCTTTTGGAATAAATCACACCTGATTTTATGACCTAGTACTTTTGGCTGGCGGTGGCTTAGGACCTCCGGCATACTACAGGTAAAGGTACGGATACGAGACATGGCATGCAATACGATACGTGCAAGATATATCGCCACGCAACAGGTATAAGTACAGTCTCGGAAAACGGCATACGAAGAAGTATTGAAAATGTATGTTATCATATCATCTTTTTATGTCCGAGACTTATTTCACCGAACACGTTTCGCATAATTTGATTTGAAGAATGTACATCTTGCCGATCATCATTTTGTCGAAACCTTTATCCGCATAAATTGCCGAATTTTAGTTAACGGCAAATTCGACCACTAACAATAAATAACTGGTGTCAAAACCGTCAGATTAGATTAGGTTAGATTAGGTTTAGAAGTGTGATCCAGCACAGAAGATAACTGCTGCAAGAAAAGTAGGTTCTCGACATAAAAAAATATGCGTAAAGAAGATTCGGCAAAAAGAGGATTCAGCGTAAATAAATTATTCTTGATAGTGCTATGCGTATACAACCATTAAAAAAAGATAGCGTAAATAACCTGGGTAATTTTACTACTCCGCGATGAATTACAATAATCTTCAGAAATGTTGAAAGAAGACTAAAAAACATATCAAAAGCCAATAGAAAACATAACAGCTTACTTCTCCACAACAGTGAGCCCAACTTCGGTGATGTATCGTAGACCGTGGAGCGTGGTGTTCTTCGCAAAGTCGAAAAACAAGTCGATGATCAGTAGCTTCTGTCTTTTCCTCCGCTGCTTCTTTATGTGACATACCTTCCCAAACTCCCCAGGTACGCCTTCATCTAACCTGAAAAATTATATAATTTAAGAGTAGTAAATCCTTAAAAACAGCGTTTTTAACAGCGATCGGTGTGTTAAATCACCTCTGGGTGGATATGAGACCTCTGGATGGAAACTAGGGAAGCCATAAACGTTCGGAATTATTTCTTTCGGTTTCCATGCGGAATGACGCCAGAAAGTGTCTGTGACTCTGTCTGTCTCGCTCGGGTTAACCTGGCCTTTGGAACTGTTTGTAAAACATCTCAATCTCGCCTAGACATACGATACAATTGGACTGGTGTAAAGCACGAATTAAAAACTGGGATTTATTGTTGAACTTTTGGTAATGAGTAAGTAGCATCATTACGGGAATGCAGAAACATACTTATCACCCCTTTTGTTTTATGAGTTCGAAAGAACCATTAAGGATATTTCTGTTTCTTTCGAAAGATTAGTCCCAATCTCACCGAGGAGTAAAGAGCTTAAATTCCATGATTGACACAGTTTCTACTGACAATGAGTTAGATAAACTGACCAAGAGATAGATAACTATCAAGCGGTGAGGTCAACAATCAATTGAGACCAATAGAGGCAAGTGATCGAGGATATGAAATCTAGTGATCACGATTCCCAGGAATAAGTGGTCGACTAAAAAAGAAGTCATGAGTCGTCATTATTTAACTGTATATTTAATAATACACATTCTGAAATGTTCCCGGCATTGCCACGAGTAATCGTTATCTCACATTTTGTTCTTATTTTAGCTATTTTTCTTCAGATGAACCAGAAGTCAGACGGATATATTTTCTATCAGGAACTTTGTTGATGTTGGTCTAAGTTGCCACAGTCTCCATATCTCCCAATTATTATTTATCGTTCAAAATCATCAACAAGTTTACTAAACACCCAATTGCATTCAAACTGTTGATTATAATATTCAAGCAATAAGACCAAATTTAAAGCATCTAAAGCAAAACGACATATTGGAAGTGCCACATACTACAAAAAAGTTTTCAGCTAACCCGATTAACATAGTTGGAACTACCACATCTGACAATATTGAATAATTTATTAAAAACAAATCTCATGCATGCATCCAAATATTATATCCACAGCGCAGGTTTCGTCATAAATACAAAATGAGCATCCGTAGCAACCATCGTCAAAATGACACATAATTTTTTATCAGCAACAAGCTTCGTCCAAGTGATACAATATAATAATCCGCAACACGCTTTGTCAATAACCCATCAAAAATCAAACTCCGGCCTGACGAGTACCTGGCGGAAATGTTCCAAAAATGCTAGCAGCATTGCCCCGTTGTATTGCCAGCGATATTTGCTGAACCAGGTACGAGCCAGACCGGGGATCACAACCTCTCTCTCTCAAACGCTGTCCGATTTTTCTTCGATTCTGACAATATTAAAAGGACGGTGTATAAGATACGACATTTTTGACATTGATAATTCGTGAAAAAAATGAACTTTTGTAAAATCTATAAATGTAGTATTAAAGATTAATGTATTTAACAAGCATTAACGCAATAAAACGAAAATGTTAAATTTTAATGAAATGAAATGTTATTTGGGACCGTCGTATTCTTCTCTGTAAGCAGAAACTTTTCGGGATTGTTACAAATTACATGCAAATTACTAAACCTAACCTAACCTAATGATTTCTGTATAACAAATACAAATTTCAAAGTTTGCGGTCAAATAAAAACTTCACGGCACACTAACTGCGGCATGCAATTTTATGACAAATTAAATTAAGGGAAGGTATCCGCCATTTAAATTGATTATTTATTTAAATGTGTGGCAATGGAAAATCGAACCGAATATAACACGACTAACTAACGTCAGGCTAGACCTTGATACGTGCCCTGTCTCAGAACCGAAAGCTCCGGCCAGGGAATGTTAAGGTTTCTATACTACCCTGAACGACTTTCGGTATTGTGCCAGTATGCGCTTCTGAGTCATTTCGTTGAGCTTCTTTGTCTTTCCCTCTCTTGCATGCTCAACGCCTCCGCGTCCTTGCAGCAGAACTGCTGGCTGGGTGTAGTCACCGAAACGAAACGAAACCTTTAACGTCAAGCTAGACCGTAAGTGGAAATTTCTGCTCGCTACGCGGGGAGAAAACCTCACTTCCTGGCCAAAGCAACACGTAAAACTTAAGACAAACCACGGGCAGTAAGTCTACAGCTACTGTCTGCGACATTCACTAATTCACCGCCCTAGGTGTGTAATGTACTAATATGTAAATAATAAACAGATGTTAACATTACTTAGAACAAAAAGGTCACTTACTCCATATTCGCCGGCGTCTGTTCACTTCCAGCGTACATTTCGAACTGAATTTCTTTAGATACTCGTACATCGACATAAGTAAAAATAATTGGGTCAAAAGCCACTACTAATTATGTATCTACTTAAAGTTAATGGCAAGCCCGTGGGACACATGCCTCGTGCAAATGATATTATATATCATTCGCACCTAATACATTAAAAAAGAAATGAACGTGTTGCTAACTAAACTCTAATAAAAACTGGTCGAGTACGCATCGAACTCCCACACCGACGATTCCGTACGACCACAACACATTTCTAACAAGATTTTGTTTTGCGAATGACCAGTTTTGGCTTGTGGTAAAACCGTGAGGAGTGGAGAGCTTTGGTGCAAAAGATAACGACCTCAAATGGTTACAACTCGCAGTCATGAGAAAGTGAGAAAAAAGAATGAGAAGACATATAAGAGGTGGCCGAATGGTGTGATACGACTTTTTACATCCATCCTCAAAATATTGGACTGCAGACCAGGCATTTCGTTGCGCGCCCGTGACCCAGATTCCACACCCAAGGGTCTAGAAGCTCGTGTGGTGCCTCCCAAACTCTAGCGAAGCCAAGACTGTTAGCCAAGTTTAGAGAATGCGAAGTATCAGAAACGACATTAAAACAGAGAGAAAATAATGGTTTAATATTTGTCAGAAGTTTTCTATTATTCCTTTTATTTGAAATTGGTTGAAAAAGTACCTTACACAGAATTTCCTTCACAGTGTTAGAACACAAATGATCAGAAACTCCGAAATGTAGATGGGCAATGTGCATGATTAATGCGACCCGCGCACCATATTTATAATAATATTTCATATTTTGTAATAGCACATTACTGCAGAGGCCGGGAAAAGTCAGTTCGTGGATGAGTATGACTTTGAAGTACGAGGCGTAGCCGACTACGCCTTTTCCTTCAATAATACGAATCCGCGAACTTAGATTTCCGCGGAGGCCTGTATAGTGCTTTTCTCCAAATATGCAAGGACACAATCACCAATTTACATTTTGAATATCATAATATATCAGTGTCATGAAGTTCATTTTAAACTTTTTTTAGGAATAGTAATAAGATTTCGGGTCCGAATCATAAAATAATTATGCTTGATTTAAAACAAAACAATAATAAAAAATAAGGACATAATTATAAATTTCGGTTGAATCAACAACTTCTAAACGCACGGTTTTTTTTAGAAACCATACCCCATTTACCATTCGGAGAAGATCGTAGGTCCAAAATAACTTTAATATTGATTTGGACACAATCTTTTCTCCTTTATTTTCTTTACGTGTTGTAAACGAATTCACTTTCAATTCATTTATTAACTACCATCATATTATTAAAATTAAAGCTTTCGTGAGAAATATCTAATACATAATTACTATTAGTATATATTATTTGAACTAAATTTGTAATATGTCTACATAATATCGTTAGGTAGCTTGTTTGTGAATTTTATTGCATTTATTAACTAATTATAACGATCCATTATTATACCATTAACGATCCCTAATTTCGTATCGTCACCATATCGTCACCAATTTTTTACATTAGCATACATAATTGATAACAGAATTAACTATAATTAAACATGAAATTGACTTATTAGTGTCATATAAACGGGACTTACTGCTACTTATTTACTACAAAATTTTTGGCTTATAATGATCGCATAGCAAACATAATCACAAGAGAATCATTCTAGAACTTTTCCCCTAAAAACTTGTACCAAAACAGCCTTATTAATTCCACGTGGCCAAACTAAAGCAATCCCGACAAGACAAGTCCCCCGATTACGCTAGCTATTAACCTGTCGTTGCTCGCCGTTTAATTCAATTAACACGCCAGTCTTGCGTCTCGCTCTTACCCTCGCTAATCAGTGGTTGCGTCTCGTTCTTGCACAGTAATCTGCCTTGCGGTGACCCATGGTAACCAGGCACAGATAAAAACAGAAATGCTACTGTGGTCGGCTGAACGTTGATTTTTCGTTGTTTACTACTTACTGTTATCAATTAATTGCTAAAATTGAGTATAATAGTGACCTGTTGTTTATAGTTAAATGTTATTGTTTGCATTGTTTTTGTTAATTAATGAATTGTTAGGCATACATAGGTTATGTTCACGTTAAGATTGACATAAAACACTTCTATGCCTTAAGGTAGTAATGTTCACACCGTCAAACATGATGACTTTTGAGTCGATTGCAAAAACATTGTACATAGTTAAAAGCTTAGTTAACAAAAAAATCACGATCGCTTCCTTTGTGTGACGAAAGTTAGTCATACAAAATGGGTATCTTTCGTCACACAAAGGAATCAATTAAGTTTTGTTTTAATTAAAGCCTTTAACTATGTAAAAAAAAATTGCCCCTTTTCTCGAAACTAGCAGGTAAATACGACCGGCAACAATATTATGTAAGAACGGTTTTACATCCAAATCCGATTCCCGCATTTTGATCGCAAATGATCGACTAAGTTTGACTTCCCTAGTCACGACTATCGATTGTTGTTTGCGACGGTGAAACAGAAGGGCGCAAAACATTCGATAGCGACCAAAGACAATTCGACCGCGATCAATCTAAACTAAGATAACTGCAGTCACTCAAACATAGTGGTATTTTAAATAATCGATCATAGTTTGATTTATTTGAATGACTATTAAATAAATCCAACCACGTTTAAAAAAAACTGCTGATTTCTCTTAATGAGGTCATTGACAAAAACCTATTCCTGAACAACGGTGAGTTAATTTATGCTTGAGGCGCGTTATTTAGACGATGAATTATTTCTGATTGAAATCGAATTGCATACATTAAGAAATGAGTATTAATAGCGTACAGATTCATTTTCGGTATTACGGGTACCGATTCATTTTCGGCAAAAGAGAATAAATAACAGCAGTAGTAGTGAAGCCGCTTTTTGTCGTACAGTGAATATTCGTTGACAATGTTGTCTGTTCGTGTGGTTTCCATTGTTTGGGGCGACCGCCGGATAAACTTGTCGGTTTAGTACCTACATTTGTCGCGGCGAGCCTTGTTCAACTGTGTCGCAGATTTAACAGTTATTTATAGTACTTACCGAGTTTCAGTGCTGGGGCTCTCAGGAACAACCCCGTGGCGTTCAGTAATTAGTAAATTAAGCATACTACAAGGATATTTACAACGCTTATGATGAGTCTAATTAAATTTTGCAGAGAGGAATACATTTATTTAATGATATGAAGTTTCTTTTTCCTTGCTTGGTAATATCTAGTTTGATCATGGTAATCACACAAATATCATATAATTCTTTACTTTTATAGAAAAACACTTCACTGAATGTTTGATTTCATAGAATTTTAATGTCAGACAATTTTAAAAGTCTTCAATTCGGAAGTCATAATTATATTTGCCAAAATCTTGAAAATGTTAATTTATAAATTAGTTTCGACCTGTGTTATACGATTCCAATAGTAGATAGTTAACCAAAGGTAGAAATTGACCCATTGCACCCGAGATATTTCTGGCGCTCGAACGAAGTGAGAGCGCCAATAGTTCGAGGATGAAATGGGTAATTTCACCCGAGTTAAACACTCTACTTTTCATTTTGACTGCGAGGAAAATAAAATACGTCATTTTTAACAAATAATCAATTAAAGACACGGTATTTATATTTAATCTCGTCTTATCTTAAAAAATACTTTCCACCCTAGGGATGGAAAAGCAATTTTCCACCTGGCTATCTGCTCATGAAAATTACACTTTGGAGAGATGAAAAATATTATATATTTTCAGAAAAAAATGCTTCCGATGAAATCTACATAATTTATATAAAATTAATCTTCTATGAAATAAAAATTCTACAAAACAAGGGTTAACCCACAAGTAACAATCGTTTTAAGATACTGGTGGTCAATTCGCCAGATAAAGGAAATTCCTGACCATTTCTCCAGAAGTAGCAGTATTTTCCAGCCATCTAGCGAGTGTATCTTAAGGTGGTTGTGGTTGGCGTGACTCTTCGCTATAATACTTATTTAGACTATTATTATACAGATTAACTACTTTGTATGTCATTATGTCTATATGTATACACTTTATCGTACCTACACAATAATAATTTAAAAATGTATTCATAACAAGTTGCATTTACTAAAGGCTTTCTAATATACTAGGTAGTGATTTCATCATTCCCTAGCCCTTATCCATTGATTTGGGGTCGGCGCAACATGTTTTCTTGCTCAATTCTTCCCTATTACTCGTTATCTAGTCGTTTATAATACCTATATTTAATCAAAGAAATAAACAGTTCTATAGAGGACGCTCTAAACATTTTAAGTTAATTTTTGGCAATTTCGATGCTACCAAAACGGCCAGGTAAAATCCCAAATTAAGCGCAAACCCAATCAACCAACTTACCTAAAACGTCATTAAGGGTAATACGTTATCCAAAACTACCCTTTAATTACCCTGCCCGATGGAGACCGTGGGAGATTTACCGCCGTAATAGGTGACAATATGCTTCGGCGCAATTTATGGTCACGACGGAGGACTAAATTAAAGGGACTGCCCCTTAACTGCTTTTATATTATGACCAGATAGCATATATTTGGGAAGGTCTTGGTATAGAGAAAAATTTGAAATATAAGGCATCGTTTATTGGAAATTAAAATAATGTAATTAATTTTAGGTATGTACTCCCTACGAAAAGCATTGGAAGATTTAGTATTATAAATCCATATGAAAGATCGGTTCGGAGAGAGCATTGGTACGTAGTGTTCGCATACACCGCCGCCCGCGACTGATCGGAGCTCCTGTTGATGAATCGCGAACCGATTCGAAACATCAAGCAACATTCGGCTTGAACGACGTGAGTCAATCCATTTTATATGGATTTTAATATGCCTGAGACTTGTGGGTTTTTTATACGTAAAAAAGATTTAGGGACACTCATACCCATAATTCAAAACTAATAGAAAAAAATCATCCTTTTCCTCTTTGGAGCAAATGAATAATTTTATATGAAAAACGTCTTATACCGTAGATAGACACATACTATGAGCTGAAGATATGTGGATAGTAAAAGCCGGCCAAGTGCGAGTCGGACTCGCGCACCGAGGGTTCCGTACAAACACTTATGCCATCGTAAGTATCTTAACTGGCCGGGTTAAGTTAAGTTTGCACCTGGTGTGTATGGCGCCGGATACAAATGAGGTACATAGTTAACGCAACCGATCACGTTTGTTGTATAGGAGCCTCCTTAAATAATAATTTTATTATGTTTCTTAGTATTTCTTTGTTATAGTGACAACTGAAATACAGCATCTGTGAAAATTTCAACTACCTATCACGGTTCATGAGATAAGAATAAGAAGAAGAATAATATATTTTTATTGAATAACTGTGTACATAAGATGGAAAAGTGAATTCGTTACAATTTTTTTGTAAATTATTCCACATTGCTTTTGAGAAAAATACATAATTCTAAAATATAAATACATGTGTGAGTTAGAAAACCTTTTACTTAAATATAGCTCTTGGTGATTCTTGGTTGCTAATGCGATAAATAGTGCGTATACATCTTTTTTGTAAAACAAAAGTAGACTGGACATCTGTAGAAGTTCCCCAGTAGATAATTCCATAAGTCAGCAATGGATAAATCTTACCGAAGTATGCGTTTTTTGTAATGTGTTCTGAACATGTTTCAGAAAGTATTGATAACGCGTAGCACTGACTTGATAAATTGTTATTGAATTGTGATATGTGGAGTTCCAATTTAAATTAGGATCTATATGAACACCTAAAAACTTAATACTATATTAAAGCCTGGAGACAGACGAACAGACAGACAGATGGACGGACAGCGAAGTCTTAATAAAAGGGTCCCATTTTTTACCCTTTGGGCACGGAACCCTAAAAACGGCCACAACGTCCCATCTACCCAGCTCTAGTAGAACGTTTAACATCCCGATATTATTGCGGTCGACGATTTAAGGTACCGGAACGGGGTGAATTACACCGGCCTTACCGGATTTGTCCGGGGCGGTATTACAGAGGCTATTGGAGATGTTATAATATATAAGGCAGGCTAGACTTGTGCGGGTTTAAGGATAGGATATCTAATATTATACCCTCCGTCTAAGAATATAAAAACAACAGTATCACTAATATAAAACAAATTCGCTTTCGTCTGTCTATCCCTACGTATGCTTAGGTCTTTAAAACTACACAACGGATGCAGTTTTTTTATAGAGTGATTCAAGAGGGAGGTTTACATGTACATATATAATACATGCATAATTTATCATCATTGCACCCGTGTAAAGCCGGGGCGGGTCGCTAGTACTGAGATAAAATAATTATAAAAAAGGTTTAAACTCACGTAAAAGTTGTCAGGAACGGCCCGACATGTTTCGAACTCATATGGAGCTTTTCATCACGGACAGCTATCTGTGCTGCTATACGTGACTCGCGGCCTATTGAGTTCCATATGAGTTCGATTTCTTTTTTTTTTCTTAAATTTAAAATGTAAGATGGATGGAATATATGAAAGATGATATGAATAAAAGGAAATAAACAACAAATTGACGAGTAATCGGGAAGAATGGAGGAAAAAAAACATGCTGCGCCGACCCCAAATAAATAGGATAAGGGCAAGGGAATGATGATGATTTCAACCAAATTTGGTGAATAGGTAAAGTTGCTTATTCTGACCATGGTAAGCCCAATTTTACGCTATGTACACTTTTTTCTATTGGGTTACACGAAATGTATTACACAAATTAGCCCTACATCGATCAGTGAACTTCAAACTGCTCAAATTTCTCTTGATTCATAATGCTCTTTAAAACTTTCAATAAAATAATAATTAAGATCAACCGTTTCAGTCGTTTCGAAGGCTAACCGCTATTTTTGAGGACTGTCAAATTGTCAATTAAAAAAAACATTTATGAAAAAGCATTGTAATGACAAATGAATGACCTGCGCTTTGTAGATTCTTACAGCAGGGACTATCGAAATAGAATATAAGTTAATGGTCTTTCAGAAAATGTATTAGAGTTATTGTTATAAAATATACAACATTATCACACAAAAAGACACATTTTCGAAGGTTTACTCTTAGTTTTATGGGAATCGGGATTGTGTTGGATTATTTCAGTTTATGAGGGGAGAGTTAGTAGCGCTTAGTTCCAAACGATGATTCATTTTAACTACCTCCTGTAATCGGTAAACAAACTAACACCCCTTGTCCCTTTCCCCTGAAAGGGTACATTTTACCGACGTGAACATTTTCTATTTGAATTGTCAAAATATGTATTTATTTTGGAGTAGGTACATTCAGACTAAATTTCATCATTTCTTAAACCCTACATGGCCCTACAAGATGAGCGCTTGGTTAGGGCGGACGTTATTACATATTGTAGAAAGTGTGCATTCCGAAATCAAAACTCAGAAATTATTACTTTTAAATTTTTTCTTAGGTCTAAAACAATATCCCACAAAACCAGCGGCTAGTTTGACTGTGGGATCACTTTGGGGAATCTCTATTTTAGGTACATAAGACATAAGTATGTTTCTTATGCACATACACAATATACATTATGTCTCATGTATCTAGTTTACATGCAAGCGTGCAAATATTGAAGTCAATTCGAATGTCAGAAAAATATTCAAATAAATTAAAATAGGTATATTTACAATCTGAAATTGAACTAATAGAAAATAAATATAAAAAATAGTAAAAATCCGACACCCAGATGTCGCATCACATATCGCCGATCAAATGTGCTAATATACTTTGTGTATTTGTTATTGTTTATATTTAATATAGATGCTTGTTTAAATCAATGGGCCACATTTTCCTGAAAATAAATAACTTAATTTATATATCACCGGACGGATTACAACTATCTTCCTTCCCCGCACAAACGAATCGGGCTCCTTTTGTATAGTGATGGTGATACAAAGTTACATTATTCCTTGGGAGTGTACTCGTAAAGGCAGATCTCGTAACACAGTTAAGTCCAAACTACCGCAACCTACTCTAAACTACCCATACGTTTGGCCAAAAATATACTACAGAGTACGAACGGGGTTAGTAAAAAGTAGGGATGTGCCATGGCTATGGCTTAGTTTTATTTACCTATAATAATAATCATTATCATTATTATTTCTACGTCGTGGGGGGTAAAAAAGCAAACGGATCGCCTGACGGAAAGCGATTACCGTCGCCCATAGACACCTGCAACACACCAGAGGAGTCACAAGTAAAGTGCGTTGCCGGCCTTTCAAGAGTACGCTCTTTTCTTGAAGGTTTGAATGCTTGGTCGTATCGGTTCGGAAATACCGCAAGCGACAATTCATTCTTCAATGCACTCATGCGAGGCAGGGAATTTCTAGAAAATTTGTGTATTGCCTAACTACATATCTAAGTGGTGAGATGTAGAATGATGGCGGTAATATGCGGCAGGAATCAATCTGAACAATTCCTCGAAGCACTCCCCGTAAGCGTGTTAATTAAACGAGGAAATTCAATTTCCCTTTGGAAACGTAATATAATAGCCTAATCAGTATCACCCTATAATAGGGACATACCTACATTGAATTTTGACAAGTTTATTTCGAAACCTGTAAGGCGCAACAATTTTTTTTTAAAGGAAGGTAAAAGTATAAATTTTGCCATTTTCATCATTTATCCCGTTGGCTCCGTTGTTTTATTAATTCGATGTGCGTTCTAACAATTCACAGAATAACGAGCACCATAGATAATACCATATCATAGAGGGTCAGACTTGGAAGACGATGGGAAATGTGCTCTGAAAAGTGTTTCACCCTTAGTCTGTCCGACTTCTACCATCTACATTTTGTGGCTTGACTTTCTTGTTCAAAGCGGTCGCACTCTTATGAGCTATAGGAGCATTCGCCTATGTTTTGCTTGTTATGTCATTTTCATAACATTCTTGTGACATTACGTACAGGTGAATGCACGTTTTGAGGACGCTTCGTTACTTTGACCAATCATAAATCGGATATTTGTTTTACAAGAGTTCTTTGAAATTATTTGCCAATCGCCCATGTTATTGTTGTATTTGTCCTGTATGTTTTGTGAGGTGTGCAATAAAGAGTACTAGTCTTGTCTCGTGTCTTGTTATTAATAAAAAAATACTAAGACTAAGTGAAACATTTTTTTTTATAAACATTGTTAGTGACAACCCTAACCAAAACATTTGTAGTAAAAATGCGCCTGTGTGCGGCCTCGTTTCTATGTAAATGTTATTGGCTTATTCGTTAAATCCACGCGTTTCCCGGTCCAAACTGCTTGTATCTGCTTTAAACCGGATTAGGGTTGCTAAACTCGACTCGAAAATTACAGAGTCGCGGCAAAAGGGGTAATGTTAATCGTCTCGTAACAGTTTTTAGGTGTAAATTAAGTGCATAATGAATATGATTGTTCATGAATTTGAATATTCGTTTAAATAATTTTAAACAATGGCTGCAGTTTGGGTAGTTTTCCACTTTACAATATCATAATTCAGGAAAATTTTGTAAGATGGTAGAGATCACAATTGTTTTGTTATCACTACTAATATTATAAAAGGCGAAAGTTTGGGAGTGTGTTTATGTGTTGGTTTGTTACTTCGTCACGCTCAAACGGCTGGACCAATTTCGATAAAATTTGGTATGGTGGTAACTGACACCTTAGATTAACACATAGTTTTTTATCCTGAAAAAATGTAGTGTTCCCGTCGGGTGAACGGGTAACACCTCAAGGCGCGGCTAGTTTTAAATAATCTGTTCACAATCCCTTAAGACTTGAAAATATTAGGAAATTAGTATTAAAAGAAGATTAAGACTTGAAAATATTTGGATATTAGTATTAAAAGGAGACCACTGCTAGACAACGGCCTCTCCCAAAGTTCTCCATAACGATCGACCACCACCGTGTACTGCGTAAAACGTCATCGTAATTCGCGTTTTCCTATTTATCGAAGTTAAATGCAATTGCTTATCTGTTTACCTCGGATCCTTTGCACGGGGGTTGGCTGCCAGGCTAAAGTGATATTTCTATCCGCCCGTATCCGGTGATTGTACAAAGCCAAGGAAGTTAATGTAGCACCTGTCAGTGGGGACTAGGCGCGAACCATCTTTTTAGGGTTCCCTTTTATAGCTGAGAATCCAGCAAGTTTTTGGAATCTTCAATGAATGAAATGATACGTTTGTACTAAAAGGCTATAAGGTTTGTCAATGTCAACTAGTGGAATATTTCCAAAAATCTACTTATGTAACAAATGAAGTAACATTACGTAAGGATGAATTAATACTAAGTTCATAATATAGACTTAAGCTCTATCTATAGTTAGGCATAAATATTGACACAGATAAATTATGAAAGAAAAATGTAATGTATAGTCTGGCTAATAAATATTACTCGAAGTTTTGTGTAGTAGGAAATATAACTTTGATACTAGAAAATATTTTTGATTTTCTATTTATACGTAAGGTACCTAAGGAAATAAGTTCGGTTTAAAGAAACTTTATTGTCTAAAGAAATTACAGAAATTTCACTTACAAGACAACTTATAAATAGTTAACATAACTAAAAATCAATTTAATTTTACCAAATTTTACGCAGTAAGCAAGCATTTAAATATGACAATGTTTACACAAAACAGATGGATCTTAAATGAGCGAATTGGTTAGAAATAATAGTTACATAATTTAAGAATCGACCCTATGGTCTTAACATAAGGATTAGTTTTAAGTGGTTAGTAATCGGTAACAGGAAAAAGACATGCATTCGAGTATATTTTTTGTGCGGATTCTTATCTACTAGATAGACTTGTTGAAAGGGCCAGTTAAACGATACTTTTAAACAGTAGTTAATTTATCGGTTCGATGTTACATATGAGATGCATATATTTAGTATAAACGTAATGCAATGTAAACAAGATATAACTTTATCCTATAATACTTTTACTACGATAATATTATAAGCAATTGAGCGAAAATCACGTGACAACGGCACCTGCATATCCCTACCGGAGTACTTGCGTCACCACCGCCCTCTCCCGACCGAAGCTTATATAAGCGCACGCGCCCAGCCTTCAGCCTCTTTTTCGCTGCGCAACGTCGACGTGAAGAAGTCGTAACCCCACTTGTTTATTCTCTAGATCTTTCATTTGATTTATTTATGTGTGTTTCTGAACATATTGTAAAATCTGTAATAAATTGTGATTTAATTTCCGTTTAGAAATTTCCTTTAAATAAATAAAACTCTGGCCTTTCCCAATATCAGACGTGGGATAGTGCTCCATTGCCTATCGTAACTTTAGCTAAACAGTGATTTAAAACGAAAATTTTAGTAAATGAGCAATTCCGACAGATCTTCTCGTGGTAGGGGTAGGAGTAGGCTTAATGATGACTCAGTTACAGGTGCAGATTATCTCCAACAGCAGCTCGGTGCCATTTTAGCGCGCCTGAATGCGCTCGAGGGCAGCGCATCGGTGGGTTCGAGCAGCGGTGCAGCCAGCCACGTGGAGGCACGTGGGTCGACCAGCAGCCTTGACATCGCTGCTCCAGCCCCTACGTTGCAGTCCACGCCGCGTCCACCCGAGCCCGCTGCTAGTATTGTCGGCGAGTTGAACAGGAGCTCGACCACCGTGTCATCGACAGACTCAACCGACCGGCTCATCGGAGCCCTAACCGTATTGACAAAAGTAAGATCCAACCATTATTATATTTCAAACTTCGATCCCAGTTTACACGATATCGATTCTTGGTGTGCAGAGGTTGAAAGAGCTCGTGAGATTAATCGTTGGGATGACAACGAGTGTCTTTCCAGGATAGCTAACTGCCTGAAAGGGGACGCGCGAAGTTGGCTTAACGAATGGGTAACAAACGATCGTACATGGACAAATTTTAAACTCGAATTTAAACCGTTATGCTCGCGGAGAATCGATGTCGCGACCATCTTATATAATGTCATGAGTACCAATTCGGACAGTTATACCACATATGCAGAGTATGCTAGGCGTTCGTTACTACGTTTGAATATAGTAAAGGGTTTAAGCGATGAGTTAACGGTAGCAATCGTCATACGTGGTATAACTGACGCTCAAATCCGTGCCGCCGCTACAAACGCCCGTCTACTGCCCAAAGATCTTGTCGAGTTTCTGTCTATTTACACAAAAGCAAACACGAACACTACGAATTCATTCGGGCGTCCTTCACGCAGTAGGCAAATTGAACCGAGTTTGAGAAAACGCGGTCATACTCTTAAAACACCCAATCGTGATGTTAAATGTTACGCTTGCGGTGGTTCCGGTCACCCACAACGGTTATGCCCGAAACGACCAAGACAAACCGAAACAAGCTCCGATATAGTCGAAAACAAGGCTGCTGTAGCCCCATCTAGTGTCACTGTCAAGGTATGTGCGTTTTGTAAAAAACCAGGTCATGACGACACTGTATGTTTTGCAAAGCAGCGATCGGAATCTCGCAACAAAAACAATGTTAATTTTTGTCGAGAATTAGAGGGTAGCTCAAGCAACAGTGACGTTACGACCGCGGTTATACAAGGCATACCAACTGATGTTTTGATTGACAGCGGTTCAGCCGTTTCTCTTATAAGCGAATCTGTGCTTAAATATTTTCAACAAACGCGACTACCCACTTATCAAGTATTGCGCGGCATAGGCAATCAAAACATTGAGTGCACAGGTTATGTGACATTAGTTGTTGAGTTTAGTGATATCGCGTTAGAAGTTGATTTTTTGATTATACCATCTACATGTATGAGTGTACCCGTGCTTATTGGAACTGACGTATTGAACCGCGAGGGAGTAGCGTATATTCGCATTAACGGTAAACATCAAATAACTCGCGTTTCAAATACAAGTAGTATTACTAAGGACGTGTTACATGTGCATTCCGATGAGCATTTGCAGATTAGTAGCCCCCTTATTGGGAGTGATCGTAATAAGTTGCATTCGATAATTGATAATTTTAAAGAATATTTGATTGAGGGTACGGCCCGTACGACCGTAACCACCGGTGAAATGCACATTGAATTGACAAGTAACACGCCTATTAACTATAGGCCGTACAGGTTATCTATCGATGAGAAAAGTAGGGTGCGCGAGATAATAAGTGACCTATTAGATAAAGGTGTTATTCGTGAGTCACAATCGCCTTACGCTAGTCCAATCATTCTTGTTAAGAAACGTGATGGAAAAGACCGTATGTGCGTAGACTACCGGGCATTGAATGCTATAACAGTGAAGGATCGCTTTCCATTGCCTCTGATCGAAGACCATATTGACCGGCTTGGCAAAAGTAAATATTTTAGTTGCTTGGATATGGCCACCGGCTTCCATCAGATAGCACTGGATAGTGAATCCATTCCAAAGACAGCGTTTGTGACTCCTGAAGGACATTTCGAGTACTTAAAAGTCCCATATGGCCTCTCAAATGCTCCAGTTGTGTATCAGCGAATCATTTCCACGACTTTGAGACCTCTTATCGACGCAGGCAAGGTTTTAACGTACATAGATGACGTATTGATTCTGGCATCAACAATTGAAGAGGCATTTGATAATTTACGCGAAACGCTTGAAACCTTGACCGCTGCCGGGTTTTCTATAAATTTAAAGAAGAGTACGTTTGTTGCCACCGAGGTTGAGTATCTGGGTCGTAAAATTTCACAAGGTCAGGTGAGACCGAGCGAAAGAAAAATTCATGCGTTAATTAATTCCCCGGTGCCTACAAACGTACGTCAAGTACGACAATTGCTCGGGTTAGCCGGCTATTTTAGGCGATACATACCCGATTACGCGATTAAGACTGCTTGCATGTCTAGGTTGACGAAGAGAGGCGTTCCATTCATATGGGGTGAGGAACAGGTTGAAGCCCGAAAATACTTGATTGAGTGTCTTACTAACGAGCCCGTGCTGGCAGTATTTGATCCCTCGTTACCAACAGAGCTACACACTGACGCGAGTTCTGTTGGCTACGGGGCTATGCTCCTCCAAGTGCATAACGATAAACGTAGACGTGTAGTGGCATACTTTAGTAAGACTACTCAAGGAGCAGAACCTAAGTATCATTCATATGAACTTGAAACGCTCGCTATCGTGAAAGCATTACAACATTTCCGCCACTACTTGTTAGGAGTTTCCTTCAAAATAGTTACTGATTGCAATGCATTAAAATTAACAGAACGCAAGAAGGATCTCCTACCACGTGTGGCGCGGTGGTGGATTTACATGCAGGATTTCAACTTTACGATCGAATACCGAAAAGGCACATTGATGCAACACGCGGATTATTTAAGTCGAAATCCTGTAGAAGTTTACCAAATAACAAAACCGAAAAACTGGGCGCAAATTGCGCAGTCCGCGGACGAGGAGACGCGCGATTTAATTGATAAAGTTAACAATAATGAACTCGATCAATCTCGGTACATTGTACAAAACGATCTGCTATATTACCAGTACACTCCTACTGGCGAGGAATCCAGGTTACTATGTTTCATACCTAAGGGTCACAGATTGAGTTTACTACGTATTTTTCATGATCAGCATGAACACATTGGAGCTGACAAAACAATAGATCTCATTCTACGACACTTTTGGTTCCCTGGATTGCGCGCTTTTGTTAAAAAGTATATAGCACATTGTTTGATTTGTTTATCGTCCAAAAAAATACCTAGAGCCCCACATCAACCAATTTCTTCATGGCAAAAGCCTGATGTACCTTTTAGTACAGTGCACGCCGACGTGCTCGGAGTATTACCTATTTCAAACGGTTTTAAATTTATTTTACTTGTTGTTGATGCTTATTCTAAATTTTGTTTGCTATATCCAATGACTAAACAAGATGCCAATGAATTACAAAACTGTTTTTCAAATGCGATTTCTCTCTTCGGGGCACCTAAACTGTTAGTATGTGACAAGGGTCGTATGTTCGAAAGTTCACAATTCCAAGGGTGGCTTAGGGAAATGGGCTCTAGTATTCACTTCATAACTCCGCAAATGCATGGTGAGAATGGACAAGTGGAGCGTTATTGCCGTACTTTGCTCAATATGCTTCGTGTAGAGGCTGATGCTAAAAATGAACAATGGTCTAGCAGCCTTTGGAGGTTACAGCTCGTAATGAACTGTACTAAGCAGAAGTCTACTCAAACCTCCCCGTTACAATTACTGATCGGGATTGAGGGTATGACGCCGCTGATAAGGCGGCTGGTACATGATGTAGCACTCGAGAACTCTCATCCTAACCGCGAGGGCTTTCGAGAATTACAAAGGCAGCGCGCCGCAGAACTGCTTAACGAAAACAGACTTAGACAAGATCAATATGTCAATAAAGGTCGTAGGCCTGCGAGAAAATTTAAACTGGGTGACATGGCTTTTGTTATTAAAACTACGCAGGTGACTGGCAAGCTGGACTCCGGGATGCGAGGGCCTTACCGCATCACGAGGGTACTACCGAACGATCGTTACAACTTGCGATTGCTGGGCGGCTCCTACGGCAAAACAACACAGGCTGCAGCCGAGCATATGATTGCTTGGCGTGGAGAATGGACCCCCGAGTCATGTGCCACCTTCTTTGACAGTGAGTACAAGAACCCTCATGCCATGTAGCTATATACGCAAACTAGGTGCCTCTGGTCTTGGTGCTGCATAGACTGACATGCTCAACTAGGTGCCTCTGTCCACGTACTTGTGTGCGCACAAAGTGATAACAAATTGCTTTGTTCCCAAGGATACGCTAACTGGGTGCCTATGTCCTCTCTAAGCTGACATGCTAAACTAGGTGCCTCTGTCCATGTAGTACAGTACAAAGTAACAATAAATCGCTTTGTCCTTAAGGATACGCTAACTAGGTGCCTATGTCCTAATAAGATTTTGGCTTAACTGCGTGCCTCTATCTGTAGCAAATACTGGATACAAACTATTCAGTATTGGATACGCAAACTAGGCGCCTCTATCCGCTCCATATAATAGACATGCAACTAGGCGCCACTGTCTTACTATTTAGGCCGTTTAAACAAGCTTCTAATGTTTGTTGTTATCATTTTCAGATGAGGACGACAATACGCCTGGCACAAACGCGGCTAATTCTACCAATGAAGCAGTCAACCTCCCTGCCGCTGAGAGTCAGCCGGGTCCATCCACTAGCCACGAATCTCACCATGATCAAGCCTGCCAGGAGAGCCACGTCGCAGCTTCCGCCAGTCACGATAAGTCGAGCGAAGAGTCCCAGCACGAGAAACCCTAGCAGATGAAGTGGTCGAGGGCGACCACATGTCAGGAGAAGCCGTATAAGCAATTGAGCGAAAATCACGTGACAACGGCACCTGCATATCCCTACCGGAGTACTTGCGTCACCACCGCCCTCTCCCGACCGAAGCTTATATAAGCGCACGCGCCCAGCCTTCAGCCTCTTTTTCGCTGCGCAACGTCGACGTGAAGAAGTCGTAACCCCACTTGTTTATTCTCTAGATCTTTCATTTGATTTATTTATGTGTGTTTCTGAACATATTGTAAAATCTGTAATAAATTGTGATTTAATTTCCGTTTAGAAATTTCCTTTAAATAAATAAAACTCTGGCCTTTCCCAATAATATATAAATTTATATTTTTACGTAGTTAGATTAGTTTAATTGTTATTATTATTTTTTTTTTCATAGATCCGATAGCGATGATTATAAGATTATGAAATTTTATTCATTTAAGAATAATTTTGGACTGATATGAGTGTCAGTGGCACTTTTATGTTAATTCATTATGTGATATTTTTTATAACGTGTGATTTTAATTGGCTTTTAAAAACATTCATCGGTTTAATATCTTTTACGGTTTTAGGTAAGTTATTATACAATTTAGCTCCATCGTACATCAAATTTAGGGTGCCGTATCTAGTTCTGGGAAAACGTAGTGCTAATTGATCCGCGTTTCTGAGTTTTATTCTTTGGTAGTTACTTTTTGTGCTAAACGTTATTTCAGAGAGTATATTACCATCCAGTATTTTGCGTATTAGGAGACATGTTTTATACACGTATATTTGTTTTAAATTCATTAGACCAGTTTTTTTTATATAGTGTTTCTGTTGGTGTTAGATAGTCGTAGTTGAATAGCACTTTAATCACTTTGTTTTGCGCTATCTGTAGGTCTTTGAGGTTGGACTTTGCTGCATTACCCCAAATTTCAGCAAGATATTCCAAGTGGGGTTTAATTAGGGCATTGTAGATATTTGTACGAACTGGTTTAGGAAGACAGTTTGAGATGTTTCGCATAGCGGCTGTTAGTGCCGTTATTTTGGGCCTTATTTTAGCTATATGTGCCTTCCATGTTAGTTTGCTATCGAGGATTAATCCTAAGTACTTTTCATGGTCTTTTTTATTAAGCGCCTCGCCATTTATGTATAAACCTTGATTTTGTTCGATTTTTTTGTTTTTTGCTGAAAAGATAACATAGCACGTTTTTGCGGTGTTAATAGTTAGCAGGTTGCTTTGAAACCAATTGAAAAGCAGGTCGAGGTCTTGTTGTGCCTGTTGCATTATACAAGATAGCGAGGATCCGAAATAAAACAGACAAGTGTCATCCGCATATAAGGTTAAGTGGCCCTGTAGTCCTGCTTCATGTAAATTGTTTATGTAAATTAAAAAAAGCAAGGGGCCAATAATAGAACCTTGCGGTACGCCGCAATTTATAGGCAGTGGGGAACTTTTGTAATTGCCTAGTTTAACTATTTGCTGTCTATTTGTAAGATACGACTCAAAAATGCTGTACGCTTTATTTGTTATTCCGATTTGTTTTAATTTATTCAAGAGCAAAGGGTGGCTGACTGTGTCAAATGCCTTTTTGAGGTCGATAAATATCCCTAATGTAATATTTTTTGAGTCTATGTTATTCTTTAGCTTAGTAACAAGGTCTATAGTAGCTGAAGTTGTATTACTTTTGGGTCGAAAACCGTATTGTCTTTCTAAGAGAAATTGAATAGAATTTAAGTAATTAAATAGTCTGTCATGAATGATTTTTTCGAAAATTTTAGAGAATGTTGGTAAAACTGATATTGGGCGGTAGTTACCGGGTTCCATTTTCGATCCAGACTTGAAAATTGGTGAAACTTTTGCGATTTTGAGAGAATCCGGAAACTCGCCATTAGTGAAACAGGTGTTTATACAATTTGTCAGTTCATCTACTATTGAGTTTTTTATACATTTTAAGGTTTTTGTATTGATGCCGTCTACCCCAGCACTAGTGTTAGAATCTAGACGAGAAATAATTTTTAATACCTCGTCAACTGAAGTTGGTTTTAGTTGTTGTAGCTCATTAGTACTGTTAGTATTCGTAATAGGCACATAATTTATTTGTCTAAATTGCGCTGGAATCTTATTACATAAGTTAGAACCAATAGTTGTAAAATATTCATTGAAGTACTCGCAGATTTGTTGAGGGTCTGTTATTATTTTATCCTGGTACTGGAGTTTAGGAGGAATATAATTTGATGTGACTTTATTTTTGGACAAAGTATTTATGAGACTCCACATTTTCTTCGAATCATTTTTGCAATTGGCAAATGCATTATGGTAATATTTTTTTTTTGTTTTTTGAATGCTAACTGTTACTTTGTTTCTTTCCTGTATGTAATTTTTACGTATCTCTTCGTTCTTGGGTTCTTTCTTTAGCTTTCGCCATAGTTCATCTCTTTTATTAATTGCCGATATAATAGTTTGGTTAATCCAATCCTCCTTAGGGGGGTTTAATACTTTAGTTTTTACAGTCTTCGATCGTTCTACAGCAGTCTTGATGTACTCTTCTAATCTGGAATAAGCATGGTCTTTGTTCGTGAGGTTTTGTCCCAACATTATTTCATTAAGTTTATTGTAGTCCACTGCAGCATATTCTATTTTTTCTTTGCGCTAGTTAAATATATGTTGACGTGCACTCATAGTCAGCTCACATAATTTACACCACTATGTACAGAACAGTCAACGACAAACACATATGTTTACACGGGTGCGGTTCAATTTGCATAAAAACTTTTACCATATTTTCATTTAACTACTTTCAAAATGCATAATAAACACATTGCATAAAAACAAAATTCATAATTTTGTCAAGCATAATATTTAAACATCATAACCATTAATAATCATAATAACATTCGTTATAATGTTCATAAGTCATAATGTCACTTGGTATAACATTCATTCAGAATAATTATGAAAACTCATAAGAACACTTAAAATAATTATCAAGTTGCATAAATATCATACCTATCAAATAAGTCCTGAATAAAAAGTTGTAGTGAGCACTGAAATAGGTAGGTTAAGGTTTTTTTTACCCTAAAAACGAAACTGCTCCAAGAGATAGGTAGGTTAGGGTTTTTTTACCCTAAAAAGGAAACTGCTCCAAGAGACAGGTAGGTTAGGGTTTTTTTTTATGACCCTAAAATTGAAACTGCTCCAAGTCCAAGAGATAGGTAGGTTAGGGTTTTTTTTATAACCCTAAAAACGAAACTGCTCCCAGAGATAGGTAGGTTAGGTTTTTTTTATGACCCTTAAAAGGTAACTGCTCCTAATTTGGCTCGGCAATGGGGAAGAATGAATAAGTAAAAAATATTAAATTTTGTGGATGTATTTATTTAGGCAACATTTATGCTTTAAGTTATTATGAAAAAAGTATGATATGACAATGGTATAGTATACAAAGTGACTATTATGCTATTAGTCTATTATGCAATTAAACTATTATAATTTTCGAAATTATGCAATTCGTTTGTATGCATTTTGTTTTCATGCTATATGATCACTTATGCAGGTTGAAATTATGCAATTCGTTTTATGCAAAATGAAAATTCGCAAATTGTTGTTATGCAAAACATTACACACCCATGTTTACACTATCTAACCATATACAAGGCGAAAAATTAAATGTAGTGTAAATAAGCCTTAGCTCGATACTACCATATATTAATTTATCACCAAAAAATGGGTGCGGATTAATTTGCATAAAAACTTTTAGCATATTTTCATTTAACTACTTTCAAAATGCATAATACACACATTGCATAAAAACAAAATTCATAATTTTGTCAAGCATAATATTTAAACATCATAACCATTAATAATCATAATAACATTCGTTATAATGTTCATAAGTCATAATGTCACTTGGTATAACATTCATTCAGAATAATTATGAAAATTCATAAAAACACTTAAAATAATTATCAAGTTGCATAAATATCATACCTATCAAATAAGTCCTGAATAAAAAGTTGTTGTGAGCACTGAAATAGGTAGGTTATGGTTTTTTTACCCTAAAAACGAAACTGCTCTAAGAGACAGGTAGGTTAGGGTTTTTTTTATGACCCTTAAAACGAAACTGCTCCCAGAGATAGGTAGGTTAGGGTTTTGTACCCTGAAAACGAAACTGCTCCGAGAAATAGGTAGGTTAGGGATTTTTTTATGACCCTAAAAATGAAACTGCTCCAAGTCCAAGAGATAGGTAGGTTAGGGTTTTTTTTTATAAACCTAAACACGAAACTGCTCCCAGAGATAGGTAGGTTAGGGTTTTTTTTATGACCCTTAAAAGGTAACTGCTCCTAATTTGGCTCGGCAATGGGGAAGAATGAATAAGAAAAAAATATTATATTTTGTGGATTTATTTATTTAGGCAACATTTATGCTTTAAGTTATTATGAAAAAAGTATGATATGACAATGGTATAGTATACAAAGTGACTATTATGCTATTAGTCTATTATGCAATTAAACTATTATAATTTTGGAAATTATGCAATTCGTTTGTATGCATTTTGTTTTTATGCTATATGATCACTTATGCAGGTTGAAATTATGCAATTCGTTTTATGCAAAATGAAAATTCGCAAATTGTTGTTATGCAAGACATTACACACCCCAAATAATACATAAACACTATGCCAAATTTCAACTCAATCGGTATGTTAGAACTAGAACATAAAGTATCAAAACTATTTATAGAGGATCCACCTACTAAATTGGTTAAATCATAGACAATTGGTAATACCACAAGGAAATATCTGTCAACATTATTTGGCTAGCCAGACTCTAACTCACTGTAATGTAAGCAGGACTGGAACCTGCGACCCTACGTTTCCGGCGTAGTGCTCTCCCAGCTAAGCTATAACATCGTTACGTCAATCACACCAAATCTTTGATTCCATAATTCTACGCTGCTGGAGCGCCCTCTGCGTCATATGTGTTTAACATGCTTATGCGCATTAGCCATACCCTAGAATGTGCGTTTACACGCACGATCCTTAGTCCCCATTGCTTTACGCTTTTCTCAAGGTTTTTTAATACAATATTTTTATCAATTCTGTTTTAATGTGAAAATACCACATTTTTATACACATTATACCCACAGTATAGTAAGGATTAGAATTGAGAACTTCAATTATTAACACCATACGATTCAAAGCTAGCTCAGTCCGAGTGCAATTTCAAACTCTGTTTCTTGAAAACGTAGAAAACTGCTCTATAACCATTTTTTCTACATAACTTATTTGGGATCATCATATTTGATTGGTGATTTTACTAAGCGAATTCTTTGAAGCGGCTTATTAAGATGCCAAGTCATTACACGAAGAAATACATTTTGATTTGGCGGTAACAAATTACTCGTATGACGTCTTACCCTAAATAATCACTCTTAGTAACCGAGTTTTGCAAATCATTCTTCGATTCACGACTTTAACAGCCATTTTCTAGTCTTCTAGTCACCACATTAAGTGTATGACTGGAACCCTATCTTTTGAAAGACTCCAGCTTGTCAGCTCCGTCACTCGCAGACGCCTCGAGCCTTGATCTATGCACCATCTCGTACACATTTTATCTTGCAAAGTGCTCAGATAGACACGAAAGAACTTCTAGAAAATTCATACCTCGCCCAACCCACAAACGTCGTATCCTACAAACCATTCAAGCAAAACAGGCTAACCGCTGCTCACGTTCTAGGTTCATTTTCCATCGAGTTTGGCTTTGGATAAAGGTGAGGATAGGCTAGTGTCATGTTGAACAGAGTTGAAAATAAATGTATGGAGGTACATTAATCTGCGGCGACGTGCATTCTTCGTGGGGTGAGATGGCGTGAAAATATTGCAGGTTATTTGTTCCTTCGTCTTAGTGACTTCCAAACCTTTAAGGATGTTGACACACAGTGTAAATAATGGAAATTTCCTATTATGTACCTACACTACTTTGGAACATAATTAGAATGATTTAGATCTTTCCGAATAATAAATGTCTTAGTTATTTTACTAATTTTGTAGGTTTAGTGAGTTTGTATTGCTTAGGCACATGAAACTCTTCTAAAGACTGCCTTTGTCTCTTTGGACTATTCTTGTCTATGAATCGAAAACTGTTTTTGGTTTTTCCTGCTATTTATCAGTGAGAAAGAATAAATGGGTCAACGATTGTACTGATTACTGGTGACGTACAAGGAGATAAAATATGGCCCGGAGAATTATTTTTGAACTAGAATGTTTCGCTGTGTAAGACCTTGAGCTTTGCTCCTTGGGAGACCATAGTATTTTTTTTAGTTATGCCGTTTTTAGCTATGCATGTTTAGTTTGTTCAGAGCCTATGCGTTTGCGCCTCGTCTTAACTGCCTATTGGCAGGAGAAGGATCTTTATCATCGGCCTATAACTGTATATGTACCTATACTGCTGGTACCAAATCTTACTAGGTATATCTTTAGTTAATTATGTCCCTCGGTATCATATACATCAAAATATTATATCAAATTGTTAGTTATATTTTCGGCATGACAAAGTGACGTGACATTGCTTTTGTTGAATTGAATGTTTCATTTCACCGAAAAATCATTTCGCTGAATTTTTATTCCTCTGTAACATACATTTTTCATAATTCTTGCAAATATTATCCTGTTGATTAAGTTGGGTTTCGTTTGTTTTAACAATCTCAAATAGTTAAATGCTTTCTATGAAACGATTTTTGGGCGAAATGAAATATTCGACGAAAATAATTCTAGGAGTTAATGTAGACCCAAATTTCTGTTTATCAGATTTCTGGTTTATAAATGCGAACCCTAATGTGGTGTGCGCATACGCGCGTGCAAAGAGGCTCAAGTAGCACGTATGCTACTTGGGAGTTTACTTTAAAAAAATACGCCAGTCCTTAAAGATGCGGACCATAAGTTGTGCGAAGTCGTCCATTCTCACAAGCCGCTGAAATACGGTTGAAACGCTGGTTTACGGCGTAGTTACGGGAACATGGCAGTGCCAAGTTATCTTTGCGGGCCCGAAATGTAACTAACTTATAATCTGCTTGGTTATTTAAAATTGAATTACCTTTTTACAGTTTCAACCGTGGTTTACCCCAGTCACAGAATACTTATAAATACATAATGTATATAGTTTTTAGTAGGCAGTGTCCGCCCTGTGCCCCAGTTTACTACTGCGGCTGAGGACGACTTCGTTATCTAAGTATGTCGTTATTGTCACGAGTCTACAAATCCATATCTTCAGCTACAATTCCTTCCGTCCACATCCTCATATAAATGTGTCCACATTCGTATGAATGATGATAATTCGTATAACGATAATGTGGACGAGTAGGCACTTAAGACAATGTATATTGTCTTATGTGCCTACTTGTCCACATTACTATTTAGATATTGCTCACTCACAATCTTCTTCTTCTGAGTCGGTCCTTCACAGGCTCACAGCTAAGCATGTTTTCGTTGTGTCCAAAATTCAAAATTGTTTATTTGCATGAATACAGTTTTCACATAACAGATCTTAATATTAAGTACGTATAAACGTTCCTCCGCCATGTATTCTGCCTGC
Source organism: Apotomis capreana (assembly GCA_947623375.1). Classification (NCBI taxonomy): domain Eukaryota; kingdom Metazoa; phylum Arthropoda; class Insecta; order Lepidoptera; family Tortricidae; genus Apotomis; species Apotomis capreana. The sequence goes on along the minus strand of OX392505.1, from coordinate 5,231,140 downwards.
AAGCATGCGTGCAAACATTTGAGCGCGCTCCATTAATTGAAATTAAATTAAATAGGTAATAATTATAACAAAAAGTAACATCAAATTAAATTAAAATAAATGCAATGTCAGAAAATAATAATAATAATTCAAATTAATAAAGGAAATAATAATAAATAAGCCAAAATAACAATAGAATTAAATTTTAAAAGTCAGGTACGGTTTAAATAGCTATTCACACTATAAAAGCAATGCTCTAGAAGCCAAGCGGTGAGTTTATTTTTAAAACTATTTCCTTTAAGTAGCTTGATCTCCTCAGGAAGGCTATTGTACAAAGTTATGCACATGTTAAAAGCATTCTTGCGGTACACAGCTTTGCTTGCTCGTGGTTTGTATATCAAGCTCATAACTTTTTTTCTGGTTTCCCTGTGTATAATTTCACCTCTCTTCTTAAAATATGATTGGTGAGTGCTAACAAAAACGCATACTTCCCTTATATAAAGGCACGGTAGAGGGAGTATGCGCAGTGTTTTAAATAAGGGCACACAGCTATCGTCCCGCACATTAAAAATCGCCCTGACACATTTTTTCTGGATTTTAAAAACTCTATCCACATCCACAGAGTTACCCCACAGAATTAGGCCATAGTGAAGAACAGATGACACATAGCCATGGTAGGCTGTTTTTGACGCTTCCATTGACACAGTATTTCTCAGTCTTCTGAGAGCAAACACAAAACGATTTACCTTACCGCAGACCTTTTCTATACGGTCTTTCCAATTCAGGTGTCTGTCAATTAAAATACCAAGAAAATCATAGGAAGCCACTTCATTTACATTATCATTATTATATTTGATTGAGATTGGTGCAGAATTAGAATTATAAGAAGTAAATTGCATACATTTAGTTTTATTTATATTTATTTTCAAATCGTTCATATTTAACCAATTAATAATATCATTTAAAGAATTATTTATGTCCTGTTCGAATGTCAATTTACTATTACATTTAATAACTAGTGTTGTATCATTTGCAAACATGATACATTTCTGAGACGTTGCATTTGGTAAAGTTGCTGGCATCTCTCCACTTCTCTCTTAGAGCGTAAAGCAAACGAAGACAAATTATATGAAATAATTAGTTATTTCAATGAGAGTTCCGTACTTCTTAAACTACTCTTTATAAAATGTTTATCATGCGCTCATGCGTCAAAGGTCATACCATTATTTATAATAGTAACTAGAGATGTGTAGTTCGCGAGTGAGTGATTCAAACGAGCTTTATCATTTGGTTTAGCTCACTAAGGATTCAAGTAGATCAGTATCTCATCTTTCATCTCAGTATTTTTCGCTCGCTCTCGCGTTTTTCTCGTCATTTCGTCTTTTAGATTTATTGTCTCTAGTTCTCTACTCACTCGGGAACGATATAGTCTAAAGACCTACTGAGCTAAATGAGTGATACATATCTCGGGGACCTATTGTCACATTCTGCGCATCTCTACTAGTAACGCAAATATTTTTGCTTCTGGAACTTTACTTATCTACTTACATCGGCAACAGATCGTATTCAAACCCCGCCTACCCGAGACGCCGCACCGCACGTCCACGATAACTTTGCTCGCTAATGCTTTTCCTGCGCGGCTTTACCGTCGAATTTATTTGACAATTATTAAGGTGGCTGGCATTAAGCAAGTATTACACGGCCGTGTTTTTCTTGGGATGTTTTCCTCCCTAACTCAGCCCGGATGCCAACACGTGCGAACTATTAGCTTCCCGACTGCGGATTAGAAAATAATTCACCTCCCTGAATGTTATTATGGAGCCGAGTCGGATTTATTTTATTGCCGAGCGAGATATATGCGAGTCTTTCGGTTTTAGTTCCAGTAGGGATGTTTATAGAACTCCCGTGTGTAGGGTTTTATGGGTTCCATGGACTGTTTCCCGTAAATCTTCTTTATGTACCATTCGATGTAATTATTGCTTTATTCGCCTGAGTTACGCTGGATGTTATTGAATGTGCGTATAAAATATTATTGATCGACCAATAAAACTTGGTTTATGGACGTTTTTTTTTGTAACGGCCTGTCGTAACTCACAAGGGTTATTTTTGGTGCATTTTAGTTTTATTATATTGTTGATGTTGTTTTAGAATTAGGTCACACAAATTGTGAGATTTTAAAATTGGTTCACATTTGGATTTCACTGTATTTCATCTGAAAGAGCTAGGTAGTGTTTTTTTCATTAATGAGATATATTTAGAGCTGAAGTGTATGAAATCATTAGGTACTAGCCATAGTATTAGAGGAAAGACAAAGGATTGCTTTGAAGACAAATCAGACTAACTTCACCTACATGTTAAATTAAAAATTAAACACTTCAAACAGAGATACTATAATAACAACATTTATTGCAGTAATAAACGCAAAGAAACTTAATAATGGTAGCGAAGAATGCAAACATGTTTTAGATCAAGTTAAAGACGATTTAACTACCAAGTTCTCGCTCGGTACTGAATAAAAGTTCGGAATGGTTACTTGTTCCTTTCTGGGTATGTTAGTCACTCAGTTTTCTCAATACCTTTAATTTAAATGATTACACTCTCAATATACCAGTTATTTTGCATAAGCACATATTTTATTCATATTAGAATAAAATATCTGTACTGAGAGATTTAAAGAAACATTATATTATGCTTATACAGTTAAACACATATTAAATAAAAAAATAACATGGGTACCTTTGTTTAGGTAAAAATACGCATTCTGTTAAAAATGCAGTTATAATCCTCTGTATTGTTTACCAAGTAGCAATTTATGTCTGTCATCAATGTCATCATCATAAGGCCTCAATAATGTCTGTCACTACATAGCGATAGCTGCCAGGTTAGAAATGGCCCTGATTTTTCTTTATAAGTAAGCAGTAAAATTTTAATAAAGTATAACCAAACAATTAGTTTTATGGTATTCCGTCTTCTTACGTATTTTTTCTCATAACATAACGAGATGCATGTTAACCGATGAAAAGCTTGGATTTTTTTGTCTAATCTTGTATCACAGAATCCGTCAAATCTAGTGTCGAGCTCGTAACTAGTGAAATTAGACACATTTTTATAATTAGACAATTTTCACGCGGTCAGCTGTCTTCTTTTTCTCTGCTGTGCTTCTTTTTTCTCTTTTTAACATACATCCTAATCTGAAAAGTAATATAAATAGTTATAGAGCTTACTGTGGGACTAGGTTGATTAGTGTGAGGTTGTCCGATATTTATTTTTATAATTATTTATTATTAAATTACGGCTCCATAGTTTCTTTAATAATTACAATAAGTACAATACTTATAGCTAAACAATGTAAAGGTGGGTCATTGTCAGTTCATAAAACAAAAGTTGTCTCTTCGGTGGCCAATAGTTAACAGCGTATGTGCATAGAAGTTATGTTTTTAACACGCAAACAGATAGAAAGGGAAACGTCTTTTATGCTAATATAATTTTGATCGGAAACCAAGGCCTAAAAGTTCTTAACTTTGTAAGTGTCTACCCAAAAGACGCGAACCTAAATCTGACAATGACTAGAATCTGGTAGAGAATGCCCTATGGCATTAAGTCCGCCTTTTGTACGATGAGTTTTTTCTTTTGTGCAATAAAGATTAAATAAATGACCCAGGTACTGAATAACCATGTCTTACCTCAGCGTGAGAAAGTAGAAAATTTCTGCGACGCTGAGAAAGGAGAAACCGAGAAAGAGGCCCAACAGCCCCCCACAGTTGGCCAGGAAGTCGGTCAGACCAAACAGCTCCGAGCGACGCATCGAGACAAAGCAAGGCTCCTTGAAGTACATCTCGATTTTGGTCTGTTTGTAGCTGTAATTGTTCAAGAGATTTAGTGTGAATCTTGGTATATCCAAGACCGTGTAATTTTATTCCTTATAGAATAAATATACTATACAAACAAAATAGAAGAGGACAGATAATGGGACACCTGATGCGACATGTTGACATGTCATACAAAATTAACGGAAGACGAGGGAGAGGAAGACCAAGATCAACTTATTTCAAACAAGTGAAAGAGAAGGTGGGCACCCTGTCGTATCAGGAGACCAAGAAATTAACAAGGAATGGAAGAGTGGCGATTACTCCATCGACAAGAGCAAAACTCTTAAATCATGAATGAATGAGAATAATTGCTAGCTCATACTAGCTCAATCTCTTGTTAACTTTCGTGAGAATTTCGAAGACTTTGTTCGTATTATTGATGAAAATCTCTATACAAATTTATACAATTCAATAAAAAAAAATGGGCTTGAAGTTATCAAGTCACTGAATAAGGACTTCTTAGATACTTTAACTCATTACCGATCGAAGTGTTTGTCGTCTGATTTTGAGCGATTATAAATTTCATCCCTAACATTTTTATGGCTCTTGCCATAAGCGCGATTATCATAGCTGGTTTTAAGTACTTCCGCGTCATAATGTATGCTGGAACATGAGGGCAGACACTGGCACAGGTTATAATTGCTGTTATCAAAACCATCATCAGCAGAAAATTGTTCTGAAACACCAAATTTTTATATTGGTATTGATTTAAAAGGAGTTAAATGTTTAAGAAGAAACATACTTACCGAGAGCATTAGTTACACAATTTCTCTTTTGGGCACTGCACAAAACCGTGCTGTCATTATCTGAAAGTGAATCAATATCAAGAAGTTTTTCCGTGCCAATTCACTAAGCTGACAATTTATAACTAAGCCATTGATAACAATAATAGATAAATAATTTAAGAAACAAATTTACTCAATGATGTCAGGCAAGGAGAAATGTTAACATGAGTAAATAATAAGCTGAGAGGCGTCACCTTCCATAAGGTAAAAGAGTGATGGACAGTTTTTTTCATCGTTGTTTTCATCGCGGAATAAAAGACACCGAAAGAAATAACAAAATAGTAGTTCCTCTAGCAGTTCTAGCCGAAGAGAGAGAGAGAGAGAGATGGCACGACACGAATTTCAAATTTAGAATGTCGGTGAAGCCCTGGGGCTTCTGGAGGCACTGATGAAAATTTGGACAATACAAAATAATATGATAATGAGACCATCACAGTCTCGCAAGTTTTATTTGATAAAGGAATATGAAAATCACGACCAAGCCCCCTTAAAACATGGCAAACGGCAATAAATAGGCGCTCTATGTGACGCGCTTGCATTACTCTGCCGTGTCCAACGATGTGGTAGTGTACGTCCGCCAGAAGACTGGCTTCTCGCTGAGAAAGTGAGAATGCACCAGCTGGTGCGCGTTCCGTCGCCGCTGCAGGACACCACCGCTAGTGCAGACTTCTGGCCGAAGGGTGTCATGGTTTCGGCAGTTCGGGGGCAATTTGCCGTATTCTACACCACATCAGACGACGCGACGGAGTTACCGTTGTGTCGCCTAAATTTAACTAGTTTGAAGTCTTTGTTGATATGTATTTTTATAGTTCACAGTGCCTTGGTCTTTACTGTAAAGCTGTGTAACTTATTTGAATAATAAATAAACAAAATCAAGCAAGCAAGCAAGAAAGTAAACATGGCAGAATAATGAGTGTACGTCGCCTTACGTGGCATGTGGAACCAGATGCAACCGCAGCGCTTGAGAGTATAGTTGGTGAGACACTCAAGGCGACAGTTACTCGGGGTGTACACTCGAAAATACCTCAATTCTTTTTCTGACGGAAAGTAGCACTGGCGACTGTAACAGTAGGATAGGATTAGTACATTTGTAGTTCAGAAGTCGACTGAGGTTTCTGTGACTTCCTCACATGTAATACATAAATTAATTAAAGTACTGATCTGCCTGAAATTGACAGACATATGAGGCTGGTAGCTGCGGAGCGAATCGGACGTTTTCAGAACGTTGACTTTGATAGCAAAAGAGACTGTCTGTTCGGGCAGGGCAGCATAGTAGTATAGCGAAGACTGTGGCTGGTCCGCTGGGTGGTGCAGGTACACCTGGGAATAGAAAACACTATAGCATTGGCAAGTTCGTTCATGATACTCCCGTAGTTTGCGGGAAAGAGGGGATGAAGACAGATGGGGTGAAACAAAGGGTGCGCGCGGCGAGGGACGCTCCTGTCAGAATACCCCCTATAATAACCATAACCTAAAATAATAACTTGGATCATAAATTCATTTGGTTTGAAGTTGAACAGGTATTTCTTCTTCTTCTTCATCCTTTGCCAATGAAAAAAGTGTCACGTAAGTATCTTTTCAAACGGTCGTAGTAGAGAAGCAAAAAACAGGCTTTCAAAGGATTTTTCAAAACAGAAAGCTATGAGCCTATGACACATCTGACATTTTATCAACTGACACCAGAATAGCAATGTAACATTCACAGACAGATTATTTGCATTGCAAAAACACTATTATAAATCGTAGTGTTTATACCTACGTAACACTTTTTAAGTAATGAAATGTACATGGTATGTATATTGTATACCTCTCACGTGTAGCCGGCATCTTTAGTATAATATACGTCCTGTTCTACAGAAAATACGCAAAGATTAGTAGTCCTTAACCTTTTGAACGCCTCTGATATATATCTGCACCATCGGTTCAACGTCAAAGACGGATATAAATATCCGTCACGGTGTGTAGTTTGATACCAAGCTACATGGATTTCTATAAGGTTCAACGACGTGTATGACATTCTGACATGGCGTGCGAGTGATTTGACAGAGCGCCGGATAAAATAAAAGAATGAAATAGCAACGATTCGGTGGCCTCTTCAAGCGAAATTAAGGTTTTCTTTAGCATTTAAGTTATAATTAATGATTTTATTACTGACCTTGTATCCGTGATAAGGACCATCACAAAGGGTATCGTGGTCAATGGATCCCATTAAAAGCAATTCTAAGTCCGGATTTGCGCCGTTCGCCTTAAAAGCAAGATTTTTATTATTTCAGCTTCTCGAATTGATACATTATGCAATGTTATAATATGTATAGAATGACAAGTGAAACACTTGTCTGCGAGCATTTTTTTTTTCGATTTTGTTCGGCACAGCCGTGGCAGTTTGTTCTTAAATCCTTGACTAATAATTTTTCTGAAAATAATTTATCTAAAATATAAACTTTATTTAACAATTAACAAGTACTACTACTACTACAACAATAAATTATTTAACCTATCCTAAGAGAACCTAACTAAACCCGATGTCCCACTACATTCCCCCACTGAATAGCCATGCTAATCCTTTGGCCAAGGAATGAGCCGGCTCTGTGGTCCGAAGAACACTCCGACAGCTTTTTTTTTTATTGGCTGTACAGTCTGTGGGCAGCCGGACTCCACCGTCCGAGTGTCTCTCTGTACTTAGTTATTGGTGAGGCCCACATATTTCCGGCACTTTGCTACCCCAGTGAAACCGCTGGCCCGCCGGCTCTCAGCGAAGTGCTAGTTAAATGGGACGAAGCCAGGGTGTTCACACAGATGAGAGGCCATTCCATTTGCCACGTATCTATAGTAGTGTATTAGGGTCATTCCGTCGGATCTCTTGTAATTTTCACGTGCGAGGCTAGGTAGTTCTAGTATAGCTGGCACGTTTACGCTGGCAACGGCCCGATGGATAGCGTCGTTGAGGCAAGCGTGGCGGGTTAAGCCGCCCGCGCTCTTCTTGCAGGAAAGGCCGTGGTGGGCCAAACAATTCACTGCACTGCCCTACGGCAGCGGTCAGGGATAACAGTTGCGGCGCCTAAACGGAGAACAACGGCCAGCGTCAGCGAATTGTTGTCTAACAAAGTTGCGCAATGTACTGAAGAATACGCGTGAAGCCAGTAATAGCCTGTTTTCTTTTGGGAGGATGCTAAGAGCCGGGCCTTTTCGGGGTTACATGTGGCTGTGCTCAGGAGCCAATCGTGGGCCTGGCAGTAGATTGGCTCGTCCTAGTCTGTCTGTATGTGCCTATTTATTGGGAGGTCTTTGCCGGGGCAGGCTGATCGCCAGGCCTCCTCATCCTCCGACTAGTACGCTATCGTGGGATCAAGTTAAGCTGAGGAGAGTATTCCTCCTGTCAGGAGTTGCCTACTGTAAACAGAAGAGAGTAACGCTGAGAGAACGATACTGGAGATCAGCCTTACTCTGAGACCGCCAAACCGGTTTGAGAGAGTAGCTTGCAAGAATTGTCTGTCATTGATACGGATGTTTGATATGTTTTCTATTTGGAGATGACTGGTGTTGTCTACGTTTTCACATAAGTTTGGAAATTTACTCAATGGATTGCGTATATCAACTTAGGGGCGAAAAGGCAGAAACGGAAGATGAAAAAGGCCATATGGGAACAAATTGAGGCTAATCTAGTTGTATTGTTTTTCTATAGCAAAATCACTCAGATAATAGATGAATGCGTTCCAATTAAAAAGCGAAAGCCTGTAAGCTCTCGGCATTCATACCCGGAGTGGTACACGGCTCAAATAATTCGCGACATTAAAATAAAATATGCTCTTCATAAGAAATATAAGGCAACAAAATCTAATGAGGATTACGAAGCGTTCTCTAGGTATCGGGCACAATTGAAAATTGATATCGCAACTGCTCATGACCATTATCAGGACCGAGTCCAAAAACAATTGGCGTTGGATCCAAAGTCTTTTTGGCAATTTGTAAAATCTAAAAGATCCAGTGGCTCTGCTCAGAAGCTGGTAAAGGACGGGCGTATTTTAGGGGAACAGGAATGTGCCGACGAGTTCGCAAAGTTTTTTTATTCCGTCTTTAGTCAGGTGCCGGCTGAATTAGACTGGGTTAAAGCGGATGCTACGGCGGGGGCGAGCAGTGCAAGAGTTCACATTGAACGTCTGGACGTAAGCGAGATACAGCAGGCCCTGGCTCGGCTTCCGGCAAAGCGTTCTGCTGGTCCAGATGGAATACCACCTTTCCTCTTGAAGGACTGCCGTTCGACACTAGCCGAACCTCTGTGCCACATATTCAACGTCTGCCTGACGTCTAAGGTGTATCCTGAGACGTGGCAGACGTGACCAGGGTGTTACCTGTGCCGAAGGGTGGCGGTGGGCCAGTGCCCAGTGATTACAGGCCAGTAGCTGTATTGAATGCACCTGCTAAGGTCTTCGAGTCGGCTTTACATAAGACCCTGCAGTCTCAGGTGAGTGCTCAACTTTCCGATGCGCAATATGGGTTCCGAGCAGAGCGTAGCACTACTGGAAACCTCCTGCATCTAATGACCTTAATTGTCCCAGCCTTGGATGCCGGTAGACAAGTAGACGTTGCATACTTTGACTTCCGAAAGGCATTCGATACGGTGGACAACGACATATTATTGATGAAGTTTGCGAGGGCTGGTTGCACGCCACACACTTTAGAATTCTTCGCTAGCTATTTGCGCGATAGGCAGCAGTATGTGGATTGTGCGGGCAGCAAATCTCAACCATACTACGTCAGGTCCGGAGTGAGTCAAGGCAGTAATTTAGGGCCGTTGGGATTCATCCTCATGATCAACGATCTCCCTGACGTGGTGAAGGATTCTACGTGCCTTTTATTTGCTGACGATTTGAAACTAGTCCGAGTAATCGATGATGTCTCGGATTGCCATAAGTTGCAGGAGGATATCGACAGGGTTGTGTGCTGGAGTGTGTGTAACAAGCTGTACTTCAATAAGTCTAAATGCAGTATAGTTTCAATCAGCCGTGCACGCAGCCCAGTGCATCATCGATACGATGTCGGTGGAAAGCCAATGCAGCGAGTGTCGGAGGTACGTGATCTTGGTGTGGGCATAACAGCCAATTGGTCATTTCGTGAGCATATCGGTAGGATCTGCAAAAAGGCATTTAGAAATCTTGGTTTAGCAAAGGACTTTACAAATATCTCTGCGATACGAACCGTGTACGAAGCTCTAGTTAAAAGTCACCTCGAAAGTAACGCAGTAATCTGGAGTCCACATGAAGCTAAATACAAGCTAATGTTGGAACGTATCCAAAATAAGTATGTTAAGCTCCTTTATTTAAAAAAACAATATGGTGTATATCCTGGGTACCCATTGTTGTATCCCACGCTATTTGTACTAGGAATGGTGGGGTACAACAGACTAGAGGTGAGGCGAGAACTGGCCCTCGCTTCATATATATGGAAGGTGTTGAGAGGGAAGTTATGCAACCCCGGGGTCCTGTGCGCCTTGTCGCTGTGCGTCCCGGAGCGGTACGTGTGGCGCCGGCGCCGGCCGCCGCTGCTGGCCGAGCCCGTCGCTCGCACGAAGCTGCTGCGGGAGGCACCGCTAACGAGGGCTATTCGCACTATCAACAAAGTCGCGATACAGTTGGATTTATTTACATGCTCCCTGAACGAATTTACAAAGGCAACTATGTTCTTACTAAGTGATTTACACTAAATGTCATTTTGTTATTTTATTTCTTATTAATTAAATTGACGTCGTATTGATCTGTATTATTAACTTATTTGACATTGTTTTTTATGCTAGCTTTAATTTTGTATTATTAAGTTTTTATTTTTTGTTTTTCGTTGTATAAGATCATATTGACATTGTATATTTTTAACCTCGACATTTATTATTTTAACTTTGTAACAATTTTTATTTGTATCTCTGTTTTATCTAATGACTTTATTACTATTTTTTTCTTTTCGTGTTATTTTTAATTGAAAATTTGTGTTAATGTCTATTTAGCTTATCTATCGCATTGGGGCTGCCTGTAATGATAGATTTAAGTTATTGATTATAGAAATAAAAAAAAAAAAAAAAAAATTTGAGGAACTGGTCCGAATATTGTGAAAGGCTATGTCACTGTTTTTAGATAAAGTCTGGGTTGGACTCCTCGAAGATAGGGGTAGGAGCCCCTACCTGAGAGGTTATGCGATTTCTCGGTTAAGGTGAGGACCGAATTCGCTTCGCCTCGAAGGGTCTATCATCGAGGTACCAAATATAAATGGCAAGGCCGAGGACCTTGCTGACAGCCGACTGACGAGGTATGCTGTGGTCTCTGTGCATAAGGTGTAAGGGCGAGCTGATATACTGCCAGAGGTAATGATACACACAGGAGATATTTATTGGATTTCTGTCAGCAGGGTGCCGCGGCTTACACGAAAATAATTTGAGATATTGTTTTGCTTACTAATTATAAATACAGAATAAATCTAATAAAAATATGGCAAATAATAGTAAAAAATATACTCGTCCACGCCTGGGATAGCTATTATGGCTGGAGTTGAAATAGCCATCTTCCAAAGACCATCCCTTGCGGTAGGTAGCTGCTTTCAAGTAAGAGTAATTCTTCTGGATGCTGGAACAAAAAAGGAGTTTGAGGATTGCCGCCATAATAATTAGACCGTGGACCTGTGCCACGTGGCACCTTTGTATTTTCTAATTAACGTTAGTGTAGGTACTAAATAGCACAACTTACATAATGGAAACTGAAAATATTGCAAAAAAATATATAAGTTTTTGTGCGCAATAAGGCTCGAGACATTAAAGAAATAAAGTACGCAATGATTTGCAGAGGGATTGAGAGTTGCGGGGTACCGAATTGCTCGAGCTGGGCTGCGCTCTAAATTCGATTGCCATATATTACACCATTTGAGTTATGTACCGGTCATATTATGGACATATCATCAACCGCCAACTACCACCACCACCAACAAGTTAATCCGTGATGTCTTACCGATCCATGTTAAATATTTCATCCTCAGCCAGGCTATTGAAGGTAAAGCATAGGCCTTCCTGGGTAAGAACTTGTTCAAAAACAGAACTGTTGTCTGTTAACCATTCGTTTTGCCCATGCCACGTCGCAACAACAGATATATCTTTTAGTTGAGGTGCAGCCTATGACAAAAGTAAAGACCTGTTAAAGTGAAATTCGTATTTCCACATTGACGTATGGAATGGGTTTTTATACCAAAGCAGCTGAAGAATATTCTGCCAAATTATTTCATTTCATTTCATTTCATTTATTCATTGCACCATGGTTGTTTACAAAGATGTTACACTTGTTTGAGTCCTTTACATGGGCCCTGTTAGGGCATAGCAATATCTTAAAAATTAGACTTAAACTAGGATTACGTGCATTAACACACTTTATGATAGATCACCAAATACAAATTTAACAAAATTAAAATAACATTGTATTGAAATTAAATTGTGTGAAAATAAATTACTTATGCTAGATTTGTTAATTATTAATTATAACCAGTAAAAATAGATAATATGGGGTATAAGTACATTTTATCATTTCATAAGTGGATGGATAAAACTATAATAATTATATAATTTAAACATGGTTGGATTTTGAAATACATGAGAAAAAGAAAAGTATATTTATATTCGTTTTAATATTCGTTAAATAAGTTTTACTTTAGTTTAGATCATCTGTTAGAAACTCGTTAACTGTATAATAACATTTATTTAGTAAGAATTTCTTCCATTGATTTATGAAAATTACATCTTTTGTGTGTTCTTTTATTGGGTTTGGAATTTTGTTGTAAATTATTATAAATCTGTAGTATTGACTTTTTTTGTATATTGCAAGGTTAGGTTTTGGCAGTACTAATCTATCTATATTTCTTGTATTCCTATTGCTAACATCTTTATATTGTCTGAAGAGGTAAAAATGTTTCCTAACAAATACGCCCACTTCCATGAGGTATAAGGACGGTAATGTGAGCAATTTATGTTGGATAAAGTAAGGTCGACAGCTATTTGGACTTCGGATATTCATAAGGATACGTACGCATTTTTTCTGTAAGACGAATAGGTCATGGGACTCCACGCTCTCCCCCCACAAGATGACTCCGTAACGAAGCCATGCCTGTGCGAAAGCGTGATATGCTGATAGTGCACATTTGAAATTGGTATTAATTTTAAGTACGCTTAATGCGTATAGAAACTTTGCCATTTTAGTTTTTATGTTTAGAATGTGTGCTTTCCAGTTCAAATTTGAATCAATGGTTATACCTAAAAGCGTAAATTGTTGGACTTCTTCAATGTTTTTGTTTTCTACCGATAAGCTAAGTAATTAATCGATCACTCAAAGGAAACTCCATAAATAATGTACCTTTTTACTTAAAGCAAAAAAAGAAGCGTGTTATTTTCACTCTTGCTTCTAAATAATACATTTATGATTGTTGAATATGTACGTACCTCACTAATATCTTGAACCGCTGTGTGATCAGTATAGTGATAACCATTGTCAAATCGACAAAGTGAAAAATGATTACAGATGAGACCTATATTGCACATTTTCTTCCAACCAGCCGAATGAAATGAAAAACTGTAAAAAAAGTTTTCAGGGAAATATTTAAGCCTCGTTTAAATGGAGCTTCAGGGTAGGTATTCACTAAAGCTGAGACAAGAGGAGAGGAGCGGAGACAAGCGGCGTAGTGGGCCACCAGTGGGGTACAGATGTGTACTGACTAAATTGGAGCAGGGTGTTCTAACGGAGATGCCATGACTTTGGCCTTAGCGGCGAGCGACGCCGCAGGCGGCACGCCGCTCGCGCATGTCTTCGCAAAGCTTTGGAATTCTTCGGGCACATCGCAAGAAAAGACGGTGGCAACCTCGATCAGCTCATCGTGATCAGCAAAGTAGATGGAAAAAGGCCTCGAGGACGCAGCCCAATACGTAACGTTGGTCCGACCAGATCCGCACCGCTCTTGACTCTACAGTTTACAACGCCCTTCACACCGCCGTAGACAGAAACAGATGGAGGAAGGTCGCACAAGAGAAAGTGATGCAAAAGGGAAGTCACCCTAAACTCTGAGGAATACGATGCAAGGAGGGAAAGTAACATAAAATAAGCTTAAATGATATAAGTGTGTAGGTTTAAATTGGGCATTATCAGGTTGCAAAACGAGTTTTTACCTATTATCTGAAAACATTCGTTTTGTTATATTGATGTACTGTCCGGTATAGTTGTAAGAATATGGGTTGATCTTAACTTGGGGACAAATTGTCACTGCCGGGAATGGCACCTGAAAATAAACAGAATGCAGAATGTTAGGTTAGAACTACGACCCCGAAATCAACGGCTGTCAGAAAAGTAAGCTAGGCTAGGTTAGAACTGCGACCCTGTACAGAAATTAGCAGCCAGAAAAGTAAGTTATATTGTTGAGCTATCGTTTACGCTTGGTAAATGTATCTTTTCATAACGATCAAAACATACAATCGCTAACCCATGGGTTGGGAAATAATACCCACATTTGATTGTGTTCAGATGACATGTCCGGCGAAATTAAGTTTTACGAAAAAAATATTGCTAAGTGTAATATTGGAATGTTTTAATGAACCCTTGTCTTCACATATTCACTTGTTAAGCTAGTCAACTAACAAAAACTTGATTTTAAGTAAAAGGTTCATATGTGCGGCTTGCCATATGGATGCGTTGGCACGTAAACCTAGAAAAATGAAAACATATTGCGTTCATAATTCTAAACACAATCACTTTTTTTTTCTTACCTCCGTGACGGACATGAGTTGTTCACTAAGAGTGACGATCACTGGACTCGTGCGCCACTTCACCCACACGTTGCGTATCAGAAGCATACACAAACTCAAACTCAGTACAAATGTGATAATCCAAAATATTCTGAAAACAAGAGAAAAAGTGCTTACTTAATACAAAAGAAGCCTATTTTACGGTATGATGAACAAAAATACTTATTATTGTGACATAAAAGTGTGAGCTAAATATACACAAGCACATACAATAGGTTAATGTTTTAGCAGATAAAAAAACCTTGATAAGATGCACTAACATACAAACACTCTTAAATGTTGTGCGTAGTTGTAATTGAGTAACAGACACACATAAATGTATCAGTAGTTTAAGCCTTAATTAAGCTCTTAAGAGGATATATCACTGCTCCTTATCCGATATTATCAGTTAACGTTAAGTTTTCACCTCATAGCTATGGCGTCGGATACAAACATTTCGACACAGAACATTTCTTTCCCATTCAGTTCCTAAAATTTCGTAGATTGGTTAAATTTTGGAAGAGGAAACAGACGAGAAGTAAATCTCTATTTGTATGGTAGAATTAGCAATGCTCTTTCCTCTTAAGTTATGACTAGTAACTATGCCTTTACTAAATAAATAAATAAACACCCCGCATATTTTAAGATCATGGATAATTTCAGGTTTAAGTGATAACCCTTAAATATACTTACTTTTCAATAACAGAAATTCCTCTTTCTGTGGTATATCTCAGACCGTGAAGAGTAGTATTTTTTGCATAATCTAGCAGCAATTCGCACAGAAGTTTTTGTCGCCGATTTTTTGGCGTTTCCCTTTTGTTACAATCATTTTCATGATTTGATTTTTCAGGAAGCTTTCTGAAATTTAAATGACATCGACTGCATGTACTAAACAAAAAAATATATATTTTGTTTTTAGGTTTTTAACCATATTTCACATTTATTATTTTTGTAATTTTAACACGTTCACGGAAACAGGACCATTTTGAAAATTGCAAGCTGCAGCATAGACAACGCTCATACAAAAAATTGCATGCTGCAGCACAGACAACGCTTATTAAAAAAAAGTTCTAATTTTCTAGCCAAAAAGGCACTAGGCACTTGCCTTTTTATAAAAAAAATATGAGAAATGGCGCCGTATCACGAGGGTCGTAATCGTAATTAACCTCTCTCGACGTATTATCTGTGTAGGTAAGTGTTAAAATCAGGAAGTCAGATGCGATAACTGAAAAGATTTTTTCCCTATAAGCTGAAACTTTTCGGGATTTTTATAATTTTGTAAAACAAACCTAACCTAATGACTTTTACATGAATAGTTTTTAAATCATCCCGAAAAGTTTACGGTTTGTGAAATAAATAGTTTATGTACATTAATGGCAAATTAAATTCGGGCACGTGAAGGTATCCGGAAAAAAACATTACATATTTTACTATGTACTACTCGAAAAGTGTTCGCCATAAAAAAGGTCTTGGTGGACTTTTCTCTTGTATGGGTCTGCTCAACCATCAATAGGCGTGTAATTTTTTTTAAGATGTCATTGGATCCTATTTTTAATTGTAATCAAATGGCTATATATATACGACTAAATACATTTAGAGTCCTCTAAAATTCAGAATTTACTCTTAAAGTTTCACATTCCTACGGACCGCTGAAAACTGTCCATACAAATGGGCGAGCCGTGACGACATCACCCCGGAAAAGTAACAATATTATGTATGGAAAATTAACTAACTTGCCAGTTTGACCGAGAACAATTTTGAGCGTAGATTATTGATAATTGTTTTTAATTCAGTGAATAAAGGATTTTGACCTTACAAACGGTCCGGTAGTTTTGAATTTTTGATATGTTGTCTAGGATGGTTAGTCAGTGTTTAAAATGCAAAATGCACAATTCCCCCCCCCTCCGCGCCCGCCGCCATATTGAAAAAACCGGCACTCTCTTCATATTTTTGCTCATATCTTCCTTTAGGAGCATTTTAGCTAGAAGAAAGCTTCGACAATGTTATAGAGAGTTAAACTTACTACATTTTCCATTTTATATTTTGTTTCTAAGATAGCTATCTATCTGTCCTTGAAACAAAATTTTAAATGTAAATTATAGTAAATTTAATTCTCTACAAAATTGCCCAAGCACTGTTCTCGCTAAAATGCTCCTAAACGAAGATATAATCCAGAAGTTTGTTTTTCAGTAGAAAATTGCGATTTATTCCTTTTTTTTAAATGTGAATATCTCCGTAACTATCTGTCCTAGAAAAAAAAATATAAAATAGAAAATGTAGTAAATTTAACTCTATAACATTGTCGAAGCTTTTTTCTAGCTAAAATGCTCCTAAAGGAAGATATGAGCAAAAGTATGAAGAAAGTGCCGGTTTTTTCAATATGGCGGCGGTCGCGGAGGGGGGGGGAATTGTGCATTTTGCATTTTAAACACTGACTAACCATCCTAGACAACATATCAAAAATTCAAAACTACCGGACCGTTTGTAAGGTCACACATAGTACTTTAGTCTCTATTCACCGTATTATTTGTAGAATGAGGATTCTGATTCAAAACTGCTTTTGGACTTTAAAAAATCTTTAAAATTGCGTACCTTCCTCGAGGCACTTTTTTTCTTTATCTCATGACATATTGAGTTTTTTTAATATAACTATTATAGTATGTTGTATCAGTCTTTTACCCCTATTATTTTAGAAAATACTTACTCCACTTCTGGTAGCGTTGCTGCGTTCAGCGGGCCTATGATGGTTCAGTTTATCACGCGATAAATAAGTGACAAACATAAAGCATCCGTCACGTTTTGACAAAATGTAAGTGTGAGTGGCAGATGCTTTCTCATTTCTTCATCACGTGATAAACGATAAAAACAACCATCATAAGCCCGTAGTACACCTGAAGAGTATGGCTGACCACAATTCGCACGCTGGCCGCTCCTCTCACGGTGAACACTACCGATCCCCGACATTTTTTAGCCTTGACTGGCCAAAAAGGCATGCAAATTTAACTATTAAGTTGGACATTACTAAAACATTACCATTATCAGATCCTTTTACATTAATGAATAGGGTATTAGCACGTTATACCATTTCGGTAATTAGTAGGTACTGATACTTACTGCTTACTATGGTTAATTTATACCTCGTTGCTAACATCCGCATGTACAGTCAGCCTCAGATAGTTAGTAGCAGTCAAAGTGGCCAAATATATCGGAACAGATCTTTATTTGTATAGACGTAAGGTAGTGTTACGATATATTATATTTGGCAATTTTGACTACTACTAACTGTCTGACGCTGACTGTACCTTCTTATAATTAATTACCTTGAAGTTGATACTTTTGTAGGTTTTTAAGGGAGGTTTGTACAGTTAGCATCAAAAGTAGCTGACAACTGTAGTATGCAATTTGACTATTCGCCGGTGGTAAAATAGGGATTACGACTAATGTGAAATTATTATATATATATATATATATATATAGGGGTTGTACCTTGTTTTGCCTAACAACTTTTTGACTAATTTCGGTTTGCATAATTTCATTTAAACTAATATTATTTAGCATAACCATTCACTTTGCTTAATTTTCATTTGAGTGAAAGTCGTTTTGTATAATACTCATTTCACATAATCTTATTTCGTCTAATTTTATTTGGCCTAATTTTTAATAAGTATAAACATATTTTGCCTAACAATTTTTTTGCCTAATTTATTTATTTAGCAAGCATTCTGACGCTCCGCTCGCTCCGCTCCATGGTCATAAAACAAACCTAACCTAACCTACAGTATTCGGTCTTCAACCTAACCTACAATTTTCAAAATAAGAATCGACAAAGTGAGTTTTAGATAAAATAATATTTGACAAAACAAGAGTTATGAAAATGGTCATTTAGGCAAAACGAATTTCGACAAAATAATAATTATGAGAAATGATATTAAATGTTCATTATGGTAAAAGTTGTTACACAAACTGAAATTAGACAAAAAAAATTAGACAAATCAAGGGAATACCATATATATGTAGTATATATATATAGGCCCTTGCGTCTATTGCAGACGAATTATGATGTAGTGTTTGGGATACACCGTTTCTGGTGGCTAACTAAACCGATACGAGATCGACACATTTTACCGCAGACCTGACAAGAGAAATGTGCGACGGGTGGTACTGCGTCGCCTTGTCGACGTCTGTTTGTAATATGAATAAAATTAGATGAATATGTCATGACATAAAACAAAAAAGATACCAAGAAAAATATATTTTTAGAATACCTATTGTTACTTCAAAAGTAGGTACGCATTTTATGTCATTTTTTTTAATCCAGAAGAAATTTTTAAATTATTTTCGGAATTCCGTGAAAGTGCCAAATTACTTAGGTATTGCCTCCATACAAATATTGGTACCCATAACATAATTATAATGACTTTACGGTTAGGTGGCCATTCGTAGGAATGTTAGACTGACGGTCATTTCCGACTTTCAGAGCAGTCTAAGTGTATAATTTAGTCGCATGTAGACTTCTGATCCCAATAGAAATTCTTGAAGAAAGCAATAGAGGTAATAAATCTTTTAAATTACAAAACTAACCAATCAAATAGCCAGGAAAATTCGGTTTTCACATTAACACATTATGAATTCAAACTTCATGCTAATTCCCTATATGTCAATATCATGCGGTGCTCATTAACCTTGTAATTACGCAAATATGCAATGACTTTATTAGAATATTAATTAGTGTGAAACATGCTCTTACATATTTAGATGCTCATGATAACAAAAGAAAAGTAATATCCATATTAAAATATAATACTTTGTAACCAACTACCCTGAAGCACACAACAGGGTTATGTTATGCTTTTTTTTTCTTTCGCGGGTTCCACTAATCGAAAAGTCTTAACGGCCACTGCCAAGTTTCTCAGCAAATTACAGCGAATATAACAATAATAAAACCGGCCAAGAGCATGTCGGGCCACGCTCAGTGTAGGGTTCCGTAGTTGGTCATCCTTCACAATAAACTGCTGTTTTAAGCCCGAGGTTTAAGTTAAGAAAGATTTTAAGCTCTATAAAAAGGTCGTAAACGCCCTAGAAACTGTAATCACTTATTACCTTCTGGAAGTCAACTTACGTACTTTTAAAGAAAAAATATGAAATTTGGCGATAACTCAAAAACGGCTCGACCGATTTTGTTCAATATAGTTTTCATTGAAAGTACCTATAAGGCCTCATTTACATGAATTTTTCTGATTTTTTTTGACCCGTGGTTGAAAAGTTAGAGGGGGGGGGGACACTATTTTTTTGTTTTTGGAGCGAATATTTACAAAACTGCTGACTTTATCAAAAAATAATGTTAGAAGACCCCTATTACTTTTACAAGACCTATTCAACGACACCCCACACACCAGTGTTGAAAAGAAAAATAAAATTCACCCCCACTTTAGGTGTTCGAGAGGTACCCGAAAAACATAAAAAATTTAAATTTTTATTTTACCGTTCTGTCGGCGTTATACATACACATACTTATACCAAATTTCAGCTTTCTAGTACTAATGATCACGGAGCTAAGCCGCGGACGGACAGACGGACAGACGGACATGGCGAAACTATAAGGGTTCCTAGTTGACTACGGAACCCTAAAAAAAGGAACCGCCTTCAAAAATAAGCTGGAAAGCCAAAAAATATACGTTCGTGTACGGATTACATTTGAACCACCTTTTTTAAACAGCTCGCGTAAACATCTTTGTTGAACAACGACATTTTTTTTTCTAATCTTCTATGTACGGATATTTAATTTTTACCTACAACTTTTTAATGGTATAGATGTCAGTATACTTACAATGTAGATACGTTAACATTAACCTCTTTCTACACGTCCATTTGAGTACAGATTGCGTGGCTGTCAATATCTTCGTTGGTATATCTTTAAGCTGTCAAAAGTGTATCATTTGACTGCAACCGGTTGCTCCGCTACCGATCATCTGATACTTGTGTACCGACAGCAGACTCACTTGGAATATTTCATCCTTAAAAAAAAAAGAACTTACACACCTTTGCCCGATTGTACCCAACTAGTGCTTATAAAGCCCTTATTAGCTGTAATACGCTGAATAACGGCTGTATAAGCTCTAACGCAGTGGGTATTATCTTACACAAACGTTAATGGCGCCAAAACACGATGGGTTTCTCTAATGTTATTTAGGAGTTCCTATCATAATCAGACCTGCTCCAAGACACCGAACTATTTATTAATTGTATTATCACGTAAACTACATATAAAAGCAAATGATACGACAATTTTCATTTCATTTTTAGGGTTCCGTACCCGAAGGGTAAAAACGGGACCCTATTACTGAGACTTCGCTGTCCGTCCGTCCGTCCGTCCGTCTGTCTGTCACCAGGCTGTATCTCAACAACGGTGATAGCTAGATAGTTGAAATTTTCACAGATGATGTATTTCTATTGCCGCTATAACAACAAATATGTACTAAAAATAAAATATAATAAATAAATAAGGGGGGCTCCCATACAACAAACTTGTTATAGATTATATATATGTATAGGTACGGAACCCTTCATGCGCGAGTCGGGCTCGCACTTGCCCAATTTTTAGGGTTCCGTACCCAAAGGGTAAAAACGGGACCCTATTACTGAGACTTCGCTGTCCGTCCGTCCGTCCGTCCGTCCGTCTGCCACCAGGCTGTATCTCAAGAACGGTGATAGCTACACAGTTGAAATTTTCACTGATGATGTATTTCTATTGCCGCTATAACAACAAATACTAAAAATAAAATAAAATAAATATTTAAGGGGGGCTCCCATACAACAAACGGGTTGGTTGCGTTAACTTTGCACCTCATTTGTATGGGGCGCTATACATACCAGGTGCAAACATAACTTAACCACTTAAGGATGAAAAGTGTTTGTACGGAACCCTCGGTGCGCGAGTCCGACTCGCACTTGCCCAATTTTTAATTATGCTTTTAATCGATATTTTCAAATAAAAGATAAAAATATTATTACCTTTTTAGGGTTCCGTACCCAAAGGGTAAAAACGGGACCCTATTACTGAGACTTCGCTGTCCGTCCGTCCGTCCGTCCGTCTGTCTGTCACCAGGCTGTATCTCAAGAACGGTGATAGCTAGACAGTTTAAATTTTCACAGATGATGTATTTCTATTGCCGCTATTACAACAAATACTAAAAATAGAATAAAATAAATATTTGAGGGGGCCTCCCATACAACAAACGGGATTGGTTGCGTTAACTTTGCACCTCATTTGTATGGAGCGCTATACATACCAGGTGTAAACTTAACTTAACCA